>LQNS02277812.1:16214663-16269979 GCA_001587735.2 Parhyale hawaiensis | reverse complement strand
TTTTGCACTGCCATAATTTATGTCCAGGGTGAAATGTCAGCTCCGTTCAAACGTTAGACTTTTGCACTGCCATAATTTATGTCCAGGGTGAAATGTCAGCTCCGTTCAAGCGTTAGACTTTTGCACTGCCATAATTTATGTCCAGGGTGAAATGTCAGCTCCGTTCAAACGTTAGACCTTTGCACCGCCATAATTTATGTCCAGGGTGAAATGTCAGCTCCGTTCAAGCGTTAGACTTTTGCACTGCCATAATTTACGTCCAGGGTGAAATGTCAGCTCCGTTCAAGCGTTAGACTTTTGCACTGAATACTCATCTGGTATTCATGTTTCTCTGGTTAAGGACTGTAATCTTTGCAGGAAAGTATATTGATTCAACCAATTTAAAGCCGACTTGCAGTTCACTATAACTTCCAAGTAGAATATAGGGGTAAAATTATTTCAGTAGTATTGTCTCATTATTATTCTTACCTAACTAGTTTAACCACTATATCTGCCATTAATATAATCCTTACATTTTCTATGTTATGGGTTTTCAAGTGACCGAATGTTGCTTGAAATTACCAATTCTATAACTTCAAAGGTGGAAATACCTATATGTTTAAACTGCATACTTCTTCACTATCTATAATAGTAAAGAGGCAAAAAAAAATGCATGGAAGCAATGTGTTTACCATGTACAGTTAGAGTAGCTGAAAATGTATCCTGGCCCGCACTGTTTGAAGCATCACAAGTGTACTCTCCAGAGTGGCCGTGGGTCACATTAGTGATACTCAAGATACTGGATCTGCTGCCCACCTTCATGGCATTGACACCCTCTACATAGGACACTTCCTTGTCATGGAAATACCAACGGATAGTCAAGGGCAAGTCGCCCTGTGCCACATTGCAGAAGAGCTGAACATCTTGCCCAAAGAATACTTCTTCGGCAAAGGCAAAAGGATTTACACGAGGAAGCTCTGTGAAAAATTAGTAAGACAATATATAAATGATGGCAAAAACAACTATCACACAACCAGTTTAGAGGTATTTCAGGACCATTGATAATAAACCCATTACTATTATAACACTCGGTTTAACCTACATAGTCGCTACTGATGTATTGCAAAAGAGATGCGTGCAATATTAAGAGTCATTTCTACAGAGAAACAGTCTCCCATATTTACCATGTATTATTCTTGCAAGAACCTACAGGGTTTGGAATTAGCACAAACGATTCAGAAGGTTCAAGTCTGATAAGTATTGATACAAAGGTTTATAAACTGTGACAGGAGTCTTTCAGCATATCTGAAGTATGATTAGGGCTGCAATAATAAACCAATTTCCTCCAGGATATGGGTAAAGCTGATATTGATACTTTTGATATACCTCCTGTAGGGATGGATTCAGGAGGCATTTCCGTAGTGCACACCTGATAAAGAACAGCTGCTATAGGGTAGGTCAGTTACTAAAATAGTGCTGAGCCAGGACCGCAAGAGAACTTAGGACAGCTCATGGCTGCTCTCTATGCAACGAAAATAGCGACCAGAGGCAAATTATCAATACAAGAAGTAGCTATAAAACGAGGATGGCTAAAAATGATGAAGCAGTTAGCTATTAGCATATCACCTACACGTGGCAAATTAGCAATGACTCCAGAGATGTTCCACGAGTACAAATAGAACGCTGAGTTATGGTGTTGGATGGATTTTGTCTTGACTCTGTACCTTAAACCCCAAAACTGTTTGACTTTTCGACTCACGCTTTTTATTAGGAAAATAAACCCATTTTCACTAATGCCAACTCCTAGTTCTAGCCAGTTTCTGTCTCCTTCTCTTGGCTTCCCAAAAATGACTAACTCTGCAATCCTGATATTTTTCAACATTTTTTAGGTGCCTTGAGTATTAATAAATGTAGCTGGCACTATGTGCATGGATGTGGTAAGCTACCCAGCACAGTTAAGATAAACCCTAGTGAATTTAGTGAATCTCTAGGCACTCACTCAGGTCAGAGCATCATGGAACCTACAACATGACACACAACATGGCAAGTCCTCATGCTGATGGCACTCTGAAAAGTATTCTGAGGACCACTCACAAGGAAAACACATAGAACATTACTGTACTTTAATCCCCGAACACAAAGTAAATTTTTATCTCTCATAATGATACGACTATTTATGCATAGAACATTACTGTACTTCAGTCCCTGAACACAAAGTAAATTCTTATCTCGCATAACAATAGCACTATTTATGGCATCTAAAAAGAGACAGCAGTGTTATAGGGCCAAGTTACAAAATTAAGAAAGCGGTACATGCATTTCACCTTAAAAGTACAAAATACATAGAATATGCTAAGTTGGATTAAGCTCTATAGGCGGTAAGCATTAGACACAGAAGAGCTAAGCAAGACAGAGCACCAAGATGTTTACAAATGTCCATAAACATAGTTATATTAATTCCTATAATTCACAGATAGCAAACCACAAGACCCACAACAGAGACCCGACGTAACATTAAATTTATTGCTTTTATCAGCAAGTTTGCCCACTGTGCTAGAAGCATAAGGTGTAAATACCAACAGCGCATTTACATATTTTACAGAAAAAAATTTAAAGTTAGGACAAAAGTTAGAACAACTATAGGGACAGTAAGAAGTAAACATTTTCCATTCCAGGCACTCCTCACTTTACAATATATAATGTTTACAAATGAGCTCTAATGACAATTTGAACCTGATTTTTACAAAGGCTGTACTACCATACAACAAAGCTTTTAAGACATTGTGATATAATAGCACAAAAGACATTTGAAGTAAAACAATTAAGTCAATAAGTCAAACTTTGGTTAACTTCGTTTTTATCATGACAATAATCATTTCAATTCATACATTTTCAAGTGTTGTGTATGTAAATAGTCAGACTGGCACTGGTGAGGTGTTACTTTAATACCCATCCCAATAAGTCTGGTATACCAAATTTAACAACTTTGGTAGTACAGGTTATACACTATACTGAGGATGAAACTCTGTTGTAAGCTGAGGAATGCCTGAATACAGTTAAATTACAATCTGTGAGGAAGAAAGGCGATTATGTAGGGGTTAGAAGGTGCTGACCCATAGAGTTGTAATACATTTGCAGCAGTGAATAAGCAATTATTAAGCAACAGTCCCTGAAGTTGCGCTTTATAAAGCAAAACTGAAGAAACAGACGCAAGTCGGCCAATTGAATTTGAATATTTTATGAACTTTCAAAACAACAACCCCTTTAAAAACACACAGCAAAAAAATCTTTCAAACCTAAGGACTGTAACGCCCACGAAAATCAGACAACAAACCCAAGCAAACCGACACTAACCTAACAAGACAAAATTATTAAAAAAATAGAGTCAACTAGAATAAAAAAAAATACTAGTCAGACCAATTGATTTAAATAAGTGCTCAGATTGTTTGATGAAACTTACATCATCCAATCCATAGTAGAACACATACCTTGACCAAACACACTAGCAAGTTGAAACTGGTTGGGACTAATCCTTCGCACATTCACAGATGGCGACAGCATAACCTCACAAAACAAAACATGACAATGATATATGAGCATCTAGACACAGCCTCCTATTTCCCACACATCCTCAGTTTCACTATGCAATAATCAGCAGTAAATGAGCATTCACAGCCAGTTCTCAAGCCATTGTCAGCAAAATGTACCATCAATGACACAAAAAAAGCAGTAACATACAGTTTTTAAGCAGAGCTAGCAAAAGCTGAAAATACAATTACATATCTGGAATATAATCATTTATTTTTTTTTTGTTATACCGCTACAGGGTAGAATTTTAAAATGAATTATATATAAATTTTACATACCTACATACAGATGTTATGGTCTCTGCATGCAAAAACATGTCAAAGGAAGGAGTTTTAGCTGTGAAAAACTTTTGTTGCATGCAGTACTGCCTCTATCTGCACTTAATAAGAAAACCAAAGTTTCAGTAGCCCACGTAATTTGGGGCTTCATTCATCAAGATTCGGCCCTTACATAAGTTCTTCCCACAAGGTACACCATACTGATACATCAGCTATAGCATCAATTCTATGAATCTCATCCTAGTCATTACTGGTAACCATGAACTTGAATATTTTCTCCCATCATATACCTAACAGCTATATATACCTACTGAATACTGGTAGCAGTTTCAATGTAGACTACTTGTGACTCACTTATATTCATATTGATTTCTACAAATATGAGTGAATGTGACCAGTTTTCCAATATATTTCCAAAACAATACTTTTTTGACCTGAAAGTAGCTAAAAATTATTACTGACTTCAACTTCTCTGCAGTCTAAATGTTGCTATACAACTCTGGTATTGTTTATTTCCTGGATTTTTCAGATCCTAATGTTAAAGCACAAAACATTATGACAAATCAAAGATTTTAGTGGTAAAATATAACTTAAAATGCTGCATATTTTTATAATTCCAGTTGTGTTTTTTTTTTCAGGCTCAAAAACAGCAATTTCTTTCAACACTGCTTGTTTACCATGCACTGTCAAAGTGGCGGCATATCTCTGCTTGCCCGCTGCATTGGATGCATCACACGTGTACTCTCCGGAGTGTCCATGAGTCACAGAAGTGATACTCAAGATACTGGATCTGCTGCCCACTTTCATGGTATTGACACCCATTACGTGCGCCACTTCCTTGCCATGGAAATACCAGCGAATAGTCAACGGCAGGTCTCCCTTGGCGACATAGCAAAGCAACTGGATATCATCTCCCGAAAGTGGGTTGCCTTCGAACGAGAACGGAGCAATGCGCGGTGGGTCTGCAATGATGCAATGGAAATAGGGACTTAAACACTAGTCCGTACTAGAAAAGAACATGAACTGTTGTGCAGTTGCCTTCGAAACTTAGATTAGCTGAAAATAGTTGACATCATAGAATTGCTAAGTGATTATATAGATACCAGTACATACATCACATATATTGTATTTGTAAAAATGTAGCTACAAGCCATCTTCTTAATTTCCTTATACAAACACCATAATATAACATGGGTAAAAAGTCAAAGGCATTGAACATACCCAATAACAGACACGCTGCTATTGATATCATAACAAACATCAAACAGATCAGACAATACAAATTCACAGACAAAAGCATCACAATCGGATCTTGCTAGTTGATATAGACGTTGTGAAAGATTGGTTCTTACTATTGAATTTTGTGTCACTGCTTCTCCATTCCTCGAATAACTACTATGGGTTTTGTACCAGGTGAATATGTAAATCATGTTGGAATCCATGCTTATTTATTCATATTTGTTTACACTAAGAGAGTTTGTGCCAACATAAAATTACAGTACGCTGCTTGTGCTCCGTTTAAAATTACAGATCGCTGCTTGTGCTGCGTTATCACGATTTTTACTATATGATACAAGCTTAGTCTGAGCAATCTTAACTGATCTGATGCTGAGCACTCCACTGCCTAATTGAACGCACGACACTATGCAAAGCATTTCATGAATCTTCTGCCAGATTATCGCTGTTTTATGACTTTTTGCTGGGCGAGTTGATTTCTTTGCACCCATGCATCCCTATCACAGTCCTTATATACATATGATCTTGAAGTTTATTGCTGCTCTTGACATTGTTTGACTTTGTCAGTTATTCTACCTCCTCTAGTGGGTTTTATAGCTGGTTCACTTGCTCATTTAATTTCTGCATTTTTGTGTTATCTACTGTGTATGAATATCAATGAGGGAGTCCGGAGTAGTACAACCATTGAGAATCATAAATACTCAATACAGCAAATATCTTCAATATGCTGTATCCAGACGAGTTTGGGCCACAGTCAGTTAGCATCATTCTGACATTAATTTAGGAATATTTCAACTCTTCATAGTGGTCAGTATGGACCTGAGAGTGTGTGTGTCCTGGTTGTGGTATTTCAACATCCTGGAAAGCCAGTTTCTTTCTAAGTGGGCTCTCACTGCAACATTACCTACTGTCTGCTTCAGGAACGGCTTTCCCACGGCGACTGCACTGTACAACAAATTTGCTCAGTTTATTATTATTATTGTAACACTCTGCTTAATTTGCTTAGCTTATTACTATTATTACAACACTCGGCTTAATTTGCTCGGTTTAACCAGTATACTGAGTTACTTTTCCTGATCTTGTTTAGTTACTATTTTAATTAATTTATTGCAGTTTTTATCAGAGGATCAGTTCATTTGTCTCTTAGTTTTCTTGATTTTCTGTTTAGTTAGTAAAATTCCAGTTGGGCTGATTTTTTTTTATTTTTTTAGGTCACTAAGTCATCAGCCTCAACATACCAGTCACTTTAAACAGCATGCATCATTTATTCATATTACTGTACCTATATTTTGTTGTTTTTCTTTTGGTTCTTCTTCCAGTATTGAAAGCAAATATTTTGCCAGCATCATACTGACCAAATTGGAACCTTTTTATTGGCAGTCAACTGTGACTGGCCCAACATAAATGGGGCCCTGACCTGGGATTTGTGTTTGGCGGTTTGGATTCTCACTGTCATTGCTTTTATTTGTGCATGGGCTCAACTTTTTTGTTGCATTGCCAAAAGTGGTTGTTTTCCGAGTGATTGACTCGGGAGCAGTTTGTCAGTACTTACTCATGTTTAACTTTTGGTTCAGGTCTTGAGGGGATAGTTAGGCTCTACCTTGGCTCATTGTCCATTCTAGCGATCGCCGTTCCTCAGAACAGCAGTGTCGGTGAAGTTTGTGGGGAGGTGAAATCGTTAATTGATCCAGCTGGGGATGTTATATAACTCAGTGTTTGTGAATTAGTACCATTTGCATTGTCCATTCTAGCGACCGCCGTTTCTCAAAACAGCAGTGTTGGTGAAGTTTGTGGGGAGGTGAAATCGTTAACTGATTCGGCAGGGGATGTTATACAACTCAGTGTTTGTGAATTAGTACCATTTGCATTGGCTAACTGGTTTATCATGAAATTATACTAAGGGCGTTCTGCTGTTGTCAATAGGAGTAAAATACAATAGCAAACCGACTAGATAGGATAGAATATATTACAGGGGCATAATTTCTGTTAATATAGTCCATTGTCCTGTATTTCTAGATCAATTTTATTCTAGTATTTCTCTATAGGACTCGCTAGACTATATTGCATTCCTTTTGATTGCTCGAGGTACGGTAGGACTATATGTGAGCCTGTTGGTATACTGGAGACTGAGCAACTTGCATAATTATTATTGTTACAAGCCCCTTGGCCAGGCTAGCTAAAATGAAACGGTGTGTCTCATTCACACTGTACGAAGGTAATCTGCTAAATTCTCTGTACCAATGCAGCGAAGAGTTCTTTCTCTCTCCTGTGTGAGATTGAGCTGTTCAATGCCATGCATGTCTGCAGGCGTAGGCTGAGTGTATCTATTTATTCTCATTGTACGTGGCCACCAATAATTATGACTGGGCCTAATCACTAGGTTGAACTTTGGCTACTTTGTTTGTACTTGTGAGCTTCTAAGCGTATTTTGTGAACCCATTGTGTTCTTAATAAAAGTTATTTATTTATTATTCCCTCGAATTGCTCTTACCAGCTTGGTTGAGCATGCTAAAAGAGGAAAGATGTAATTTGACCATACTATGGGATGGGGAGGAGAGAATTTAGATCATTAATATCATCTTCCCAAATGAACCACCCCCAAAAAATTTAGATATAAGTAGAACTTCAAGAGTCTACATTTTCCAGAGAAAATATATATAAATTATACACCTGACTATGAAGTGGAAGAGAGTGACAACAGAACCCTGCGAATCTGGAGTTCTCACAACAGCATAAGAGGAAATATACTACAGAGGGTGGGAAAGTCAATATAGAATTCACAAAGGTCTAGTAGTTAGTTAGTTACAGCCATAGGGCTATCATCGGTGGGCACTAGAATACAAAATCAATTGCAAAGCTTTTTACTACACTTAGCCATAACCAGGAAACTTATATAAAAGACGAAATGCTAAGCACAACTATGGTCCACACTTTTCTTCTACACTAAGCCATAACCAGGATAAGTTACATAAGAGAGGAAATGCAAAGCACAACTATGGTCCACACTTTCCTCCACATAAAATCTACCTGATGACCAAACTGGACTTCAGTGTACATAAAAATAGTGTAAAATACATCAGGGCAATAAAAAATTAGGTCAGCATATAAAAAAGTCATACTCACAAATGCATAATAAAGGAAAAGAGGTTCAAGACTTCAAGTTCTCAAAAGAACTCTATATGCTTCAGACGGTTTTTTAATATCTATACACAGAAACAGATAACAGCAACACTTTTCCCATTAAATCGACACAATTTTTCTTATTCATTCATTTCTGAATGCATATACACATGCACTAAAGAATAATAATCATTCACCCAATCCCTTCATTATAATTTCAATCAAAAATAGCTACCGTTTACCACATGTTAACAAGACAAATACTTTATAACAAAGTTCAGTGTTCTATGGTATTCCTCTGGAACTTTATAAAAGGTACCCAGGCTAGTTGAGATGGAGAAGGAATACATCACTACATTCAAGGTATATAATAATACCATTTACATTATCATTTTTATAAGTTTAAGATACTTTGCAATCCTTAAAGGATATAGAAAGCTGGTATTTGCTCTAAGAACAACACAATTAATAATACCCAAAAGTGGAGGAGAGCGGTGATGTACATTGTCATGAGCTGCACTCCATACCAATGAACTGTCAAAAGGTAATATATATATATAATTTTTGTGCTTACAGAGTGGTCAGGAGGAGGCTTGGCATAATAATGAAAAAAAGGAAGATAAAAAAAAACACACACACAAATAAGACAAAAAAGCCTACCCTCCAAAAATATGCAAAAAACAACTTATGACTGAGTGAAAGAAAAATAGCTATTAGGGCAGGTTGGGCATGCTTAAAGTGCTACTACTTGGGCAGTGCCATCAAAATAAGATTATTTCATTATTTTCAAATCACTCAAAATCTCTTTGATGAGTGTTGGTTCTGCTATTTGGATTGAGTTCCACCTTCCAAGTTCTAATCTCAAACCAATTATTCTTGATGTTGGAGCTACCTAATGAGTAATCTACTGTATTTGGTATTAGTGCCTGAAAATAGACTCCAAGCCACAAAATTATGCTCAGGGAAAGCTCCGGAAAAGTTACGGCTAGAGACATTAGTTTATTTTGATGGAACAGTCCCTCTCACAGATATACCTACATAATATCCAATAGCTAATACTTCGGCTAACCTAAAGCAAAGTGTGCTTCCCTGAAGACTTGAGGCAAATCAAACAATAGTGAAGCCAAAACTATAACATCTAATTGTTCCTGCTCAATGTAAGAGCTGGCATTTCAAGACCCTTACAGTGTTATTATTAGATTAATTGTTTTACCACCCCAGACACTGTGGGCGAGCTCCTCACACTAAGAACACATCAGTTGCTAATTAAAGAACTCTCTATTGCTCTCATCATTACCACACACAGATGATTATTAATACAAACTAAGCTGATCTACTGCATAAAGGAATTTTATGTTAAGAAAATATTTCAAACCTGAGCATTCTGCACTGCCTATGTAAAATAAAGCAAACTCAAACTATTCTAAACATTATGTTAATTTCAATTGCACAGAGGTAGAAAGCTACCACACTCTGAATAACTAACTTCTCTACATCAATTTTAAATAAAGGGAGCTTTTCTAAAACTATAATCCCTGCCTGCTGCTGTTGCATAATTTTGTTGAGGAGAATTTTAACACAGTATCTATCTAAAGCAAGGGCTTTCCAATACAACTTTTTCCTTTTTCAAACTTTTATATGTACCATTAACGTCCAATGCTCGGGTGATATTGGCCACACCGGCCTGGTTGGAGGCCAGGCAGGTATAGGACCCCCTGTGCACGGCCCCGACGCTGTTAATGCTAAGTATGGAGGTGCGCTCGCTAATGCGCTGCGTGAATATGCCGCTGGCGGGGCGGATCTGCTCCCCGTGAGCTGTCCACCTGATCTCAATGGGCGAGTCCCCCTCGCTCACAGTGCAGGTAACTTGCACAAAACTACCAGCTCGAATGTGCGTTTCGAAGGTGAAAGGGATGATCCGAGGCAACACTACAGGAAAATTACACCAGAGTATTTGCATTACATTTTACAGATCGCCAGGTATGTCATACCACTCTAGGTAGCATTATTCAGCATTAACATCAGATGGAATTTAGAGCAGTACAGCATGAAAATTGGCAATGGGATGAGAGCCTAAGCAATACAAAAAAAAAGCACATATCATTTGTTAACAAACAGCAATAAAGTAGTACACAGAGAAGTGTTTTTCTATAACTTGCTACACTGTATTGGTAAGAACACAGTATTATTTTCCATATCATTCCACATCAAAATATTCAAATCCAATATAGACAAGAAATAAAATAATTGTGAAATTTTACACCACTCCTTAGAAAATTTTGATAACACTAAATTACAGTATTTGCAAACATCAAAAGACTTAGATATAAAACCATACCATTTTCCTTACCCTCTATAGGGGTAATATTGTAAGTACAGTGTAACTAAGTATAGCTAATAGGGAAAAATTCAACATAATTGCAGTGTGTAAATGTTATCAGTATTTTAATAAAGAATATCTATCCTTCTATTTAGTATTTAATTTTAATAAGAAAGAACTTTAGGTAAATTCATACCATACCTTAACCATAAGGCTGGAAGGACAATCCTGGCAGAGAAGCACAAACTACCAGTCAATGCCATGCAATAAGACAACAAACTCAACCTTAACAAAAGTCTTAAGGATTACAGAAATTCCAATCTATTTATGCAAAGTGAGTTTTAATTATCAAAGGGATGGACTGAGTCTGCAATTGAAGTCACAATGTACAATGGGACCCAGCCGACAGCCATTAACGACATAATGGCTATCAAGAAAATATATTACTGTGTATCTATATCTATCTGGATGCAAATTTTACAAAATCCCAAAGACCTTCTATAAAAATTCAACAGATTTGGAAATGGAAATTGAGATCACAAATTGGCAGATTCAAACAGCTAACAGTCAAAATCTCTCTGGCAGTACAATATTTGAAAAACACCTTTTGGGGCAGACAATAATGGAGAAGGGCCGCGACACTAGGGGCATTTATTATTATGAGACTAGTTTAACTACCGTATCCGCCAATTAGGGGCCTTTTGTAATAATGATGCACAGTAAAAAAGAGAAAAAACAGTTATACAGTACTAATGGTATTTGCTTGCAAAGGTCTCTGCTAGTTATATTCTGGGTGATATATTGGATTTGTTTTTCACATTGCTTGCAAAGGTCTCTGCTAGTTATATTCTGGGTGATATATTGGATTTGTTTTTCACATTGCTTGCAAAGATCTCTGCTAGTTATATTCTGGGTGGTATATTCATATATTGGATTTGTCTTTTACATTGTGTCTAGACATATCAACGGATGAAGTGCATCCTGAAAGGAATTCCAGATACAGCAAGCTCACTCTCATAATACAGAACAATGAATATTTCCGTGTAAAGGTAAACTGGATAACAGCAGTTAATATACTACAATACCATGCCAAAAAACAGTATTTTCATGGAGACCATTTAGCACATTAAAACTTCTCAGCCAATAATACTCAAAATTATGTTGAAAGTTGAATTCAAGACAGAGGTCATATTGACAGGGAGGTGGTACAAAAACCCTGACATAACTCAATTTACTGGACCATCCCTGACCAAATCTATATGCACCTCAACTCTAAAACTAAGCAATCTGTGCAGTGCACTATTTCAAAAGACAGAAAATTTGTGAAATGGGAAAAATTTCCACAGAATCTGAACTTAAGGTTTGGTCTTGAGCAACAGCAAAACAAAAAAATGAAGTAGAATGTGGAGTCCAAATTTTAATCTTCTCAAAGGAATATGCATTGATAAATAAATTCAAACATTAAAGATAAATTAAAACAACTTAAACGACAAAACAGTAACAACTGCAAAGTTGTGAACAAACATGCAGAACAATACCCTTGACAGGGCTCTGAACAAGCACATTTATTCCAAAAATAAGATCACGTCTTGATAATGCCAAAAATTAACTACAACTAACTGTGAGCTACTGTAGTGCAGCAATCAAATGATCAAAACTATGATGCAATTGCTTTTTATAGCCTAGAAATGCAATCAATATGATATGTATGTTTAATGGCAAAATGTACTGAACCTACTTATATTGCAACATCAATAATTATAATATACAATACTAGATTTTTCAACTTAGTAGTTACCTACAAAATAAATATACTCAACTATTTACAAATGAATAAACTTGTAGCTACATGTACACCTACTGCATAAAATTTCAAGGTGTATACCTAGCTATGTATTTTCAACCAGATGTGTGAGATGAACCTTTTACGCACAAGCATAAGATACATGATAAAATTGTTTCTTCATATCAACAAATACATATGATGAGTCTGTATGGAAAGATGCAAAATATAAAGGTAATTAAAAATTGAAATAAGAAACTAAAGAAATGCTTGATAAAACAGCAACAAATGGCCGAGGTAGACAACATTCCTATCAGCAAGACTGAGTAGGGCATGTGAGCAGGGCTGTGAGGCTGAGTGACCCAAGTCTAACTCCGACCCAGATTGCTTGCTACAGCCAGCTTCTGACTCTGACCCCGTATGGCTCAAAGATGTCTGATTTCTACTGACCGACTCTGCAACCCTTATTGTAAGGAGTCTTTTTTTTATGAATGGAGTCAGAATCAGACACCTCCTGGTCCCAAGAGTTCGAGTCAGCATCAGCTTGTAAAAGGCGTCGTAATCAAAATTTCCACATTCCAAGATTACAAAAACAATGATGACGAAAATCGATTCAATGCAATTCATATCAGCAGGAGCTGAAGCACCGCGACAGAGCAACACCAAAGATCTAGATCAGATTAGGAAGCAGTACCTTGCCACAGCTTTTCCACTGTGATTCCAAAGCAACAAAACTGGAGATTGGTAGCATTTCATCAACATGTCATTTCCCACTCATTAAAAGCTTCATCTAACAAACTATGAGGTACCGTACTCATTAAATTCTTCGCCACAGACACAGCTAGTAATCAGATTACAAGAATATGCATATCTCGTGTTGCCTTGTGCCTTAACAATACTTCTGGCATCTTCAATACAAGTAGTAACAATGTAGAACGTTGCTTTGTATACTGATAGCCAGTTACAAGACCTTAAATATTTGCGCTCCATTTACCATTAACCCAAAGGGTTTGGGTATAATTGCCAACACCAGCTGGGTTAGAGGCATGGCAGGTGTAGGAGCCCCTATGCTCGGACCCAACGCTGTTAATGCTTAGAATGGATGTGCGCTCGCTGATCCTTTGCGTGAATATCCCACTCGACGGGGTTATTTCATCACCATGGAGAGTCCACCTGATCTCAATGGGGGAGTCCCCTTCACTCACTGAACAGATGACTTGCACGAGACTGCCAGCGCGGATGTGCTTCTCAAAGTAGAACGGCATGATTCGGGGAGGCACTGCAGTGGATTATTTCTAACTTAGGCTTTGGAGTGAAACGGTAGGAAATTTTCATGACTTATGTTCATTACAGTGAATTATTTATAACTAAAGACCGAACCATAGGAGGAACCCCAGAATCTGACTTAATGCCTCACATGATCTAGGGAAGCAATAAGGCAATGCGGGGACCAAATACAGTAGCTACTCGACACAATGGATATCTTGGAAGTAAAAGAATTGGTCTAAAGGGCAGATTTTATAGAAGTTAAAGGCTTTGGAATGGGCAGAAGGTTGAATAAAAAACTGTTTGGGAGGGGGAGAAATTCCAAAGTGAGAATGCAGACTATTAAAAAATATGAAAGAGAATGAGCAAAATTTCCCAAAATCGTCCTGTAAGAGAATATTTTAGAATAGTCAACTCTAAAAGCATCCGGTGGGGTGCAGCAATATAAATGCAATTTCTGTTCATTCTTTCAGCTCAGGCAGTATATAAATGCATAAATTTATGTATCCAATGAAACAACAAAAAATTTTGTAAAGCAATTTCCTCAAAGTTTGAGGCATATTCAAAACTTTTTCAGTGACCTTTGCTACGCCCGCTCCTACAGTGGCTAACATCTTTACTTACTCTACAGGCACATAATGATTAGATGGAGAGTTTTCCAGCCACAGCTGAAAGGAGCATAATACAGTACAGCAACACAACAGATTTTCGGCTAGAATAATTTAACGGGTTAATGGGAAAAATTTCTCACAAATATATCTTACTGGTTTTGCATGTGAGCATGCGAATTTATCTTGTTCTTTCTATCTCATGTGATGCTCATCTACATTAAGGTGATCATTAGAGAGAATAGAGGAGATTTATACCGTTCATAAAAAATATAGAAGGCCTTCGAAGTCTGATTCATCTTCTGCTATAATGGAAGAAAGTATGAGATCGCCAGCGCCAAAGTCGGCTTGTCTTTCCAGGAGGAAGGAGGAAAATGCGAAAGAATACGCTTAATTGTGGGTGGGATAGGGCAGAAGCTTTTGGTAGATGCACAGTTTGTGCTTAGCGCGTGCAACAAAATATTCATAAAGTTTGCGAGGAGAAAACGTTAAAACGACTGTCATACGGGCAAGCTAAAAAAAACTGGAGGAGTTATTATAATTGGTACCAATAAAAAGAGCCAACAACATCATTTGCGTACAACATGTGGTGAAGTCAAGGTAATACTACAAACACTTCTCCGATGGATAGCATAAATAATGAGTATTAAAATTGCAATGGGACTACAGAATGTTACATCAATCAATATGACCCATTGATCTTACAATTAAAGTATGAGACAAGAACGAGAAATAAATAATATTATATTGAATTAACATGACCAGCTGCTCTCAAGATTAATATGGAAAAGAAAAGGAATGTCCATGCACAAATCTCAGTGATATGCGATGCATACAAGTGAAGTGTCATACTAAACACACAAATTAAATACTAAACAATCTACACTGCCAAGAAACAATAACATAACAAGATACAGAATTTGAGATACTTCAACTTAATCATACAAGGCACACTAACATGAGCAAATGCAACAATTTGAACAAAAATGTAATAAAAATAGCTAAATAAAAGCAAAAGAAAATAAAAAATAACTCTATTGATCACATATTGATCCATAAATAACCAAATTTTGGAGTTAAGAAACCAAAAGTGACTTAATACCAGAGAAGAACAAAACATCACGAAAACAGGGCACCACAGTGGTCTTTACAATACATGTAAAGCTTTAGGAGATATGCGATTACAACAGGAAACATGACTTCCCAACCTGCATATGTAAACAAAGAGTTGCTATAAAAACAACAGCGCAGAACAAAAATTTATTTCTCCAACCTTGAAAAACTCAAAGGAATTGACCAATATTTTCTTACTTTCAGAAAGATTCAATTTCAGCTGGCTAGGCATCTACTGCAGTAATTTATTCCCTTTCAGTAAGAAGAAACACAAGTTTCAGCAAACAGTTACTTAAAAAATAAAAATTGTGACTAAAGGTGTCATGAACTGGGATAGTCCTACTGAGATATAAACAAATCCCTTGAGCTTCAACTCATTTAGAAGCTCTTCTATGAGCTTTGGATTTGCTAATTTATTCAGAGTGAGTTCCAGGTGCTACTCTCCATCCAATAATAGAGAGTTCCAGACTTCCGACGGAGATCTGTTCTCACGTTGCGTTGCAACACGAGTTTTATCATGAGTCGGGACACACTTCGAAGTAGTCGGTATGTACTCCACTAATCCACTTGCCTATGCTAATGCCCTATGTAGTATTTAATTCATAATCTAGGACATAACAAGACACTTCGGTGACATGAAAAGAGGAATTTCATCGCACTTCAGTGACAAGAAAAGAGGAATATTCCATTGCTTTCCCGCTTTTCTTTCTTCAAAGTCTAGCATCACAGTTATGCTTTTTCCTGAATCAGCATGAAGCTTACTGTGATATGCTGTCGATGCTAGTCTTCCAGTATAAATCGAGTTACTCTTGAGACAGCATAGAAAACATGACTGCTGAAATTCTGGTAGCTAATTAGAATTGCTTTATGTCAATGGAAAAGGTCCCAATCTATGAGACCTTCACTCTCATTACCACACACGGCACACACTGCCCGACTTCAAGTCACTGTAATCAGGAATATTTCATAAGTAGGGTTTGACACAGTTTGCATTAATGCAAGTCACTGAACAAGTGTGATGTACCAGGTAGGGGCACCTTTCAATAAGAACTTAGACAGTATTTTCAATATTAATAACGTGTTCACTAGCCTACTATCCAAAGTCTTAATCATGTATCAAATACCCAAATCTGGACTGACAATTACCGAATGCTGTTCTCGTCTTTTTAAATGTTGCTCACTAGAAGCACAAGTTGATAGTAAGGTAACCTGAACTATCCAAACACACCTCAGATATGGAGCAGAAGTGAACAATGGCTATGTGAAAGCATGATGCCTGATATTCTGCTTTGCTACAACAGAAACAGCTACGTTCTACAATTTGCCCATTAAATACAATTGTTATTATTACAATTACATTAGTTTAACACCATCACTGAAGCTCCTTTATTAGCTAATGCTTTTATAGCCAGTCTAGAGGTTACTCCCCTCCTACTGTTAGGCCCAGACTCCCTTATCTGCGCCCCAATTACCATTAACCCAAAGGGTTTGGGTATAATTGCCAACACCCGCAGGGTTGGAGGCATGGCAGGTGTAGGAGCCCCTGTGCTCGGACCCAACGCTGTTAATGCTCAGAATGGATGTGCGCTCGCTGATCCTTTGCGTGAATATTCCACTCGAGGGGGTTATTTCATCACCATGGAGAGTCCACCTGATCTCAATGGGGGAGTCCCCTGCCCTAACGGAGCAAATAACCTGGACCAAACTACCGGCGGGGATTTGATCCTCAAAGTAGAATGGCTTGATCCGAGGCGGCACTGTGGTAGATAATTGGTACTTTCTAATATTTGCAGAGAAGAGATAAGAATATGAGAGAATGTTCAGGCATGAGAGATCACTGTTATCAGAACAATGCAAAAAAGCATGGGAGGTACTACTGACAGTCTGCAGCCAAATGAATAAGAAAAGTTGAATAGGTATAGAAATATGCCTACAAGTCTAACAACCCAAGGGACATTCTAAAATGCTCATGCTGAATACATAATGGAAATATCAATATATTGGAGGAGACAATGCACCAATAGCTATTGTGTAAGTATGACATATATTAATAGAACTTAAAAATATATTTTAGTGAAACGAACAAAGATAAAAGAGTTGTGCAATATTATGCGTATGTTCTATACAGAATACAGCATGTGCATAAGCATCAATATTTTTGAGTTAGAAAACTGAAATATTTTGCATAGACTGTTATACAATAAGCATCTAAAACAACAAATGTTATGCTGCACAGACTGTATAGCTACATTAGGCAGCCAAAACATTACATATTTTGCCCTTAGTATCCAAAGCATTAAATATAAAGCTGCATAGAATATAGTACATTAGCATCCAAAACATTAAATGTTGTTCTGCATAGACTATAATACAAGAGTACCAAAAACATACAATATTATGTTGCATAGACTGATTTACATCGAGCATCCAAAACATTAAATAATAAGCTGCATATACTGAAATATCTTAAGTAGCCAATTCCAATGTATGGATGGAAGTTATTGGAATCAATTCCAGATCCTGAACCTGTGGACAAACATTCCTTGCAGTCCCTCTCTTCCTGAGCTATGCTCCTAAACAAGGATTAAGCCTTTAGAGCAGGGTTTCCCAAACTGGGATGCATGGTACCCCAAGGGGTGTGGGAGGATCTTTTCAGGAGTGTGAAATACTATTTTGTTTCTCAGTGAATCACAAATTAACTTAAATTTGTGGCACAAAAGTTAGTATAAATTGCACTGGCCATCATCATATGGGTACCTAATTTTGTAGGGGATGCGAGAACAGGTGGCAAGTTCTCCAGGGGTGCCAGGCATAGCAAAGTTAGTTAGCGGTATTCCTACAAGCACTGATGTTCTTCTGAGGCACTCAAGGGTTAAGCTCTACTTTTGCCAGGCTCAAATGGTAAGAATTTCCAAAAGAAAACTTCCCAAGACTGTCTTCCATGATTATGTAATCACACTGCACAATAATAAAGAATTTCTCAGTAGCTTGCACGCTGGTTTGTGTCTCCATCCTCTACCAGCATTACAGGAGAAATTCATTAGCTCAACAATGGGATTATTGCTTTGCAGAATTCAGAAGCTAAGTGTGCAAACTTGGAGTTACAGGCCCTTCTGGCATGCATAAATAGCGGGACCATCAAGTGTTCTGCAGCACTTTCCCTCCTGAAGCCTTCCTCGACAGGAGAATTTTACGCTGCACAGGCTAGCTTCTGATCTTGTGCGCATTGAGCTAACGGCTCAAGCTCTCTATACAAATGTTTCTTGAACAATCTACTGCAAGAACTGTTTATTTATTGCTGATTGATTTGTAGCTACAAAACTATTACAAGTGATCTCTTGCCAGAACCTTATCATCAACGTTATGCCCTACCCGAAAAGAATCCATACTGACTGAGATTACCGTGGACAGCAATATTGGACTGCTGCCGCATTACGATATCAATAGCTATGCCAACTTACAGCCACCTGTAGTCGTGCACAGTGCAACTACGAGTGCATTCTACAACATCACACATAGTGCGCGTCCCAGCCCACACGCATTTAGGTACCCTGGGCTGACCAGCGCGCACATAAGCATAGGAGACATCCCACACCCAGCAAGTACAATTGAATAATCTTACTCCCTTCCTAAAAGCTCGGCTTTACTAGATCATAATACACATTAACTGAGCAGAGTACTAAAGGAAAAGATTCTTCAGAGCAGAAGCCCAGAGACAAGATAATGGAGGTTGCATAGAAGCAGTTATTTCCTTCTCTTACTTTGTGATGGCACAGGCTACTAGTGTTAATTAATTGGAGTAAAGGAAATGAACATATAGGATGAAAAAATATAGCATACCCTCATTAATGCTTCACTCTAGTATGAACATGGTATATGTGATGCAAAATAAGAGTAAATAATACAAGATGAATTTGACTACTAGCAATATACCAAACCAAACTATTAAATACCGTTTGTGCAGTGTGTACTATATACATATCTCAACAGAAATATATGAAACAGCACTAAAAAAATGATTACTGTATTCCTGAAATATATTGCTAAAATGCAATGCCACATATATGACAACATTACAAACAGAATTAATCATTAAAGAAATAAAATTACACAGAATTTTCTGATGCTATAGAGTGCAGTCAAACAAAGACAAAGTGTAGGCTACATCAATAAAAATAAAGAGACATGTGAATAACAACAAACAGTCCAACAATATGGAATATTGGAGACAGACCACCACAAGAGGAAATATGGTACGCCACATCAATAACAGCAGTGAAAGACCGAGACACTATTTGATATTAACCAGTTAACTGCGTGTTAAGGAAGTTAAAACTACACTTGTATTCACTTCTTATCAACATCTTTGCTACCCGTAGTTCAAAAGGTGCAATGTTGTGATTTGTCAGACATCGTGACAGTTAACTCTGAAATATATGAACATGTTGTAGCAAAAATTCAATTAGACATTAATACAAGCGTATTTTCAACTTTCTTAAAATGCAATAAAATGAATCAATTTAGAGTGGTTGACAAATGACAAAATACTGTATTTTATATTATGAAATGGAAAGAACGACCATTTTAATAAAGATTCACCAATGGAATGCGGCATATAAATTGAGTCACAGACACAACAAGCACAGACCAGCACGACCGACAAGAAGTTGTAGACACAAATTGCACAACCAAATGTAATTTTTAGATAGCACAACTCCAGGAGGGAAAAATACTGTTAGTAAAAACGGCATGATATACAAAACCTCAATTTTGCCACACCAAACCAAGCCGTACAGTCCTCGTCAACACTTTCAATTAAAAATTCAATCTCATAAGGACAGACATACTCGACAGGCATTTCGAACCATACCAGTCTTTTGAGAACCTAAAATTTATTTAGTCCTGATTAGCTTTGGTCTTAAGATTATGAAGACCTATAATGTAATAATCAAAACAATCCATAACACACAGCTTCGAGAAGAGCAAACACTTCATTCCTCCCTTCTAGAGATGTACAAAAACATTTTGACTTATAATGGAAACTTTATTATTGATCAAATTCCAGCTGAAACACAAAAATTCAAAGGAAAAGTGATTGTTCACCTAATTTCAGCTGAATCACAAAAATTTAAAGGAAAAGTCAAACGGTATAAAACCCTCTTACAATTTAGATAGCAGAATAGCATTCTATGAAAAACTATCAACTAAAAGAAAGAATCTTAAATGGAGCCTAAATGCCAATAATTCTCAAGTTTTTACAGCACTTATAAACTCAAAATGCCCTGAAACAACCTATATCATAATTTCTAGTAATCATTGTAGTTACTAGCTATATACCTACAAATTTTACATATCCTGAATAATCCATGAAACTACTGCATAAAGATGCACAAGATATTGCAATTACTACCACCCAATGAACTCAAACAATCCTGACCAATGCAGGAGCTTCCTAAATCCTAAGTGGATGCAAAATACCGATACTGTAATTCTCTGATATATCACAGTACTCATAAAACTCAAAATGTCCTGAGCAACCTATGACATAAGTTCAATTTAAATAATTAACTTTAATTTTTAAGAACTCTGAAAGCTGCAATGATGCAAGACAGTACAAAGATTTCATAACACCTAAAACCCAAATCACCATTAACAGATAGAGTCTGAGTGAAATTGGTGGTGGCGGCCTGGTTGGATGCCAGGCAGGTATAGGACCCCCTGTGCACGGCCCCGACGCTGTTAATGCTAAGTATGGAGGTGCGCTCGCTAATGCGCTGCGTGAATATGCCGCTGGCGGGGCGGATCTGCTCCCCGTGAGCTGTCCACCTGATCTCAATGGGCGAGTCCCCCTCGCTGATAGTACAAATAAGTTGCACGAAGGTACCGGCACGAATGTTCTTCTCGAAGCTGAAGGGGATGATCCTTGGGGGCACTAAAAATGAATGATGAATTGCTATATGGGCTGATACCATAAGATATTCGAATACAATTTAAACGCAACTTAACTAGCACTTCAATCAATCAGTGAAACCTTACGATACAAAGTTAGTCTCAAATTCAATTATCCTTAGTCCATTCTGGCTTTCTTTCAGTACTCTTCTCTTCTAAATTTCGAGAACATTCAAGGGTTGAATTTCCTTCGTGAATTGAGGCATGACGTGATTGATTTTCCATCACGTGAGGCGACTTATTGTGAGTGAAGACGTTCGCCAGTTGAGATTCCATAATACAAGTAATCTGCCACAACCACAGGCTGCTGCACAACGTAGTTCTAACAAAACTATTACACTTTTCGCATTTGCAGTGTTGCGTAAGTGCACTGTACTCAGTGTCGCTGCAATGTGCCGAAAGTCTAACCTATAAAAAAAGTTAGAAGAACATCTGCTATTAGCACAAGTTTTTTATGGCGAATACATGGATTCAACAAATAGTCACAATAAAAGGCAGCGACCAGGAAATACCATTGGGTGTCACATGTCCTGTCAATGACAAACTAGTAGCTATCTAAAAGGTATTTTCCATCTTTTTTCTTTGGTTCAAGAATTTGCAGTATAGAGAAATGAAGAAATAATTCAAAGGGTTAGAAATTTCTGAGATTTTTTGTTGAAGCTAGATGGATTCCAAACATTGCAATTCCAGACACTCCCTGCTACATAATTGTGTATGATGCCCTGCCTCTGTTAAGGATAAAAATGATCACCATGGAGCTCAGGAGTCGCTACTGTTGCTGGGTTGCTCTCTAGCCATACAGACCCGCTACCCTAGGGGTAAGCAGCGGCAGACACCGGGCAACGCCACATATCAAAGACCGCAGTACTGGTGTTTGAGAGTATATGGCAGCGTGCAATGTGGAGCAATCAGTCACTGAAAGTTGGATATTGTCTAGTTCATTGAAGCAGTGTAGCTAGCTGCACGCTTGGAATGAGCTCTGGTTCCATGCCACGAAACCATCAACAGCACTGTGTTCAGAACCGACTGTAGTAACACTCAGTTGTTATCATTATTATAATGAGGTTTTTCTGCCATAGTCAATGGGTGCAATGGCAACACTCAGTAGCATCACCACTAGCACATAATATCGATCAAAGAGGCAGTATGAAAATCATCACACCACAGTAGCACTTATGCCTGCTGAAGTAAATGGAGGTGACAAACGAGATCAATTTCATAATTGAAATGTAAATTATTAGCATAGCAACATCATTTTTTTTTACAGATTTTTGGAGAAAAAAGAAGCACCTAAAACAATACTACAAAAATAAAAACCCTTCAACAGAAAAATAGCAACACAAAACATTTGATGTGAGACAACGTTGTGCAAGACAGAGAAACTTTCACACAATTTTTACTTATATGAATACTAGCTGATGGGAAAGAGGGTGTGTGTTACTCAAACACAAATAGTAAGAACTTAAGCAAAGCAACGCACAGTGCAGCATGAACCATAAAGCAGATTTTAAATAAAACATACCATAGGAAAACAGACAATTAACTGCTATCTAAACACAACCAAATGAGCAAGAGCTAATGAGTAATTAACAGATAGAAAACTGAGCAGCTAAGGTTTTCTGTCAGCAGCACAATTATTAACAGTAACTTAGAGGGAAAAAACAACAATCCCAATTTTCAAAATGATTACCAACAGTAACTAAAAGGCGAGGCACGATGTTCTTGGTTGCAACGCAATTATTAACGGGAACTAAGAGATGAGAAACTGAATATTCCTGCTCTCAAGACCACTATTAACAATAATGGAAAGGTGAGCAATGGAATGTTCCTGCTGTCATGTAGAGGACCATCACACCTGGAGGAAGGCTGCTAATGCAAAAACTTCCAAGATTGCCACGATATATGAGAAACCTGAATAAGAACCAAAACCAAGAGACAAACACAAGAGTAATATACCAGCACAAGAATCGCAAGATGCACAATGAAGAAGAGCAAAGTACCTTCAAAACACCAGCATGAATGAAATGGATATGATAACTATTCAGTCAGAGAATGATCATAAAATATCTGAAAGAGAGCAGAAGAATGCCTCTAGATTTTTGGCATGAATGCTAAAAATTAGTGCATATGTTATCCACAAAAATATACGAAGTAAATAAAATAGTTAATTTTTTTATCGAACATATACTTATACCCACAAATCAACCAATGGACATCTTTAAGTTAGCTAGTAGATGCAGTTGATGTCAGTAAACATGAAGACAAGAGATTTTTACAATGGATACCAGTCTCTCATTTACATTTCTCTATTTAGGTTCTCAAGTCTGAAGCACAAGATATGCTTAGCAGCTACCCATCAGTAATCTACCAATGCTATCAAAACTGGAAAAAACAGCAGCACAACAACTCCAAAAAATACCTCGACTACACTCGTTGGTCGTAATTAAAAGAAACATCATTGCACAAAGGCAGGGAAAGCTTTCACCAACAGAAAAGTCTTCAATTGTATCAGCCCTCCATACTCTTTCTTCATACATGCATCACCCCGATTGTTAAAGCCAGCTACGCGATATGGTTATGATATGCAGTAAAACCCCTCTAATTCACACAGCACAGGGGGAAGAGGGAGACGGTTTGGCAGGAATTTTGGATTACCGGGGTACTTACTATGAAATCTGAAAAAACCCTCTATATTCCAAATACATATTATAGGGAGATTGTTTGTACCTTCTGCGCAGAGTTTCCGTTAATCACCCCCTTAAACCAAAAAATGGGAAACATCTTGTGCAGATCACAGAGGTATTTATACGAACTCGGTACTTTCCCTATTAGTCTAAAAAAATGCTTATTTGTTCAGATTGCACTTCGATATAATCAGATGTTCGGATTAAGGATGGTTTGGATTACTGAGGTGCTGATTAGAGGGGTTTTACTGTAATGTTTATTGCATACCTACTCTACAGAAATCAGTCTTTTTCCACAAAACAACCGAGCTGAAGAGAAAACAAAAACCACTGATCAACCAACAGCTTACAAACTGAAAAAAAAAAAAAACTGATGCCACTGCACTGCTGAAGCTATACCAACGGCAGACATTCTCAACCGATGATAGAAATACCTGGCTGCCAATTCTTGGAAGTAGTTTTAGAGGTTGTTTCATGTATAAACATTACTGAATTACAGTCACTTGCTTCCTGCAATATACTGGAAACCATAGGTAGTTTCACCACAGCACTACAACTTTTTTCAACTCATCTAATGCAGGTTATGCTCCCTCACTAAAAGGGATCTTTGTCCTATATGAATACAGTAGCCGAAAATTTATAGAAAAAAGCAACGCCAGCATACAGTTGCAATAAAGCTAACACTCTAAGTGCAGTTGCAAACTAATCCAAACTAGTTTCACCATAGTCATATAACTTTCATGTTGATAATCTTAAAAAAGAAAAAAAATTGGCTACCAACATCATTAGCTAACAGCTGTAAAACTACCACACCAAAATATAAAGAAATACTCTCAGGAAAGCTAACCCTCTCTAAGTTAAGATATAGCTCTTCTACCGAAAAATATCTTACTTCTTTCCATGTTCTTTGTAATTTCCATAAGGATAGAAGACAAGTTTCATTCACTTGCTTTGATCGATACAGTCTAAAGAGTAACTTGCAAATAGTAGTTATCCAAGAGTACTTTGAACTCAGTATGAAATTCTGGACAAATTAATGCAAACGTAGTAGATAATCTGAACCCAATTGTGCCATTCTATCCCATCCAGGAATATTATTGCTTCCATGCTAAGCAAAAATTACCCTGGACTTTGAGCTCAGCATCAACACGAGTGTTCCCAGCGGTGTTGGCAGCCGAGCAAGCGTACAGACCACTGTGCTCGAACCCGACACCTCGCAGTATCAGGAAGCTCAGTTTAGAGTCTACAGAATTGATCATAAAGTTCGACTGGGACACCAATGGCAAGTCATCTTTGAACCACTGGATGGTGACAGGATCATCGCCCTTTGTGACAGTGCAGGCCACTTGTAGGAGTTGGCCTTCCTGGACCTCCGAGGGGAAACTAAACGGCAAAATTTCCGGAGCCACTGCAGGGTAATATGAACAAAGGCAATACAAAAACTCATGTGTTTTTTTTTGCAATCATAGCAAATAACCTTTGGAACTGCTGTGAAGCAGTGTGAATAAAATCTTGCATTTTCATCATTATGGAAAACAGCTAATGAAAATCAATATTGAATACACTTTTCCCTTTTGCAAACAATGATAACCAGTACAAGTTGGGTAAACAAAAAACTCAGATTTTTCCTCCTATAATAAATAGTGAGAGGTAGTATGCAACAGTGTGAGATAATCTTACATTTTGCTCTCATAAAGCAGATACTGAGAAGCAATAAGTGACGTGAGAAAAAGTTGATAATTTTGACTTTCCATGACCAGGAAATACTGAGTACTGCATTAGAATAATGTAGTACATATAAGAGTACCTAAGAGGGGAGTGTGTTTACTTCATAGAAATTTTGAGAAAGAGTACTGCATTTGAATAATGTAGTACATATAAGAGTACCTAAGAGGGGAGTGTGTTTACATTGTAGAAATTTCCAGAAAGATGGCTGAGTGGTGCAAAGTCTTTTAGATATTTAATTTTTATACAAATACCAAACACTGAAAACCAGTGTACAAAATTAAGAAGGATTTCAGAAAATTCGTAGAAATTTTTTTTTTTGACAGCCAACGAAAAACAGCAGCAAGCAGATAGCTATTCACAAAAAAGGGAGTATACATATAAGAATTTTATCATTGCAAAAAAAGTTATGTTTTAATATGAGAACTATGTAGAAATTGTCAAAGATTAGTACCTTTTTACTGCCAAAGCTGGAGACACTATAAGCAATGGATAATATTACATTTTTATAAACAGCAAATTTTGAGATCCATTAGGAAAGTAAAGAGTAAGGGCAAATATTTGAAAAAGTATTTTTTTAATATAAATCAATTTTTATACATAAACCCAAGTCGTGTGAATGTCAAGGAGAGAAAATATTGAAAGCTACAGTCAGGAATGGTAAGACAAGTAGGCAAAGATATTTAGGACTTGACCACTGAAGGAAATATTGGCACAGCAGATGAACATAATCATATGCTGTAAAATCCTCATTGCAAGCAGAGATGACAACTAAAATACAGTAACAGAACACCCACCATATTTCCCTAATTCATAAGATGCTAGAAGTGGTAAGATGCACTGTATTGTTAATTAGCTATGCAGCTTTTGGAATAAAAACACAGCTTAATCTTCGAGTGTTGAGACACTGAGTCATAGCTGATGACATTCTTCAGGAAGCAGTGCATCTTATGATGAGGGAAACATAGTAAGAAACTTAGGTAGTCCACCACCCCTCTTCATGGCATAGTTTAGGCTGACATTATTTTAGTTGAGCATATAAAAACAGCACAAAAGACACATAAATAATGATGGCTTCCTTAGAGAGGATCATATTTCAAGAAGAAAATTTTGTCAAGCATGTAAAAGCAATGCGATATATTAACCACACCAAGATGGCTTGATAGGACAGGATTTTAATTGGAGAAGAAAATTTTTCATGAGCACATAACCATATCAAAAATACATTAAATAAACCATGGCAGATGGCTTCACAAGGCAGGATTTATAATCCTTCACAAGACAAGATTTATTATCTGGAATGAGTTTATTTATCAAGCACATTGAAATAAAATTTAAACATGTGAAACAAGCCATAACAGATGGCTTCACAAGATATGATTCATAATCTGGGTAGATTTTATTTATCAAGCACATAAAAACAACACCACAATATAGAGACTGAGCAATGAAAATATTGTTGATCATAAATCAAAGCGTACAAAATATTTCAAAAAGCAAACTTTAACCATATGTTCAATATTGTAGGTTGTCATAGTTTTACCACCACATCGCTAAATCATATAATACAAGAGAAGAAGTCGCAACTATTGTTACCCTGTTACAAGGCTGACTCGAGTCTATCTTTGCAGCAGTTGTCTGGGGTTTTTATGAGACAAGTTTTGTGTATTTTTGTTACCACACGGAGATGGCAGTAAAATTTTGCTCAAAGTGTCAGTTTCTCCACATACAGGGATTCTTGATGCACAAAGAGAGGAAGAATAAAGAGACATGTAGCATGGCGAGAAAGAGAAATCCATGCATGAAACTGGGGAGGAAAGAAGGAACAGCATAAATAGCCAGTAGCAAGAGCATGAAAACATATTTCTTGCAGATGCCAAAAGAAGATCTTTCATCAGCTGCAGATTAGTAATTTCGCTGCAGCTCTGAAAATCAAAAGGACTCACCAGTGGGGCCCATTCAAAGTAAAGGCAACCCACTGGTGGGTCATTTTGCAGTCAATTAATGTGAATAATATTAGCAAAATGAGAGAGAAAAAACACTCAAGGCCTAACTCAAGCACCCTGACGACATGCCATTGCCCCTTTGTGCAGGGATTGTTTAGCAAAGTGAGGAAGAAAGAAAAAAGTCCTCAATGCCGTTTGAAGCACCTGATGGAGTGATATCTCCCATTAAGAACGGATAAATGGGAAGCCTGTCATAACTGGCACTTCACATTGCCAATACTTCAATACTTTTTCTTTAGAGAAAAAAGTACACGGATAAGCTGTTGAAGACGTATTAGCAGATATCAAGTGGGTGAGTTCCACCATACCCTGCATTAATATATTAAGAGGAAAGAAGGCACCAGGTTTGCTTTTTTAAGCAAAAAACACTTCACATTTCAACACAGACAAGCAAAAATTGAACACTGGCAAAAAGTCTTAAATTCTTAACAACGGTAATAGTAAATTTTTATAAAAGTTGAACAACATCAAAGAACAACAAGCAGTCATCATTGGAAAGACATGGAAAGCTTAAACTTTCAAGAACCTGCAAAAATTTGTTCACTGCAAGCACAGAACATTTAAACCTTATGCAAAATGGGGCAAGACACATAGAAGAACAATGTCAAAGACATAAGGCATTCCTCATGAAGGCCAAAATTGTAAGAAATTAACTCAATGAATAAACGACTTGCCAATGGACTGTAAGATCAAACCAGCAACAAGAAAACTCAATGACCCACCATATCTCATAATAAATTACTTCCTACAATGGACTGTAGAAACACCAGCAACAATAAAACAGATATCATCTGCTTTAGATTATCAAATTAATTACTACCTGAACAACTGCTCATCAATGATAACCGCAATCAACACTTTTAATAAATGTAACTTGAGCAAAAATTCAAGCCATAATCACAAGATAATCAAACCAGTGCAAGGCAACGATGACTTGTTTACACTACGATCTAATGCAAACAAATCAGTAATTCATGCTACTTTTATATAGGAGCAAATTGAGGCTAGACATTATCCAATAACAGGATAGGAAGCCTTGTAGAACATTCATTACACTACAACAATTACAACAGTTGTTTCAGAAAGCCGATAGAATATTAAGCCTAGTATTCTTTCAAGAAAATGATAAAAGTAGTTTCACTTGAGAGTCCACATCCAAGCCTAAAAATTTGCTCAGTTCAAGGCTTGGTACGAAAAATCCGGGAGTGAAAACACGTTAACAGTTTTTCCAACAAGAAAAGCTTTCCCATTTGTAACCTACTAACAAGCAGTTTTACACAATAATAATTGAAGCGTAGAAAATCGATAACAAAATGGAATTCATAACTCATTTTCTGCAAAACATTTTGCATGCAAACTTCATGAATCACTAAACATAGCTAGAGAATGATATTTTAATATTCACACTCACGTCGTTAATAGCAACTGAATGATTCATTTAGCCCTCAGTTACACTTGTCAACAATAGCAGTGGAATGAATTACTGTATTTCATACTCATTCACAATGTCACCTACATTAAAAATTAGCAATAAAATTATATATTTTCTGCTTATCTCCATTCATTAGACCAGACTGACATATTTTCTACTCGTTACACTCATTGAAAATATCAAATTTACCCTGAACTCTCAACTCGGCCTCAACTCGCGCCTCGCCGGCCATATTGACCGCAGTGCAAGCATACACTCCGGAGTGGTCATGGCCTACGTCCTTCAGTATAAGCAGGCTCATGCGGGAGCTGATGGTGTTCACTATGGTATTCACTGAAGAGATGATGGGCTCCATATTTTTGTACCACTGAATGGTGACAGGATCATCACCCTTGGTAACAGTGCAAGGGATTTGCAGCAGCTGGGACTCCTGGACCTCCGCAGGAAAGAATATTGGCAGGATTTCCGGAGCCACTGAATATCGGAAGCATGAACAGAGCAGTGTTGACATTGAAATGAACATTGGTAGAATTTCTAAGTGCTGTTAATAGTAGTGATAACATTGTTAGGTGACTGGCATGGAAATATTAATTTGCAGGATTGCATGGTAGCATAAACTGTACTTGCAAGGCGGTGATAGACATGGAAATGAATCTTAGTAGCATCTTCAGAGCTAATGGACAGCACAAATAAAAAATTCATCAGAACTAATTTAAACGCTTATTCTCATGAAAGAAGATAAATGTATACAAGATAAATACAGTATGCAAAAATGCTGATGGAATTCCTCAATATATGTTTGTATAGGACAGCATTCACGGCACATGCAAAAAAAACAATAGCTGTATGCATCTTTTAGGAAGGAGATGGAACATACACTTAGAGAGAAACTAGGGAACACTTGATAGAATTTCAAAAGCAATGGAGAGTGGAGACAGTGATTCAGGGTGATAATGAATGAAGAAATGCCTGAATTATAGACTACTTTTAACTCCTTAAAAAGAATTACTGCAGCACTCTTGAAGCTTCAGTATTAGTGAGTGGTGGAGAAGAACGAGGAGAGTTTATTAAGTATAAGAGTTGCATCGACCAACCGAAGCTCAGGCCATTTTTTACTACTCCAGCTCAAGCCAGGCCATTAGCAGTGATTCTAGCGATACTTCGGTTCCGGCAGTCAATACTAATTAGCTACTGACAAAAGCCCAGGTCCTGGATGTTTCTGCCGCTCAGACTGGGTGAAGTCATTTTCGGTGATCCTGGCTTTGACCCCGGTGAATTACTTTTGAAAGCTTAGACTGAGGAGGAACAAACAGTGTTATGATGCTAGTCCAATCTGGTGTAACAAAAACCAGCACTAGTGAGAGTAAGTAAGGTTACAACACACGAATGAACAGCCACAGCCTCCAGTTATGACAAAAACTATCCACTACACAGTAATAAAACACATATATGTCACATTTGTGCTTGGCCTGCAAGTAAAAAAAAGTAGGCACTGGTCCTCCAAAGACACTCCATTATAACTCAAACGGATTGATGAATATAGTCCATTCTCCAAGGAGATGAAGGCTTGAGTCCTGATGAAATCTTCCATCCAGCCCATAGCATAGTCACGCAACCACACTAATGTGCACTGCGGCTTCTCACAATGGCGCACAATTCAGACACGTAACATGTAACACACCTTCGCCAATACAGCCGCGGACCGGACTGTACTCATGTATGATACTAACCCAGAAAGACACATTAGAGGTCAAGCCCCTAGCGATAGGGCAAACCAATCGCAGTCAGTGGTGACTTCAATATGGCAAGTTTTTGAAGACGCCTATGGATTTAACCATAACGACACAAATCACGCACAGAACAATTTAGGCCGGAGCTCACGGACACAACAAGCGATGGAATGCAAAATTTTGTCAGACACATGGCGCCTGTGAGCGATAATGTGTCGCGCGATCTGGGTTGCGTCGGTAGGGGCAGTAGATTGTTGTACCCGATGTTACGCTTTGTACATGCAACAAATTTGTTGCGTGCTTCGATGGCGCCCGGCATAACATGACGTCATTCTCCAGATGTCAGGCTGCCAGCGACATTGATATAACAACAATTGGACAGCGTATCTACCTGGCGCATCACTTATTCCACTCAATTTCAAGAATGCAAATTGCGTCAAACCAAACATGACCTTATCTTACACACTTATGATGGCTCTTTCGTCTATAGATTGCAACAGAAGGAAGTAGGCACGTAGTGAAATAACAGAGCTTGAGTAGAACAGGGCTAGCATATTTAATAGACTACTGTTATCATTATTTGAGTATATGAAAAGCTGCACTTGGAGGGAACCCAGCGGGAAATGTGTAAACAAACACTTCCAGGATTAAAGGTTATGAAAAACGCTTATAAACACACATAGGAGTTAAGGGTTTTTAATCTTCATTTGTCCACTTCTGGACAAAAACTTGTTAAGATACAAACCCCTTCAACAATAGCAGACGGCCCTAGTATGTCTTTCTAAGAGTATAAAATCATTTATGAAACAAGCAATGATAAGAACTCAAAAGGTGGAAGCCTTTTTTGTACTTCCGAAGGTATATAAATCAATGAATATAGGGATTCGTTAATGAAAGCAATTCTATAACTGAAAGAGGAAACCACAATTTACAGCAACCTCGTATCAACAGACAAATCGGAATTATTAAATCGAGTAGTCACAGCCTTTATCTCCAGAAGAAAGGCAATCTAATTGATAAAGAAATGCGGGCTTTGCAGTATGTTGACAGAAATGCAGAACCCAAGCACACAGAATTAACACATATAATAACAGAAAGTTGGGAAAGAACATAAGACTGAGAAAAGACGTCATTAACTGATGTGAAGTATTTGAAGTTGGGGTAAATTACAGTAAATATAAAGATCGCTGCAGACGACAGCCTTATGGTCTTATAACGAAAGTCTCGACAGATGTCTTGCCTCAGAATTGCAAGTCTCGACCACGCACACGACATAGAGGAGAGCGTCAGCTGCACCTAGAGCTCGTTCATAAATAAATGGAATATTCGAAAAAAAAGCATCAAGAGCAATATTATTAACAATAAAACAGAACAAGGAAAACGGTGTATAAAAGTTACTATTGCACTGGCGCAATTACGGGATAGAAAGTAGAGAAAATTCAATCACAGAGTACGGGAAACCACGTGACCTCGACAGTTGCCAAGTAGCTCCACACAAGTTGTAAGGCGATCACTGAAATAACTTCCATATACTTCAGTAACGAATGTTTAAATACCAATTAAAATACGGTTGACATCATAGCAATTATTCTCGTACCAATTTTCAAGTGATTGTGTGCGTGAAACTCTTAATGCAGCAAAAATTGGCGAGATACAATCAACCCTAAGACTTGCGTTTCTACGACAAAAGTAAAACATGCTGGATCCGTGTCCTGCGATCTATGCTTCTTGAAGTCGTAGTCACATGTGTCGAGTTTTCTTTCATATGCAGCGGAAACGCAGGACGTCCTGCAGAAAGATCTAGGTACCTATCGTAAGTTAAAGGAAATGTAAAGACCGCTGCAAACGATAGCTTTTGCTACACTCCGGAGCTCCACACGATTGACCCAAACTTTCTGGTTAATCGATGATGCTTTAGACCAGTGGATGCTGTTTACTACATCTGACATCCATCACGTGGTGTCCGTACGTAATGGCGAGTGCTTCACTAGGCATTTATACAGACAAGACAACTTGACGCAAGGATGCGAGACTTGGACGTCATTTATGCCACGGTATCTATGCTACCGATTTCGAAACGTACTTAAAATCGGTAGCATGGATACCATAACTTAAATGACGTCAGAGTCTCGCATCCTTGCATCAAGTTGTCTGTGTCAATGACTAGCGTGTCCCCGGCATAAGAGGTTCAAGTTTGTCTATTGCGCTACATTTCCCTCAACCTATGCTCTCCTGATAAGTCCGTTAGGTTTAACAAGGAATGCAAACTTCTTGTAGAAATAGCAATGGGAAGCTGAGAAGCAAAACCATGTGGGCGGGTACCATACAGTAATGCTAGGAGAAAGTGGCTTAGCGTAGATATTTATTGTAGTTGACTATCACCCAACTTGAAGAGACCAGGGGCCTCAAACACGGAGGGTAACAGGAAAAGAATGGGAGAAAATAACGGAAAGAAATCAGAATTCCTTGACGGGAAAGGGCAACTAACGGTATCATCAACGTATTGGACTGAACAACTAAAAAAGTCTAACTACACTGTGATCAGTGACACTACACTCACAACACTTACAGTAGCTTAGCGCCCTTGCATGAGAGATTCAATGACAATAAACTCAAGTATTTTTTCTAGCAATGCACCTTAGAACCAAAGCACTGAGTTTACAGCCTCAACCTCTTCATGAGCAAATCCACTTCCAGAACAGGGTCATATTCTAGTAATTAATTTGCAGCATGACTTGGTGATAAAAATCTTTGCATATTTCATATAATAAACAGCCACTGTCGCAGAGCTTGTTTCCATCAACAAATATTTTTTACAAGTGCTGAAAAAACAAAGATAATAGAATAAAGTTTTCAGACAACCCATAAAAAGAAATCCAAATGTTATGTAAACATGGAGAACCGAATAATTACAAAATTTGAAGGATATGCTCATAAACAGAAGGCAATAAGAGTAATATCAAAGAGCAAAGTAAATAAATATAAGCACGTCTGATAGCCTGCCTAGCTACTTTGACTGAGATAATCAAATCCACTTAGCTCGAACGTATTTAGAACCTAAATATGTTTGTCAAATCAACAGCAACTCTTCACCAGGTGAGAAATCAAGCATTCAGGATAGAAGTGCCTGATAGGTTTAGAGCTTACACGACCAGAATAACTCAAATCACATTGAGTAAAATAAAAGCACCAAAATCCTCAATTTATGACCCCAGTTCAAGCTCACTGCCTGCCAAAAATAAATACAGAAGAGGCACAGTGTATGTGATGAAGAACATAGAGCACCTTTATGGGAACACTAAAGTGGGAAGAAAAGAAGCAGGATAACCAACAGCATGGAAACAAAAGAAGAAACAAAAGAAGAAACAAAATAAAACAACGAAAATCAAACAATCATTAATTTAACTGAGATTGCACAGCCACAATAACAATATCACAGAAGACAAGACGACATTGTCACAGGAAACGCAACACGCGGCTAAATCCACATCAAAGTTTTCAAAGCGACAAAAGACTTTCTTTACTATAATGCGATGCAGCAACGGAGGAAATGCACTAAAAATCTTAAAGCTCGAGCCTCGTTTAATAAAAAAATTAAGTAGCTAATTGTAATCAGTAACTGAAGTATTGCATAAAGAAGACATTAGTACGCAAAAGACTTATATTCAAACTAGGCTGAACAATGAAAAATTGAAGAAAACATAACACAACTGTGTTGAGTGACATTTACAGTGAACAAAAGATTTTGATTGGATGCTTTTTATTTGAGCATGTTGCTTATTAACCACTACTGTATATCTATGCCAAGCATACACCTACACACTAAAAATTTCAATGTTTAACCAACATTAATCTAGAAAAAATTATGTGCTTTATCAGCCCTATGTAGTTTCAGTTGTTTTCCTAAGATATACTTCTTGTATACAGCCCAGAATGCAATTAAAATACTGTAACTATTCTATTTGCTCTGAACTAAAATCTAACACCCTTCCAATAAAAAAGCTTCGACTGAAAACTCTGAACATTCACAATGCAACCATACAGTTCAGTTTTTCACTCCAAAATTAAAGAGTGTAACATATTTTTCTGCACCGGTATACTGGCCCACCCTATTTAAATTTCAATACCAATTATATAATTCACAAAGCCCGGACTGTCTACTCGGCACCATTCTAATAGCCAAATTTAAGGTACATAAGTTAAATGATTCATACTACGGTATTTCCAACTAAAAGACTTAGCCTGTTTACCATGGATCATTAAAATAGTCCATAGCATGTTTACCCTAAGCTATTTCACTAACCCAATATCATACAAATTAAAATTTCTCCTCCATTTCAATAATAGTTTAATATATGTAACGTGAAATAGACGACTTGGCCTGTTTACCCTGCACTCTCAATTCAGCCTGGACCCTGGCTTCCCCCGCCAGGTTGGAAGCAGCGCAGGCGTACAGTCCCGAGTCCTCGTACCCCACACCAGCCAATATCAAAAGGCTCATTTTGGATCCAATTTTGTTTATCATAACAGACGGCGATGGGGAGAGAGGCAAGTCATCCTTATACCACCGAATGGTAAGGGGCTCATCCCCTTCAGTGACAGTGCAGGGCACCTGGCTTGGCTGCCCTTCCTTTACTTCAGAAGGGAACGAGAAGGGAAGGATCTCTGGCCCCACTGCCAAATAAGTTATTTCTCTCATTAATGCAAATTAAAGACTTTGGATACTGACCAACTTACAAAGTGAACCTCGGGGTGGGGTCGTTCGGAATTCTTCAATCGAAAACTTACATGATGGTGAACTTGATTGTTTAATGCAGAGTAGAAAATGAGTACACAAAAACGTACGTGGGTTAGTGTACTATAAAGTATGAGTATCTACAAATATGGAAAGTAATTCTGGCAATGAACACACAAAAAAACAAACATGGGCTAGTAGACTGTAACGTAGAAGTAACTATGATCACACACACAAAGAGGTTCAGGTAATGAGCACACAAAAATGAATGCAAATTAGTATAATGGCAGCATGAGAAACTATGGACATGAAGGCATTTGTATTTACATGAATGAGATGCTGGCAACCCCAAAGTGACACAAACACAAATGCACGAAGTGTTATTGAGAGGGGCAACAAAACCGGGAGAAGCAAAAAATAATAAAATGAAGCCTGCAACACGGTGTAAGGGCATATTTACATGTTCTCTAGCTACTTCAAAGCAAGAATATATGCAAATTATCTCATGAAAAAGTGCCACTAAAAAAGCATCTCTGTATAAAAATCAAATAAAACCAAAAGAACAGCAAATCAAGAGGAGTACTAAATATACAGTAATGCTGTTTGGTGATTTAAAATATGAGACTGCATATAATCAGCTTTCAGGAAGTAAAAACAAAAAAAACAATAGCATAAAAGTTCTACATTCAGCAGACAAAAATGCATAAAAAATAGGCAAAAATAATCGAAAGAAATTAAGTAGCATAAAAGATATTGTTCTGTTTAGTACTTAAAAATGGGAATGCAAATAAAAATTTTCAGGAAACAGAACAAATACAAAGCATTTAAGCTTTAGCAAGGTAAATTTATTGCAGTAAAAACTAAAGTAAAGCGCAAGACTCTTGGTATCAAGAAAAATCAATTACCTTGTAACGGTTTTGAAAAGGCAAAAATTGTGCTAAGGTAGGACTCCCTGAACTAGAAATAAACCACAGACAACTGACCACACGACCCAATTATACGCAACTCAGCATCATGAGATAGACAGAACAAAAAGGACTGAGCAACACAAAAAAACAATCCACATAAAACTTCTGTAGTGCGAGTTTATGTGGATTTGGATTGAGCAAAGTTGACATCTAGGTACAGTACTTAGTGCACAGATTTAACATGTAAAACAGCTTTCTAACTCAGTAGAGCATTTTGCATAAGCATTTTTTAAGTATTAACATATCGAAAGCAACTTTTCAGTGTAATAAAGCATTTTGGATTGGCCTTGGATGAAACTAACTCTATACATAGTCTAAAGTAATAAAAAAAAAATACTAATGACAATTACCAAGTCAGTTAATTTGATGGCTAAACATTTCAGTAAATTTTTTGGTAGCCACACAGTTGTGTTTACAGGGACATGACCAAATGCTTGGATGACTGCTTAGAAAACACGTTCATTTGACTGTCTTTAGAACATGACTCAAGGCGAGTCAAACCTGCGGGAATTTGTGCAACTCTCAACACAGATTTAGAGAAGTAAGTCGAAAGTAGCTTAAGTTGCATATCTAATGCCAGAGAATAGAATAATCTTGATATTTAATTCACCATGGAAGTGGGTTGGACTTTCTTATTCTTCTGAAAGGTGTAAACAAACATGGGTCAATTAGCTTGGCCTCATTGATGCACAAATTCCGGTTTTCGTCCAAGTTTTACTGCATACAATATTTAGCTATCACAAAATGAAAAAAATTGCTCGCATAATAGTTTTGTTTGAAAAATGTTAGCTAATCAGAAATGATACCGTAACGGTTTTAGATGTACTGTATATCCTATATTTTTAACTATGGCTACAATGGCAAATGCCCCTGAGGTTTCAGCTCGGTTCTCCCTCTAACTAAACTGACCATTTGTCAAAGAAAAAACTTTTTCTACGGAAGTTAGTCACCATTGACATAGAGTGGGCTCTCTTCATACGACTCCCCCACAGGGTTAGTAGCTTTGCAGGCATACACTCCACTGTGGGAGGCCCCCACGCTCGTGAGCAGCAGTATGGACAGCTTAGGCTGTATGGTGTTGATAACAAACTGAGGAGAGGATTCCAGCGGCATATTATCTTTGTACCACTGCAAGGATATGGGATCATCTCCCTTAGTGACGGCACACGACACTTGCAGCAACTGCCCCTCCTGAACCTCACTCGGAAATGAGAAGGGTAAGATTTGAGGTACCACTGCAAGACAGCAAACGCCAGGAGTGGCATTATGTACAGGTTGTTAAAATATGTTTTTGCAAAATAGGCTACAAAAAATTCTAATTTGGCACATTACGTGGGTAGTTAAAATACTCATTTGGCACAACGTAGAGGTTGTAAAAGTACATAGCTAGTTAAAAAAGTATGGGTTGACAAAATGTAGAAAGTACTCTAGGTTTGGGTCAGTAGATATAATATCAAACAGGAGATGCAGCCATGTGCAACAACACATTAAAGCGTCTGACTCGGACTCTCAAGGCCGCTGGTTCGCATCCCCGTTCTCAACTGGGCATCCTCTTGGTGGCACTTATTATGATCGGTCTGCATACTGCTGTGGGTTTACAAACCTTCCCTAGCAATGGGGAGGGTTTGGGGGTCGCATATATTGTCGCATAAAGTCTTCCGCCACTAGATAATCTGTGATCGACTGCAGCCATATACTCCTCTGGGGCCTGTTGGTGTATATCTGCAGCACAAACCAGTGCATGCGGGTTACCCAGTTGGCGGTACTTGATACTTGAGCTGTATCAGATGACACTAGCAAATCTGAAAAATCCTATTGCAGATCACATTACAACTATTACACTCCGAGCTTCACCACCGTTGTAAGTCCATATTTGCAAAAAATCATTATCATTGTCATGCATCAGTGTTACTACAAATCATGACAAATGACAGTTTATACTTGATAGCCATTTGTTCCTTTGTGAAAGATTCCTGTCCTGTTTATCCATTAGATAATCTTTCCTAGAACTAAATACAAATATAGCCAGTAAGGGAGATCATCAAACACTAAAAGTGAATTTTAAACTGTTGCTTCCATATGCAACCTAGGCACCAAGAAAACGCAGAAAACAATGTTTGTACTGACAACACATTTCTTGAATGTACAAAGAACAACACAATATTCATCACACATTTTCAAGTACAGTACACAAAGAACAACGAACACAATGTTTGCAATGACAAAATATTTCTCAAATACGCAGGAAATAAACAAGAACGTGTTTTATGACACTCAAACCACAATAACATAACAACATGTACACAAAAACAGAGGAGAATTTTGTAGCACTCGGGAAGCACGAACACCAGTGCTATACAAGTTCAAGCCGCTCAAGCCCCCAACCCCCACCTCCCCTAGCCACAGCAAAGGTGTCCCAAGATACAGAGAGAAAGGGAAATACAGCACTCTGACAGAATCATGGAACCTATGCATGAGAGTGATCCCACACTGATGACAAGCACGGGAACAGCTAGTAGGAAAAGGTAAAGATGTACGAATAAAGCATCACATGTAAAAGTATACATGAATCAAGGTGGATAGAAATGAGAAAGACGCCCTTAGAATTAAAATAGAAACTAGAAAGAACAAATAAAAACTCTGTGAAGTAAACACCATGACAATAACATCAGTTCTTCAATTACTGATAAAAGACTACCGGTATGTTTTGGCTCCATAACAAAGCAATCAGGATAATAATAAATTCAATACAATGGAGTATACCTTTAATCTGCTCCAATTTACCCATGCATAAATACTTATCATGGTAAAGAAAGTCTCAAAAATAGTTCAAGAGGTTCCTAACGTGACTTCAGTAGACGGGCGTCGCAAAGGGCGAGACCAGAAAGGACTAAGTGGACTGGTGCAGAAGAGGGGCGTGACCAGAAAGGGCCTAGTCGACTGGTGCAGCAGAGGGGCGTGACCAGAAAGGGCCTAGTCGACTGGTGCAGCAGAGGGGCGTGACCAGAAAGGGCCTAGTCGACTGGTGCAGCAGAGGGGCGTGACTAGAAAGGGCCGAGTCGACTGGTGCAGCAGAGGGGCGTGACTAGAAAGGGCCGAGTCGACTGGTGCAGCAGAGGGGCGTGACCAGAAAGGGCCTAGTCGACTGGTGCAGCAGAGGGGCGTGACCATAAGGGACTAAGTCGACTTATGCAGCAGGGGCGTAACCAGAAAGGACTAAGTCGACTGGTGCAGCGGAGGAGTGCGACCAGAAAGGCAGTCTAGACGGGCAACATAACCTCTAAAATCGCAATAAGTTCATCAGTGAATGTGAAGTGCTTGCAAAGAATATAATCAACGTTATTACAATGGTATGAAAATATCGAATTCGATGCAGGGCACATTTTTAAATAATACAAAAGTACCAATGGTCCACGCATCAATTATGAAAGTAAAGTAGACTGAAAACTTTGTATCAGATGACCCCATGCAAGGCTAGTGGTCGGGAGGTCAATGCAACTGAGATAGGACAAAATTGTTTATTTGTTAACACCAAAACAAAAGGGTACATCAAAAGGCTGGTGCATACAGTAAGGCATGGCAAGGTAACAGTGCAACAGCAAATTTATCGTTCTAAAATGTGCAACTAAAAATTAAATGCAACTCAACAAAAACAGAGCACGAATGTATGCAAATATACCATAATAAAAGGTTACAAAACTGGAATTAGAAAGGTCAACAAAAAAATAAATAAATGATGTCAACTTAGAGTAAAGAAAAATGAGCTCTGAAATATTATTTTCATGTCATGAAAGGCAATGCATCTAATGGGAGCGGGTAAGGATATATAAACATGCACAAAATCGAACTAAATACAAAAATAAACATGAAAATAACCTTGTACAAGAAGGTGAGTAGTAAAATTATCCGTTCCAATATCATTGGAGGCAACACAAGTATAATACCCGACGTGCTCGGGAAGAACGCTGTCAAAGACCAATATGGAGAGTCTGCTCGACAGCTGGTGTATAAACAGTCCTGCACTTGGATCAGACTCCAGGGGAGTTGACAATGTTATTCTCTTAGTTATAGGTACATTATGGGATCTTGATGGGTAATTGTAGAATTCCGGCAAGTTATGTGAAGTTGCTTGGTATGGAGCGGTCGGGGAATAAGTATCTTGTCCATACTTCAAGTCAGTATGGGTTTCGAAAGATCGCTGATTTAAATTCGAATCGAGGTGTAGAGTGTTAGCGTTTCTGTTCAAGGTGGAAGTGGACGGGTCAGCAGAAGAAAAATTAGCACTGGAACTTACATCATTTGCGATGTTAAGCAATGCTGATGCTTCATACAGAGCAATTGTTTCACCATCAATAGGCAGTGCAGGGTTTGGTTCCATAGGTGGGTTAGGCTTTGATTTCAAATTTTCATCTGAAAATGACACGGTAATCTTTTGTAATTCAGTTTCCACATTTTCTTCTGATACTCGTGGAACTTCCTTTGGAGCTTCTCGTGAAGTTTCTTTTTCAAAGACCCTAAGTTCGGTATTCCGCTTCAGCTGCGCATCCGAGAATCGACTGCCGCCGTGTCCCTTTTTGTGCTTCCCTTCAGGAACTTGCACAGGGACGGGCATCAGCTCAGACTGCAAGGACTTGGTGGTGTTTGTGTTAGGTCGCAGCGCCTTGTTGTAGTGACGAATATGCTTGTGGAGGACAGGATAGCCTTCTAAATTAACTTCATTGCTCTTTACACGAGACTTGGAGCGACGCTTTTCTCGCGAGAATTTAGCAGGTGAATTACCTCTACTAAATAGAACACTATCCACGAACAGACTCTCATTCGAATATGGACGAGTCAAAATACTTTTGTCAGATTCGATACCAGGGTTTATTGCATCAGAGTTGTTCCTTCTTTCGTCATTAAATTCATGGAATTTTTCAGATTCGGTGTCGACTATTGACACTATCATAGCAGAATGCTTCCTCCCTTTATTCTCAGAATTTACAAATTTCCTTGTGACAACTTCTGGCAGCAATGCATCAGAATGCTTTCTTTCTTCACTTTCAAAATTCGAAACTTTTCCGCCTTTTGCATCAATTTCTGATATCAATACCTCGGAATAATTTTTCTCTTTACTTTCAAAATTCAAGATTAATGATGGGGCAGATTTCTCAGACCTCTCGCTCCTGACAGCAGGATTGTCAGATGCTCTATTTTTCAGTTTTGCTTCCAAATGTCTAACGGCGCCAATATAGCTAATAAAATCTTTTCCATTAGGAGAGAATGCAGTATTGGCATTTCTGAAGTTCCCTTCACGCTTCATGGCATTATCATTAAATACTGAACCAATGTTATAGGTATCTATTTCACCATATCTCTGTTTTTCTATGCCATCAAATTTTTTAGCTTCCATTTCATCAGATTTCCATGTTTCACCTTTTTTCGATCTACTAACCTGAACTTCAGCAGTGCCAGGCGTTTCCATTTTATTAGATCTATGGGTCTCCACTTCAACAAATTGACCAGTTTCCTTTCCATCTAATCTATGCATTTGAGCTTCATCAGAATTACGAGTCTCCTTTACAAGTACAGCTGGTGAATCACCAAGGTAGTAATCATGAGTCGATACGCTGAGCATATCCTTAATAGCCAACAAGTTGAGGGTCCAGGAAGGATGACGGTCGGTCTTATGCCACTCGAGCAGCAGCGGCTCATCGCCTGACTGCACAATGCAAGTGAACTGCACGAGTGACCCCACTTGTGCTACTTCCGAGATGCTGAAAGGCTTGATGGAGGGTGCCACTGAGGGGCAAACATAACGTTTAGACGATGGTACCGTTCAGGCAACGTTTAGATGGTACCACTGAGAAGCAAAAACACCGTTTAAGCAAGCCACACGAAACTAAGTTTGTCTATACTAACATTGGTTGTTAAGCAGAACAGAAAGCCTTTAGGCAAAACATTGTGAGCAGTCATGGACTGCAGAGCAAAAAAAAAAAAATGGAAACCTTTTGCCAGCACATAAAATGAAGACGCTGCTTTACTGGAAAGCTGAAAATTAGCATGCAATTTGTTTGCACAATAGGTAAAACTGGGACAGTAGAACAAGTAGACTTGATACAGTCCTTCATATATAAGCAATATAACAAAATAAAAATAATTTTTGGCTGTTGCAACAGTAAAAATATTGAAATCAGCATGCAACACGTTCGTAAATTAGAAACATCTGCAGTGTGCCGATAAACTTTACAACAAAACTAAAATTAATGGAGAAGTTTAGAAAAGAGACATGCAAGCACAAGCAACCCACTCAGCACAAAAACTTAGATGTAAAGTACAGGACACATCAACATTTATCAACAACCAGGTGGCTACTGAAGTAGGGGTGTTGGAACAGTTCCATGAGCTAGTCTCACATAAAATACATTGAACAAGCCATAATAGAACTCAAGTGAAGAACAAGTAAGTTTAAAAAAAAAAAAAAAGGTTTGCAGTAGCAAGAAAAAGGTAAACAGTTAAAGTCACTTTGGGTTTGTATGTAAATCAAACCAATTTTTAACCAATGTTTTCAGCAATTAAACTTGGCACACTGGTTAAAATTAAAGCCTTAAGATAGGCAAGTATACAGCACATAACCACGTCAACATCACGCGTTGTTGGTATACACCAACTCGTCTCCAAATGGACCTCAAAAATACAAAGAACTGCACCATATTAAGAATTCGAAATAACAAGAAAATTAAGCATTGGTCATGGCGTGCATTGTGATAGCTATAGGCCTACTAGGAGTTACAGCCACGGTCTAAAAGTTAAAAGTATTGACGGAAATAAGATAAATTTGTACAAAATTACCATTTTCCTATCTTTTATACACCTCTCCCTTCTAAAAACCTAAATGAGTCTAACCTAACACCTAAATTAGTAATCCTGTATGAAGAAAAAACATGAGCATCTTTCAGAAGTAAGAGTGAAGAATACACTAAGGTACAACCAAGCAGTGCACATATGAACGAAGATAAACATTTCTTGATGAATAAATGATTCAATTTTACATAATTGGAATTAAAAGCAAATACAAAATTTAACGTTAGACCATAAGCCTCACGGTAGATTCACCTCCAGCTCCACGGGAAATTCTAAACTGTATCTACAAACACCCACAAAGCAATTTTCGAATGAATGAAGGAGTTCATCACGCAAGAAAAATACAAAGATGGGGCATTTTATTCCTTTACCACCAGTCTGCTCTACACCTTAGTCTCCCTAACAATTGAACTACAGCAGCTAACAGCCAAAATGCAGCTGTAATATGAATGAAGATCATTTTCTAAAAGAAAAATGTCAGTGAAACAGGTAATACTAACCCTTTAACGCAAGTGGAAAGGTCTGCTCTATACTAAAGCCACCCTAATGCTTCCAAACTCTAACTGCTACCACCCCAGCTGCAGTAATAAATCAAAATGATCATTTTTCAATGAAAAACATCAAGTGAAAATGGCAATATTAACCCTTGACCACAAGTTCCAAGGTCTGTTCTACATATTAGCCACCCTAATAATTCCAAACTACAACTGCTAACACACAAAATGCAGTTCTCAAATGAATGGCGATTATCTTTTCAAGAAAAATATATGAGAAAGGCAATATTAACCCTTGACCACAAGCTGCACGGTTTGCTCCACACTGCCGGCATCGTTTAGGGCCTGGCAAGCATAGCTGCCAGCGTGCGTTCTCTTGACATCGGTAATTATCAAGAGGGACATGGTTGGTGTGGGACTGTTGACCATAACTGAACTATCGGGCGACGTGACCAGCCGGTGGCCGTCTTTGTGCCAGGTGATGATGGGAGCAGGGGATGCGGATGATAATATGCAACTCTGCTGGAAGGTCTCGCCCTCAAACACCTCGAAATGATCAACCATAGGGAAGATTCGAGGTAGTTCTGCAATGATTGGGTATAGGAACATAGCAAATATGAAATACAGTACACTCAAGTTTAAGTGCTATTCCTGCAAATGATCCAACATTGGGGGCGATATGAGGGATAAACATAAAAAATCTTGCATGAGGTAGTGGAGAATTCATGACTAAATACATAGGTATTTATGAAGGTTGTTCCTCGCGAAGAGAAAGCATCACTCAGAACAATAGGAACAGTGCAAAACCTTAAATCCTGATGTTCCCTTTCAAAAAAAAATGTAGAACTGTGATTAACTAGGAATCCCCCACCTTGGAATGAGCTTTACTTGAGCAAAGCGCATGCATATTTAATTTTTATGATACATACCTTTAGCAAACTTAAGATGTAAAGATACAGTTTGAACGTTATGTTGGATGCTGGGCTTAAGAGAATGCAAACACAAGGACCTATTTTCCTAATTTAATCAGGAATAAATTCAAGTTGCACCAATTGCAAAAAAATTGAGTACTGCAGGTACAATACATTGGAAATTAGCAGCTATGGTATTTATGGAATCAAGATTCAGTTAAATGCAATGTAATAACCCCATTTAAATACAATTATTGGAGCAGATATTCACATCATACAGGAAGCCTAACTTACTCAGGCTGTGCTGTTTGCCCACAAGGATTCTTATTCCTAGAGTATTTCTGTAAACAAGCGGGAGAGCGACATAGCATAACCTGAGGAAGATAGGCTGGATTCTATCTATACTAGGCTGTGCGTCATTGCTACAAAGGCCTTTTTTTCAATCATACGAATACAATGGGACAAAAACCTTTGTAGCAAAATAACACAACCTGGTATACATAAATGCCGTACATACCAGCGCCGGGACATAAACAATACATAGCAAATGATAGCACACAACTCCGCCTTTTGCATCAGTCAGCAGCTGGTCATGTATCGCTATCACCAACTTTTCACCATTCACATTGTGCATAACAAGTTTGCGCCTTTACATCGACATGGTTGCAGTTGAGCGAAGACATTGCACTGTTTATTAGCATAGAAAACAAGTTTTCTGTATCATTACCAGGATACAAAGGGACATGGTTTTTAAGATAAAACGATTATAGCAATGCTGCAAATGAGATAGATTTACAAGAGCATCAAGTAGGTATTAAGACTTATGCAATATTCACAACATATTAAAGAATAACATATATGTAGGGATATGTAGATACATTTTATCATCACAAGGACATGGTAGCATTTAGAATCAGTGTAAGTTAGCATTTTTTTAATTCATCTCACAAGCCTGAGTTAATGGAGAGCATATTCTTCCCAACAAAGCCAGCATCAAATATGTTACTGGCTTTGCCTACCTGTTTAATAATAGCTCAATTATCAACAGTGATTGATTCAACTATCAACTATCTTATCATTATACTTCACTAAATCATCAAACTCAAGGCAGTTCTTAACTGCAATTACAAGCAGGCACAACCTGCTTATAAAAATGAATAGTGCCACCAGATTAGCACTCAGGTGGATACTGTCATGTACATAAAATCCACACAACTACGCAAAACAACATAATAGAACCTCATTTACTGAGCACAGTCAATGGGAGAAATGTTACTGGCGAAACACACATCTCCATTGCATGGCTTTTTGTTAAAGACTCAACACCTAGTACAATTATCTTTCACTATAAGTTTTGGTAGGGAGATATGTGAAATGCGTTCTTAATAACGAGATTGGCAGTACTATTGCCATACATATTATATTAATCAATACAATAGTAAGGGGTTGGATACAAAGGACCCACAGTATCTACTAGCTAAAGGAGTAGCTGTTTTCAGTATTATTTGGACTTGCATTGTGAATGCCTTATTAGACGAGATGCTCATTAAATGAGCTTCCACTGAGCAAATAGAAGCAGACACTGCACATATATGATATTGTTCAATAAAATTCCACATATATCACGGCGTTTGGTTAAACCAAGACCCACCACGGACAGACACCATCAAGGACTTTTGGTAGTGTCCAGCTTCGTTGCTAGCAACGCACGTGTAGTTGCCTGAGTGGTGCATCTCAACAATGGAGAATTGGAGTGCAGACGACCGGTCTCCCAACTGATTAATTGATATCAAAGGGTCCCAGAACACATAATTGTTCCCTTCAATTGGGTAAGAGAAGTCAATCTGATGAATGTTAAAAGAATGCAAGCTTTCTTTGGGTAATATTTCAATATCAGGCGAGTTACTGACGCGCCACGGATCCTCCTCCTCCTCATAATCTTCTACTAATCCAAAGCTCTCTTCATTGATGTTTTCAGCTTCATGAGAGGGAAATTTCAAGTCCAAATGGGCGTGGTCTTCTTCCATTTCTCTAGCAGTTTTATCAACTGCAGTACCATGTTCAGGAAATTCCACATTAAAATGTCCACTATTATCTCTGTGCGTGAGTGTATTTTTCATTTTATATTCATCAGTAGGATACGCAGGTCTTGGTCTGGTAGTTACTGACTCGGCAGAGATGCTTGGATAATTGTGGGCGGGGCGTCTATTATTACTGGATTCGCTAGAATCTTTCATATTTTTGTAATAGATTTCACGTTCTGTACTACCAGGCTCCTGCTTATGTCGTGCACCAACATCAGCTCCAATTCTATTGGGCTTCCTGCCAGTCGGTCTAGAAAAATTTGTAGTTGATAAATCAGCTAAGTTGGTACTGGGATAAAAGTGGGCGGGGCGTCTACTATTTTTGCTATCAACTTCATGCTCAATTGTACCAAGGTCGTGCCCGTGTTGAATCCCAAGGTACGCTTCATTTCTAGAGGGCTTCTGCTCTAACGCTACCGAAAATTTAGGCTCTACATGAGCAGTTTGACGAGCAGGTATGTTTTCGTCAACTGCTGGCAACTGCGTCGTGGAAAAGGATACCTTAGTTCTTGGATATAATGAGCTTTCTTCATTAAAATACTGATCAACATTTCCCACTCGAGCAATAACTTCAGAATTTTGGTCCGCAGGATAATGTAGCACGGAATTGTTGATATCGGAAGGGTCAGTCCCAAAAGGTTGTATGCTCGAAGCAAAATAGCTTTCAAGCCCTATACTTGGTACACTTTTTAGAGTATCATTTCGTATTGAATATGGTGTAGACACGGTATGGCCGTCTGAAACAGGGTTATTCGTGTGTAAATTGCCAATTGTGGAGTCGCCTTGAAGGGATAAGTTTTTCTTGCGGAGATGTGTTTCATTTTCCTTTTTCTGTACAGTACCACTATTAGAATCACCATTAATATTCCAGGTAAGATTCTCATTTGTGTCTAAGCCATTCTTGGTCAGCCAGTTTGAAGCAGAACTGGAATTTGGTTTAACACTGTTATTATAGGCATTGTTATATTCAGGGATGAAAGTCGTGTCATAGACTGAATGCGGAGGACGCGAACTTGCTTTCTCTGACACTTCAGTTACACTGACTGAGTGCTTAGTAGTATTTCCATCACTGTACTTATGAGTTTCTACATCGTCACGGTGATTTTGACTATTCGTAGGCTGACCAACATTAACATCGTCTTCGGTTCTCAAATCATCATTCGTTTCGACAAAAACATGAGTGTCTCTCACAACACCAAAAACGTGTTGCGAATTTTCATCTTTTCTCAAGCTATATTCTGGAGAAGAAACTTTTCTAACAATACCGTACATCTCTTCATTAGGAAGAGTGGTATTTGTTGAAGAGGTTGCAGCCTGCCCATTCACCATAGTACCGTTGGCTGGTTCTTCAGCCTTTACCGTCACAAGTTCCCCATAAACGTATGGCTTATTTCTGTAGGGCTTGCGGTGATTCTCACGTCCATTAAAACCGGCGCTAACAATCCCAAAATTTGAACTGGAACTGCTGCTGGTTTCATTCCCATTTGCATTAGTACTATTAGATTCAACTGGAGTTATACTGGGAGGGCTTCTTAATATTACAGACTTGAGTAAGTCAAAAGAGGACAAGGCTGATCCCTTGCTACGGAGGGTGGAGTTGGAAGCTAAGCTAAAGTTATTCCCTTTTTCTGTTTTGCTATATTGCCCAAAAGACACAGTCGCGGTTTCGTCAGTGGCGAAGTTATCTGTGGACACTGCAGAAGAGTTTGTTTCTGAAAACTCAAGCGTATTTCCAACTTTTCCAGACTGGTCGGCATTATTGGTGTTATGCAAAGTACTAGGCTCTAGCTTCTGATGATCATGTTTAATGCATCCGTAAGGAGGAATGGAGGTGTTCGGAGTGTAAAGCTCCTTTTCCGTGGAAGCAGCAGTTGAAGACAAATCATTTGTCGAATTATTAGAAGCATGTGTATCGTCAGCTGTATTGAGAACAATGTTAGTCTTGGTTGCTGCTTCTGAAACATTCCAATGCAGACTTTCAATCAGGCTGGTCGTTTCGTAATCGCCATTCGGACTAGAAGTGACACTTGTATCACGCTCGATAGAAGAAGTCACTCTTTCGGACTGATGATACGATGCGGTATTTACAGATCGTTTTCGCACATCATGCCTCGATCGATGATCTCGACGAAAATTGCTATACAAACTTTCATCCCAATGACGAACCAACCTTCTTGTGACCTTCTCTGTTCGAATTTCTTTCTCGTTCCTGTACCATTTAATGTGAATCGGAGAGTCTCCGGCGACCGCAATGCAGTGTATGAAGAAACTGGCACCCGCATCCGGGTGGTTGCCAGACGCTACCAGATGAATTTCTGGAAGTTCTGTTTTGGTGCAAATGTAATTATTTATCAGAATAGGGATAAACAACAGCATCATAGGTGTTTAATATGCAACTGACTAGTGGCCGATAACAAACATGATAAATTCACCATGCGACTTCATGAAGAAGATTCCAGGGTAGTTGCCAGGCATTTCCAGACAAACTTCTGAAAGTGTTTTGCCGTCATTGTAATTCTCATATTCCTTTCTTTTAAGGTAACATTATCACCCGAGCAACCTTGCACACACTCACTAATCGAGAAACAAGTACTAAGTATATATTATCATACAATTTTGCGGAGCTCACGGGTTGTTGCCAGATGCCTTAGGCAAAACATCGAAACGCGGTCACCGATGCCAGTACTCAATTATTTCCTGTAATTGATTATGTAACACCAGAAGCCATTTAATTTCGCACATAATTAAAATTTGGAAAGCAGTTAACTAAATTAATTAGCACTGTGACCAAAAAAAAAGAAGTGTAGTTGCCTGATGCTTCCAGATGAACGTCTAGAAATCATGTAAGCTATTCTCTTCCATTGCTTACATAGCACCATTACCTTATAATCTTATACATAACTAGTTTTGTCAAGATGAATTCAAACCAGACAACCATCAACAGACGACACGGCGACTATAAATGAACTCGACAACCGACATATGAAATGACCGACAGGAGCACAGCATGTAACAAATAAGAAGCAAGCAATGAAAATAAAAAAGCATGCATAATATGAAGCAAATACGGAAACAATAAATAAAGATATGAAACAATTAACGAACTATTGAGAGTGGTGTCATGAACATCTTGATGAAAATGCAGCTCTGGAATTGGTCGAGGCTAATTTTATCACGGAATTCAACAGACTCAGCTACTAGTATAATTTTTAACGGTGATGAAAAAAGTGTTGATTGATGAAAACGTGAATCACATAAGTTTCGAGATATTATTCTAATAAAATACAGAAAGGCCATATTTTGCACTAAGTTTGGTACAATTTCATTAAATTTGCTTTTTTAGATCGAAGTACCAAGTGCAAAAGGAACTAATTATGAAAACTCAAAAGTAAACTAACGTGCTTTGGGACTGACCAAAACTACAAGGCAAATTCATACATAGATATTCCATGACACCACTCTTAGTTTCGCCAAAAATGTCTCTCCAAACAGAAAGAGTACCACTTAGCTAACACACGATCTAAATACATGAATATACGTAGATTACACCCAAGTACCTTCGATATACCTTACACCTAATTGCTCATACGTACCTGAGTGACGTATCTGTTGTGAGTGCCGGAGCTGAAGCAGGCTCGGTGATGCGTCCAGTACCTGTTCTTACTCTAATACAACTGTGGCATATGGTGTACCACCAAGTAATTATAGACAGAGGACAGTAACACGAAGAGTTACACGAGAATCATGGATTAGACGTACTTACCTGAGCAGAGTTATGGCCAAAATTCGATGTGATGCATAATAAATTTGGGGATATTTAAAATGAATCAAACTGAGAGAGGGTCGGAATGGCAGCTCTTCCTCTACACAAAGAGGACATAGGGAAGTAATTCGAAACGTACTTCATCGGGACACTTAGCCCCAGTTAAACGTAGCATTGCTATGGACTTCATGAAATACTGCCAATTTGTCACTTAGAAACAACCGCAAAAAACCTAGATATAAAACGCAATTAAAAGGTAATGGTCTTGCTTGGATATGAGTTTCAAATAAAAATTGGCGTTGTTTTAATCAGGGAATAAACGAACGTTACGTTACGAATTGGCGTCCGATGGCGACAATAGCTTAAGAAAGTCAAAGAATGGGCGGCGTCGCACTCGTGTACGACCAATTAGAAAGGGAAATCACGCAATGAGAGGAGCCGCACGTGTGTACGACCAATCAGAGGGAGGAAAGCACGCGGCGGGAGGAGCCGCACTCGCGTACGACCAATCAAAAGGAAAAGATACACGCGGCGAGCCATACACGCACTCGCGTAGGCCAATCACGAGCAATAAAATTAAGCGGTGGGCGGAGACGCACTCACGCATGACCAATCACGGGGAGAAGAAACACGCGTTGGCAACTCTCCCAAACCAATGTACTCACCCATAACTTTGACGTCGAGGTTGCCGCGTGCAGTGTAGCCCTGCATGTTGCGAGCGACGCAGGTGTAGCGCCCCTGGTCGGCAGCGCGCTGGACTGAGGTGATGGTGAGGGTGCCATTTCCTTCGACGGTCTGACGGCGGTTGATGGGCAGCATGCGGTTGTCTGCAGATTACGAAGACCGATAAATTGAAAGTATTTTTTCCAGAGAAACACCTGAATTGAAAAGGACTTTCGCCGGTAGGCGGCCGCTTCTGAAACATTTAACATCACACAGAAAAAAAAACGCCCGTAAGACCTCACCTTCTAACTTAACGTTTATTAGTTTACGCATCCTCGCTATAAGGGCACGTTTTCTAGTAGGAAATAGGAATACAATAAGAAAAAAACGCCGTAGTAAAATAATATAGCCTGGGTAAGGTAGTGCTAAAACTGCCTACTACTACATTCACGCCAAGATCTACATTGAACCCTTTCTCTCCTACTCTGCCATATATTTAGCCTTCCTAACAGGATTATTTCTGCAAGAAATCCGAGATCTTGTCATGAATTAACACTTATCATCGATTAAAGCTTCGCATCAGAAACGACGGACGTTGAGACCTGGAAGCCCGCGACCCACGACTGGACAAGAATTCCCTGAACGTGATTCAGACAAACTGACGCAAACACGGTGAAAACCAAACAGTCCTCGCGGACACTCCGCGGGCTGTAGACAGCGCGGTTTGGGATGGTCTCTACTACATCACAGATGTGCCGATAGTGTCTCTATGTGTCCAGTTAACACGTACACCGCCATTGCAAGAAGAGGTATCAGAATTATTAGACGCTGTGTCCAGCGTGTGGCGGTGCACAAGGCGGCTGATGTGTTGAGCGGATAGGCAGCACAGCTGCAGGAAAGACCAGAGCCTATCCTGATACGGACACACCCAGCCCGCCCGATTAGGCACGCACCACCATTCGAACAAACAAATGAAGCAACACAACCCCACATGTTGGAACAGGTCGAAAATGCAATCCAACTGAGGTCATAACCAATGCAAGGTCGAAGAATTCACCAGGACACAGGTGCACAAACAGCAATGCACAGCCATCAGGTTACGGAAAATCCGGAAACACAGACACACACGCACTGTAACCAATACAGCGACGCAGCCGTTCAAGCCACAGCTGCATGTAAATACTCACTCTTCTTCCAGACGATGGAGTCGATGGGGTATCCGGCGACGGGGCAGTGCACAACCAGGGTCTCTCCGGCCACCACCGACTTCTCAGACATGGTCCTGTGAGAAACGTATTAATATATTGTAATACTTATAGATAGGGCTGCAAAACTCATTTGTGCTTAGGACAGACAATGTTGAAGACCAAGTATATCTGCGACAATGACATTTATCTGAAATATACAATAATGGATTCAAAACAAAATAGGTACAGCAGCAACAATGAACAAAGAGCAAGCAACTCAAGAGCGAGGTGCATATCTCCACAGTGAAGGGATCTAGGTACCTACTAATAGAAATCTGTCCTAGTTGGCATTAGTCTAATAGCTAACGCACCTGATGTAAGGCAGGCCGTAGACGTTGAGACGGGCAGCGTGCTTGACAGATCCGACAGAGGAGGAGGCAATGCAGGAGTACAGTCCACCATCATTGGTCTCGATCGCGGTGATGTTCAGGTGAGATACGACCTCGCCATTGGCTGATACAAACTGGCCAATCTGCACGCTGCAATTGGAGAGGGAGGTTATTGTGAGTGACACATACAGGAACAGCAGACTGTCAATAGCCCTTGAGTTAATATAAGATCCAATGAACTGACCAACGTAGAGCATAGGCTAATAAAGTAAGCAGCTAAAGCAAAAAGAAAGAACAAGGAACGGAAAACACTTAGGACATTCAAATCGGGAGACCAGTCCTAACATTGAACCTACAGAAGAGAATAAATATCAAATTTCTGAATACAATATTGTGGGACAAAAGTAATTATCATTCAAAATACTGGACTTAGTATTCAGTTAACGGACCTCTCGGTGTTGGTGACCCTGTTACCGTCCAGCTGCCAGGTGATCTCGGGGGTGGGGTCGCCAGCAGCAGTGCACTTGAGGTGGACGGCGGGGCCGGGCTGCAGGGTCTGCTCGCTGAAGGTCTGCACCAGCTGGGGGGGCTCGACTGTGGGGGTTCAGGGGTGTATGAGTTATTATTATGTTGTGGGTTTTCCCGCCGTATTAAATACAAAGACTATATAACAGCGATCGAACTTTGTATGATATACATAGTTTAGAAGTTGAGTAGAACTCAAATGAGTTCCATTAGAACAATCTTGGCCAGGTGCACCATGTCTGGCAGGAAATAAGGCGCGAGCATCTCCAACTCCACACGGCTCAGCCGAACGAAATCGCTCAGCCGTGCGGCGCAGAGGAGACGAAACATGAAAAGAGAAGAAGACAGAAGAAAGCGAACACTCGTGCGGGGGGGTCCTTTCCGTGGCCTCCCACACGGGAGCAGATAGGAGTCCCATGGGATGGGTCGCTTACCACCATTCGGCGACCCACCTCGCGGAACAGAAGGGGAAATATAGAGAATCTAACTCTACAAAACTAACCTTTTCAGCAGGAACTGCGGCCAGATGCTACATCCCCTGCGGAGAAGGCACTTGAGACCCTTGGGTGCGTGACGCCCAAACATTTTGTGGCAGGGAAACGGCCCGCCATAACACTTACTCACAGACCCAGCCCATTTACCCGCAACACCACCACTGATCCAACCAAATTACCTACAAATCCGCCACTGGCGAAGCCAAATTATCCACAATACCAAATTACCCTTCAAGCAGCACCAGAAGCCCAGCTAAATCAGCCTACAATTACTACCACAATTCCAGCCAAAATACCCCACATTAAGTAGCACCAGAGACCCAGCTAAATCAGCCTACAATTACTACCACAATTCCAGCCAAAATACCCCACATTAAGCAGCACCAGAGACCCAGCTAAATCAGCCTACAATTACTACCACAATTCCAGCCAAAATACCCCACATTAAGCAGCACTGCGGACCCACAACTCACATCGGCCACCAAGCCTGAGCTCGGCGGTACCCTGGGCGCTCTCGTGGTCATTGCGTACGAAGCACTGGTACATGCCCTTACTGTCCCGGCTCACGCTTGCGATGCGGTACACGGCATCCGTGTGGTCTGTGGAAACAGGTAATAGTGATGAATTTTTGTTTCGCTACATAACTTATAGAGCAAAAATACATTATATTGGTTTATGGTTAGCATTTGAAAGTGATAGCATTGTGGTCTGAGGTAATATTGTATAGTAAAGGTAAAGTCAACTTAAAACAAACAGGTACTTGTTCGTCTAGTACATACAGGACAACTTGCCCCTCGGAGCGCAAGGCTATAGTTAACAACTACAGATCGTTGTTGTTGTTACGTAGGGGGCGGCTCCGGAGGGGGTCGGGCGTATATCGGAAGGTATGAGAAGGAAGGCAGGGAACACAAGAAGTCAGTCACAGATAAAGGGCTGTCCCATAGAGAGGTAGGAAGGAGGGCGGTAGAGTGGGCGGAACACTCAAAAAAGTGGTTTACGGTGTGGGGGGCGCGGTGGCACTCCGGGCAGGAGTCGGAGTCGGAATCCGCCAGTCCGATCCTGTGGCGGTATGACATCAGGGCAGAGCAGAAACCTGAGCGCAACTGTGACAGAGTGGAACGGGCCGCTCGAGAGAGGACCGCTTCGTTGGGCGAAATCTCCAGCGGGGCAACGCCCAAAACCCTGTTAGCGGGTAGGCGGTCTAGTGAAGCTTGCACGGCAGATCGTTGGAGGGAGGAAATCGCTGAGCGGTACTCTGGGGAAGGCATGATATTGTCAGTAAGTAGGTGGTTGATGTCAGGTTGGAATTTGGTTGCTAAGTTGTTGCGGATGAGACGGGGGCCAGCCTGTGCGGTGACAACAGAGTGGGCTGGGTGTTCGGGACGAAGGGCGGAAACGAGGTATTGACGGCACTGGAGGTCGAGGGATTGATCGATCCTCAGC
>LQNS02277812.1:16167771-16183075 GCA_001587735.2 Parhyale hawaiensis | reverse complement strand
TAGGTATGGTACCTAATCTGTCAATAAGATGAGTGTGACGACTCTGAACATGTCCTCCTGAACTGGAGTCGCCGATTGGCGGTGTGAGTTGCGGGCTAACGACAGAGGTACTATGCCGTTAGCGAGCCACTGCAAATTTAGGTCATCCAAAGCATAATTGGTTTGTGACTAACACCTGAAACATGGTCCAAAATGGTGCGACCAACGCCCCTGTCTCACGGTCTGGACAGATACAGGATCCTTTATTGGTACTTCACTTTCTGTGCTCTCTTCCTTCCTTTTCATACCTTCCGCCACTTGTTCGACCCCTGCGTAACTTCAACAACAAAGGTCTGGACCAGTGAAAGTTCACGGGCTAAGCTTAACTTGGCCTTTCTGTGCCAGCCCAGCCAATGGCCCTGATAGTAAGAACAATGACCTAATCTGCTTTGGTCCTCACAGGCAAATGTGTTAGGCTAAAGCTCTTGGTTTCAGTAACTACAGACTCAGGAGAGCAAAAGGTCTCCAATCTATTTAGAACATCACGTTTCCCAAAGCCCTCTCTTCTGTGCATCTCTGGGAGGATCCCTTGTGTAGACTGTCTTTCTTTCATCTCACCCATCCTTTGCTCTCCTTCCACTTCCTCGTCTGGAGCTCCGGGTGGAGCTCGCACTTACGCACCAATATAGAAACTAGAGACTAATGGAGCCCAGTGGAAACTACAAAGGCCAAGGGCTTAATTCTCAACCCTTACTCTGCCTCTTTCATAGGAGTATGAAATGTTGTATGGAGACCACGCTATGAGAGAAATGGTTACTTGATACTCGGACCCATATCTTAGCTATGGAGGGGTTAAAGAAATCCCAAATGCTCTTGCATATGCAACAATAAGATTCGCAATGATACACTTACATAAGCGGTAAGAAGGTGCTGCCACAGCAGCAGCATCCTTCCGTTCTCAGCTCTAACACCTTGTATCGCTCGCAGGTTCGAGACCAAGCCAGGCACGCGAGCTCTTTGTTGATCTAGATTGGCTGACTTGGCAGTTATGTGCATGCATGGCGCCGTGGCGGAACTGCCCTCATCATATGAGGGGGTTGGGGGGGTCTCGGGTCATTTGCTCCTTCCGTCAAATTGGCGCCATTGTCCTTGGTGACCCGAGGTTGACTGCAACTACCCTTACTCCTCTGGGGTGAGTGGGCCTATACCCACAAATCAAACCAGTGCATGTGGGTTTCCAAGGTGAATGTGTGGTCTAAGTTGACTTTATCTTTACAAGGATTTACCAGATCCAAACTGTGCCCATTTTCACAGAGAAGATCCATGCAGAGATCCAAAACAAACCTAAAATAAGGTGCAGGGGTGGCTTGAGCAATGCAAAAGATCACAGCAGATTCGCCAAATCGGGATCTGGTGGGGAGCTGCGGCTGCGGAACTGGTGCAGTGATCCCAATTGGATCTGGCATAGGAAATAGGGACTTCTTGATAGCTTAAATTTAGTGGAATATGCAGAGATGGGTAAAGTGAAATGCTGTGAAGATCAGCAACAAATGCACTGTAGATTCAAAAAGAAAGAAACTTGAAACTGAACATAAATAGGATAGGTATCAAGAGATATAAAAAGCCACGTAAGGAAATTAGTGTATGAACAATTGTGAAAGTGAATCCTACCTACATTATCAATTGTTTTGTGAAACACTGACTTCCATATCATAATAGCCGGTATTCTTTTAGGAAGGGTAACTTCAACTTCTTCAATTATGAAAGAGCTGTTCATTCTTTTCCATGGGCTTTGGCTATGGAAAACAGAATGCATTTTCATTTTACCAAAGCTGGGATCAATATCCTTTTTTTAAACGTGTTTGTGGTGTGTAGAGAGATTTCAACGGAAGATGTAAGAGAAATGTGAGGAACAAATGCGTATATACAGTAGATAGATGTGCGTTTGTTCATATATGTATAAAGTTGAGGTGCCAATATACTGTGTACATAGCAAGTTGTCAACATGTTGCAGCAACTGTTGTATGTAGAAGTTGGCAAGGCTGGATTTACGTCACGGGGGCGGGGGTAAGTTAAGCTAGAGGGCCCCATAACCACTGCTGTATTGCAATAGCTATATAATGAAATATGAACCAACCATATATATTTGTAAATACTTTTTCTGTCAAGAAGGCCTCTTCTTCACAGAGGGACTTGGGCAATTTCCCCACAATGCTCGTTAGAAATCTGCCGGCCCTTGCAGTAGGTGGGTTCACCCAAAACTGTTTGAGGTTAGCACTGTGTTGTATATTGTCAACTGCACCAGCTTCACTAACCTAACCTAATGTCTATACATACTTAACTAAATATATTCTTTAATTCTTGTAGGCCACATACCAACGACAAGGGTGAGCTTTATGAAAAAGTTTCCATGTACCTAAAAATTCAAATGGTCCCGGGAACAGGTGATAAGAGTAAAAACATGGTGAAAGTTAGGGGTAAACCAGTAGTACGTAGGGCTACGATAAAGAACTGCATGCCAGACCTTAGTTCACGCTTGTGGGTGCCACAGGACAACCCTGCGTAACGGCCGCAAATGTGTAGGTTCTTGGACGAGTGCCCTTCGGGTAAGGGCAAGTCCTAAACATGCGGCAGTTTGCGAAAAAAAACGCGACCATCACGCTTTTTTATAGCCATGCTGTGGCCGAGCGGCGCACTCGGACGCAATACCAATCGGGAGGAAGAGGGGGGTGGACATGCGATACAATTCGCCCAATATTAACTGACAGCAGCGTGTAGAGTGAACTCCCGAATGTGCATGGCCAGACGTCGTAAACCGGGGACCCGATCCATGGAAAACAATGGTCCTGATCAACAAAAAGAAAGTACGGAATCTCGGAAGGTAGTGGCTGAGAGGGCAGGCATGCAATCTTTGTCTCCTCACCAAGAATGGACCTCTTCACCGATCTGGGGTGTGTCGCAATCACGCCGAAACCGGGCTACCACTACCTGAGAGGTTACTGTAGCCCGAAAAGTGGTTGTGAGAGTGCCATCTGGCGACGAGCGGAGTACGCTCAACTACAGTACATTGACATTCTGTTTTAATTGAAATGTTGTCAATATAAGTTGCAAGTAGCTGATCTGATTTACTTATTCTGGTGCACGGGGTATATTTGATGCGAATTTTTTTGAATGAATTTAGTGCTACTTTTATTCAAAATAGACGTTTGCGCTCGGTGACCTGCATCACCGCAACCCGTGACGCAGTCGTCATTTGAGCTATGATTGCGATACGGGATGCGACTGGCTGGGTCACCGGTGTAGCACCGGTAACCCAAAAATGCTGATTGTGACACACCCCTGCTGTCTAAAACACGACCTAATATTATCATTATAAGTCTGGTTAAACATTCCTAACCACAGCAATGGTGTTGCAAGAGAGGAAGAGAAGACATAGCATGTCGAAAAGAAATGTATAACCCATGTACGAGGGTGTTCCCGCACAGTATCAGTGAGCTTAAGAACTGCAAGTTGGGAAAAAAGAGAAAGAACAGAGTAGAGAATCATCAGTAGCATTATGAAAAGGGTAGGGAGCAAAGTAGGCACAAAGAAATAACCTACCACTAAAGTAACCTATAGTGACTTCTGGAGCCCAACTCCTCATAACATAGGATGGACGAGCCTAAGCCCATAACCAATCCTGTGTCGTCTCAGGGCTACATAACCTAAGTTCTTATAAGCAAAAGAGGATAAAGATTTCCGTTAAATAAATCCAGTTGATAAGTTGCTGGCTCACCTATAGATCGGAGGGGGCGAGGCCTGGGCACTACAGATCAGCGCTACAGAACCCGCGGATCGGATCTTAGTGAAGACCTTCCTGGCCTGGTACGGCACGTCAGGTGCGGATCTCCCTAAGGGATCTGATAATCGAGGGATCTTAGCAGAGGATTTACGATTTGCTATTGATCTGAGGCAACTGTGCGACGTGCAGATCTCCCATGGAAACCGACGATCATAGAATTATGGGAGGGGCGAGATGCAGAAATTGGATGGTAGGAGCAAATTCGATATACGAAAAATATTACCGGTAGAATGAAAGTTTTGGATAAAAAAAAAAGGAGCTGAAAACTTCGTGGTTGTCTGGGCAGTGTGATGAGAAATGCATAGCCGTGGCGTATGAGTGGGTATTTGAAGTCGGGGCAGCTTGAATTCATGTGGGAATTAAAAGGATAACACTGGGTATGGACTGACCTAATATGTTGTCATCGGAAAGTACGTGGATGAACATTTATTATTATACAGTACTTGTTTTAAGCCTCCCTAGACACAACTCTGGTGATTCAAGGAACATAGAGAATGTCGACAGAAACGTGGGACCCATGCACGAAGGTGTTCCCACACAGGATTAACGCGCATGGGAACAGCAAGTAGGGAAAGAAGAGGAAGAACAGAATAAAGCATGAGCAAGTAGGAGTATGAAATCGGCAAGGAAGAATAGTGGGCACGAAAGAGAGACGAAGGCCTAGCTAATGGCCGGGGTAACATACACGGGCCCTCTGGGGTAGCCTGGCCCCATAGCATACGATGAACCCACCCAAACTAACCTATGGTCTATCCTATGGCCCCTGAGGGGTATAAAATCAGGAAGGAAGCAAAGTGGGCACGAAAGACACGTTTGTGTGGATGAACAGTATAGATATTGTATAAGAATGTATTCAACACATTGAACACAGCTATACAATGAATGCGTGAACATGAATTGAACAGCTCGAATAAATATGTAGAACGTATGACTACGAATGAAATGGATCAGATGAGGTGCAGAAAATACGAACATAGGATACGTTAGTACAGAAGCAGATCGTAAAAAACTGAAACATCTGCGGTGTAGCTTATGCAGAACGTACGAATTTGATATGTATTCATCAAATCAAATACCGGCAGATCCTACAGGATCAGGCAGACAAATCAAACGAATATAATGATGACGATTGACGATCCAGCGATCACTACAGAGGTCACAGAGCAGGCAATCTACGCGGATCAGCCGTGGCCGTGCACTAGGTACCAAGTCAACGGATAGATCACACGATCGGTGGAAAGACTGCAATTTGTCAGCACCCACGCGCACCACGACTAGAAAGTACTTCCTGAGCTGACAGAGTTCCCCTAACAAAATACGGGGCCGCCACGCACAAGCTGAAGTACGGTTTTAGCTTCCGAGGATGTAATGATTTTTTGTGGGGCAAGCGATCAAGATTTCTAGAGTAACGTGATGCAATAACAAAGGAATATCTTTTTAGATCTGCTAATCTAGATCTCGCACATCGATGATGATCAGAGGGACACAACACCACCGAATGGAAGAGCGAGCAGTATTTTACACAGTAGGTAGATTAACTACGTAGCCAGAAGACACTTATGGACACAGAGGATCACGACTTACCTGACCATGAGCTGGAAGATCTTTGTAGATCGTAATTTCCAAGGATCGAGACTTACCAGTAGCTCGGCACAGGGGAGGCCTGTGCGGCGCAGATCAGAGCTACAGATCCGGCAGATCTGATCTCGCGAACCACGAGATCAGGAGGTAAGTCGGGAGTTGTAGATCCTACGGGATCTGGATCCAAGAAATTAGAGTAGAGAGGCAAGGGAAAGTTGGGGAACGTAAATAAATAGGACAAATAAAAGAGCTATGGAGGAAAGAAGAGATTAGATTAGAAGAGAATGTATGAAAGAAAAGGAAAGAAATATGAAAAATAAGGTAACTGTGAAAATAAAGCAATTTCAAAGCTGTTACTTGAAACATAATATATGAGAAAAAATGTTGAGGAGCCAGCTATTTTGGTTAATTTTATTTGCTTTTTTTTATTTATTTCTCATATTTTTTCGGCGACTGGTAGGTGCTCGCGGACACGCAGGGGCTAACGCTATTTCCCGTTCCTCTGTCTCATGAAGGAGACTGTTCGACCGTTTTAGCCCGTAATGAGGCTAAGAGCTAACAGGTGTTAAGTTAATTACTCACTGTTACAGGAAGGGAAAGGGGGGGGGGAGAGGAACTTGCTTTGCTAAAAGTTACCCGACGGAATTCAGCGCTGAAGCACTGCCAATCCACAATTCCGGATCCACCCCCGATGCACTATTCCGGATCACAACGATACCCCGCATCATCGAAAGCAGAAGACGATTTTCAGTGGCTGGCACACGAATGTAGCAGAGGAAATTATTTTCAAATCCAAAAACCAAGAAGCAATTACACCACACCGCGAGAATATAAAAAATTGAGACAAAAATTCGTCTAATCGTGGGAGAATCAGAAAAAATAGTAGAAACTCAAATAAAATGAGAAAAATGCATTAATAACCAGGAAAAAATGCAAAAATCAGTAGAAAAAATTCAATTAGGGAAAACCCAAAGATCCTCGGGAAATCTGAAGACCGTGAGAACCTACCAACATAGCGGGAATAATAGTAGTGGGCAATGCAACCAAACGGCATTTTTGAGGGTCACTTTCGGTTCGGAACACTTCCGGTTTCCCACGCCCCACACAATTTCGGTTTGCCCTCCCCCGGCAACGCAGTCTACACTGGTCATGCAATAGCCGTCCTAAACCGGAAGGTCATGCGCGAGGGGAGTCTCCTACCCCCAAAAAGTGTCATTTGGTCGCATTACCCACTACTAATAATCTCAAAAAGTAGCAGCCCCACTGCGCCCGCCTCCTTGCAGCCCGGATATGGATCACTTACCGGTACCCAGGGGCGGGATTCGCCTGGGCGCTGCACAGCATGGCAACACTGCCTGTCGCCTGGACACCTTTGAATAATTTCTTGCCTTCGAGAGGGATATCAGGCGCGCTGAAGCCTAGCGGATCTGGTCAGTTTGGAGAGACGGATATCCAGCGGATATCGTGAAAATGCAGTAAGCATCTGATAGAGTGGAAATGAATATCCGAAGGATACTCTTAAATAAGCAGATGGGACCTGTTTGGGGTAAGGGTAAGGGATACCCAAAGGATACTGTAATATAAGCAAATGAGATCTGATGCATGTGGTAATGGACATCCAGATGATACGAAAATTCAGAAAGAATCTAACGTGTGTATGGAAGCGGATAAGGATACTGTGCATAGGCACATGTAGAAATTATTTCGTACAAATTAAAACAAATTGCAGTTATAACACTTACGCCGTCATTATAGCAGATAGTTATCTTTCCTTTGGTTTAAAAAGCAATGCGCCTGAAGTCATTGCTGTATGTTGCGCCGACCGACGTAGGTTAAAATTAAAAATACGTACATTAACAAGAAAAATAAAACACTGCCATAGCTACAAGAAATCTGGCGAACTTCATTACATTTTTCTTAAACTAGTACACACCGGGTCATCAAAAAATGACGGCAGATGTAGTGCGAGTCGCATATTTTTCTTTCACGAGGCAAAAATTCTACGAACGATCAGTAATGAAAAATTTCAAATTAGTAACACTTTTGTGGTACCTACCGTAATCCCATAAGATCCGTATCCTGGATACACATTACACAACCCCCTTACTTATTTCTACCTCGACGGGAGCGTTGAAATGACACAAAGTATCAGTCACTGCGGAATAAAATACTCTCGGAAGTTGTCGCAGCACAGACAGTTAACACAATCAAAACTCTTCAGGACAAACACTGGCAGCAGCACCATACACAACTTCGAACCCTACTTCCAATGACTAATGAAGTCCTAACGCCCAACTTCTTCAAAGGACGGTTCTATCCACTACCTTTCATTTCTTATCGAATTCCATGTCTCGGCGGCACCGCATCCTCGATACAGGCTATCCGGTAGTGAAGCGACACACGAAGTAATACACAATGCGGCGTTTTCTCAGCTAAGCCCGCAAGGAGAGCCACATATGTCAACATCTGATCACGCAAGTACTTATACTGCGTGGATTGATTAAGGGAACTGTAGTTAGCTGACGTTTGATAGAATAATGCGCGGACTGCGCAACGGCTAGCCATGGTGAGGGCGTAGAACCGCCTCTACTGGCAAAAAATAGGCCAGGTTTTAGATTTTGTAATTAGGTAGCTTTTTCTCGGAGATCGATGACCAGGTTTTAGAAGTGGAATCCTTATCCTTTTGTATCTGGATGCATTTATTGCTCGAAATAACTCTTGACAGTGAAACTCTGCAGATATTTTCAGCTTCTCTTAGCGCAGTTATGGCATCTGATATTTTAGCACTTTCTCCAGACATCGAAACATACTGTATGTTTGTTCTCAGTTCACGACGTAAAACTCCAGTACCGTAGGCCTAGCTGATCCATAAAGCAGAGACGAAGCTATGATTTATCACAGGGCAGCAGACACATTTCTTTCTGCTTTCAATCATCTATTGACAAAGAATTTTCAAGTTGAGTTTCAAGACAAAAAGAAGATGTACTGAAGTCTCATTGGTCTGTATCATGGATACGCCACGGGGAACCAAGATTTTAATTCAGACTTGCTTGCTGCTTGCTCACGTAAAAGTTTTTTTTTTTTGCACCTCTTCTAAGGTTTGGGACGATTGTGCGACTAATTCAGGGTGTCTAACAGTCAGGAAAACAGGGAGAACAGGGAAAACTCAGGGGCAAAAATCACCCAGAAAAACCAGGGAAACTCAGGAAAAAAGTAACCAGGAATGAAAATACTCGGGGAATTTCTGCAGCGCAGTGGATGGTGTTCATTTTGTGGGGTTATCTTTACGAATGCTTCGTTCCCCCAGAGCCTGAGCCATATGAGGATCATTAATTTTTGTTCTGCAGTGCCGGGGAAAAGTGGACGACTGTCTAGCTCTATTTTACAGTAAATCCTAATATTGTGAGGGTGTTTTGTAATATTTTCAGTCCCATTCAGCCCATAACCCATTGGTAACCACATTATTCGAGATGAAAATGGACAGTCTGACACTCAGGGAGATTTAAGAAAAATCAGGGAAAACTCCGGGAATCTTAGAAGTCCCGATCGCTAGACACCATGCTGCTGCAGCTATATGATTTGACATCGAGCACTCATCTCTTAAGACGATTTTAGTTGGCGTTTGTAGCATATTCTCGAAAAAGATGTTAGTTACAATAGTATGAACAAGGATGACGGGTCAACACAAATGCATCGCTGACATTTTTGACAGCGTCGGCATTCTAGTCAACTTAAGAACGGACGTTCATCTCATATGTCGTTCAACTTTCCAAGTAGGCCCATATACTTTTCGGGGTATCTAGCTAGGCTATATACAGTACTTTCACCGCGTATCGGGACGGTGTACGAGCTTGAACTTTCGCGTGCGATTGTACAGTGTGTTCCCGGCATTACAAAAGAGTACCGATGGCATAAGGTAATTCGTTGGACTCCCTCAGCTTCCTACCGCCGGGCTGCACAGTCTGAGTTAGAGCCAATTTTCATGGACCGATCGAAACGTCAATGAAGCATCATCCGCCATGTTATGGTTGGTGAAGGTATACTTGTCAAGTTGCCCGTACACCCCCCGACTGGAGAAGCCACAACTTCGCACTGGTTCGTGCTGTTGATGTATATATATATATATAGGTCAGCTAGCCCCAGAGGACCATACGCCTGCAGTCGCTAATAATGTCAAAGCCATTAGGGTTCGCACAAGTACAAAAAACAAGGCACATGTAGTGCATGTTTTTTTTTTTTTTTTTTTTTTTTTTTTTTTTTTTTTTTTTAAAACGATCCCAGGCAGCAAGCGGCATTGTGCAACAAATAAAAAAATAGGAAGAACATAGCAAGTACTATCAGCAGGAGAACAAAAACCAACTAAGGCGGGTCTGCGCTGAACTCCAACGGGTCACTGTAAAGCTTCGGAAGCAAACTCGAACTGCAAGAGTTTATTGATTAGTGATCTGCATTTGGACCTGTAGAGCGGAGGAGGGGATCCCTGCGCCGAGCAGATCATGGCCACAGCCGATCCAGACCTGCCCTTCTTGCCAGCGATCTTCGCCTCGAACGGGAGATCAGGAGCAGTGGTTCCCACAGGATCTGTTGGGATCATCGAGGCATGCGAAACTTTTGATGATCTTTGGATGAAACATGAAGGGGCAGTGCCGGAGGGTGCAAGGATCTAGAGCAACCGTAGGATGTAAAGATCTGTAGTAAACCTTGCGTCATATGATCATTGGAGGGAAATGTATGTAGTGACCGCGTTGAGATTCTAAGATCTGAAGGAGTCACTAAAGGTCAGGGTTATCTGTAAGCCATGGTTGGGTGTGAAGGTTTGATATCAACAGAAAGCACGAGGTTCTGACGTGATCATTGGAAGACATAGGGTTCAGTAGTGATCGCTGATATAAAGGTTATATATAGGTAGTAATCATTGTGGCATACGAGGAGCTACAGTGATCGTTGTCGATTAAGATGATCTGTAGTGATCATTGTGCTGGAAGAAAGGCAAGAGGATCTACAGGGCTCATTAATTAAGGGCTAAGATCTGTAAGGACCATTGCAGGGTGTGATCAACGGAAGTGATCGTGGTAAAGCAAGAGTATCCGTAATAATCATTTAAAGATACGAAGATCTGCAATGTTCATTGTGGTACACGAGGATCAGTTGTGATCTCGGTAAACCAAGATCTTCCATGACCAGCGAAGTATGATACGTACAGGATATACACGATTATTATTATCATTAAAACTTGACGCTCGGGCCCCCACGGACAGGTAGTACAACCCAAATGAAGCACATTGCAACACCGGGAAGCCCGAAACGCTGCTAATGAAAATAAAAAAAAAACATTACCAGCTGACTTGAACGCCTGCAGGCCAACACGACCGACAGCCGATGCCGGCAAATGAATTCCAAACCCAACCATACCAGGGCACCGACTGTGACGATTCTCCTTATTTAACCTATGCGAGAAAATTTCTTAATACTCTACCTCCGACCGTGACTAACTGTGACGATTCTCCTTACTTAACCTATGCGAGAAAATTTCTTGATGAATTCTCAACCTCCGACCGCGACTGACTGACCGTGACGTCACACAGGACATCAGGCCGTGTAATGCGAGCAACGCGCGACTGGAAGGAACAAGTGCTGGTTGGTCAGCTGGTGCGTCAGAACCGAGGCTCCCACAGGTCATCTGATTTTCGCTCAACGTCTTGCGGTTTGATTCTGGCCATTTTGAGCTTCTTTGCCTTAATGATGGGAGAAAAGTATGGCTAATGAACTCGTTTTCATTACTAACTTTTAGATGCTGTTTTTCCAGTCCTTAGTAGGGGGCATCGCAGATCATAGCAACAGATCAGTAAAATACGACTACGGGTGAAGATGAGGAGGTCTCAAAAATTTCAATATAGAACGTTGCGGCAGCAACCTTCAGATCAACGCGTAAGATCTGCGGCATCTGATTCTGAGTTGAACGATCTAGGCTATTACTCGAAGTGAAAGGAATTAGCACACCACTGAACTGCATCAGCGATCATATGGATAGCTTTTTCGAAAAAAAGCGTGCAGATCAATGCAAGAGGACTATCCCATCTGATGTTCAATCCAGAGATTTTACCTACTGAATTATCCGTGAAACAAGTGGAATAGAGATCCTGTTGCAGATCTTTGCGGAAGAAGCCGGAACATAATTGCGAGTGATCTGTTCATCTGATCTTGATTAAAGAATTCTTATGAGATCTAATACTTCCAATATCCGAGTGTCAAGGTTGCTGACTCCGCTCAATATAGGCGGGTCGGGAGTGCGAGCCTCACCATGGAAGGAAAGTCTTGACGGCCAGGAATGTACCGCGTCAGCAATTTTCTCACTATACTTTGTCCATTTTATCAAAGCAGTTTGGGCGTGGCCAAATTCTACAGCGTTGCCAATTCTATGGGCATTTCTGAGACTTTGTTCAGCCCATATCTTAGCCCCGCCCACTACCTGCATATAGAGACATATCAGAAATACCCATAGAATTGGCAAAGCTGTAGAGGAACTTGACCACGCCCCAACTGCCTTGATATGATGAACAGAGTAGTCACTGGGAGATCGTTGACCTGGAGCCGCAGGAAAGAGGGGCGGTAGTTGTCTATCGAGTATACCGTCAATATGACGCAACAGCACGGACAATGTGATCGACTGCAGCCGTGCATTGCCCTGGGTTCAAGCGAGCACTTACATGCAGCACGTACCAGTGCATACGGTTTTTTTAATCGGTGCAGGCAGGCTACTATAGGCCTTTAGAGGATTTGTGAGATCTGATCCCGCGTTGAGAGATCTTGCCTTTCCTTTGGCGTAGGGAAGGCTGGGGTGGCACAAATCACTGCTACAGACGTTTTGGATCTGATCTCTACAATCTGATCCTTCGTAGATACAGATCTTTGCGATAGTAAATGGGAAAACCACAAGCGGTCAACTTGAGTCAAGAACTCTTACAAAGATCTTACCTATTGATCGGTGGCGGAACGTTGGCAGATCCGTGAAAGCTCCATGAGATCTGTTGTGTAGAGAGATCTTACCTATAGCTCGGTGCGGGAGAGGCTTGAGCGTTGCAGATCATTGCTACGGATCCTTTGGCTCTAATTTCTTTGAGAATCAGACGATTCTCAACGGGGAGATCTGGAGCGGATCTGCCAAGGGGATCTGAAGGATCCAGATCCATTGAATATTGGAAAGGAGACATGGATAGGAAAAATAGAACACAGATTGGGAGGCTACAACTATGGAGACGAAAGTGAAGAGGAGAAACTGATAAATAAGGGTGATGAATTGACGAAATTAAACGAAGACAAAAAACTAGAACGCCTCGGTGGCGTAAGACCATCACCCGCGGTGAGAGCAAATTTCATCGCAGTCATTTTTTATGGCCAGCAAATCCTAGTTTTCTGGCATGGGGTCACATCGAGGACAGCCCACCAGACTCCGTGCAAAAAAATTATGAACATTGCCCACCTCCTTCAACCCCTTATTGGGTAGACAGACAAATATACAAATGCGTATATATAAATACATGTATGTTTCTAATTGGCATGATAGAGGTACATCCTCTCCGCCCTCCTTGTGGTTAGGGAGGCCAGGCCTGGTTCTGCTAAAATCCTAAGTAAATATAAGTATACATACGGGTTCATTATGTCCTAAACTCCATATTTCACTAGCGGAACCAGTCCTACCCTACCAAACCTACAAGATTGGCGGGGTAAGAGCTCATTGTCTGGAGGCTGGTACTACGATGGATAGCGACAGCACAAAAAGTTTTGAGCGTTTATCTGTCGAGAAGTGGGCGTACGTTTCGACGTAGACTTATTTCCTTTTAAAATTACACCAAATTTGCATAAATCTACGGTGTTTATAGTTTTTTCATTATTTAAGATTTACAGGCCGTCAGGTAGCCAGGATTTCTGGTACCTCTATCGAGACGCCGGCCACTTAACAGGCCGTATATGAATATTCTTGGCAATATAATATGCCGTAACGATATATATACATATATACAAATACAGTATATATAGTTACGGTCTAATATATGGCCAAGAATATTCATATACGGCATGTTATGTGGCCGGCGTCTCGATAGAGGTAGCTACCAGAAATCCTGGCCACCTAACGGCCTTATGACTTCAAATAGTAAAAAAAAACGTTCTATACAGCGTGGATTTATGCAAATTTGGTTTAATTTTGAAGGGAAATGAGTCTGCGTTGGACTGTACGCCATACGTCAATTTTTTTTTTTTTTTTTTTTTTTTGTGCTGCCACCATCCACCCTAGTACCAGCCCCCTTACAATGAGCTCTTACCCCNTTTTTTTTTTTTTTTTTTTTTTTTTGTGCTGCCACCATCTACCCTAGTACCAGCCCCCTTACAATGAGCTCTTACCCCGCCAACCTTGTAGGTTAGGTATAGGCAAGGACAGGTTCGGCTAGTGAAATATGAAGTTCAAGACATAGTCAACCCGTATGTATACCAGTAAATACCTCCCTAACCACAAGGTTCTCGGAAGGGGTGTACCTCTATCAGGCCAATTAGACTCATATATATACAAACATATGCACAAATAGCTATATATATATATATACATCAATCTTCAACGAAAACCTTATCACCTCTCTCACTTTGTTGGCGGGTGATAAACAGGATCGATGAAGAAATAGAAAATGAATAAATGAGCATAAAGAGAATGGCATGTACAAAAAGTTGTTAAGAAAGAGGAAAATGAAATATGCGAGGAAAAATGCCGAAGTCGCGGAAAAAATCCCAACATCATCAAAACTTATTAAAATACTAAAACTTTTCCGACACGCGAGGAATTCTTAAAAAGACGGGGAAAATCCCAAAAGAATACGAGCCGCGCGGCGTATGTAGTACGGTTGCCGGGACCTCCCACAACAGCGCGCGACAACGCGGAAGCAATCAGAAAGCAATAATGTTCCTCTTTCCACAAAGACTGTAATTCGATAATATATTTCATAAAACGATATATATCGGATTTCTATAATAAATTTCATTAAAACGATAATAAATTTCTTAAAAGATGCGGTGGAGCTTCATATCAACACGGAAATGAAATGATGACTAATTTCGACAAAAATATCGAATTCATCAATTTCTAACGGTATTTTGATAACAATTACGTCAAAATTAATAATCTTTGCGAACGGATTGCCTTAACTAATTTAAAAAAAAAATTATCCAACTTCTACAAAAAAAATGGAATTTTCAATAGCTACTTTTACCAAGAACTAATTTTTATATTACAAAATAATGCCCACACATACCGATAACAAGTTCCAGCATAACAAATTTTTACATTAAATTAAAGTTTTGTTCACAAAATAACATCCCAAAAATCGAAAGCAAATCCTAGCATAACGATTGCACACTTCACTAAAACGGTTACGAACTTCGGTATTATACCTATTGAAAACGAGAACGAATTATTTTGTTTACAATGATAAAATTCCAAACAACGGCAACGTATTGTGATGACTGTAACAAATTTTGTAACTGAACAGCAACAGGAAAAGCTATCAATTTGAGCAAAATGACCATTTTTACCTCCGCCAAGGAGGTTATGTTTTCGTCGTGTTTGTCTCTCTGTCCGTCTGTCACCAGGATAACTCAAAAAGTTATGAACCGATTTGGATGAAATTTAGAGGGATTGTTAGGTATGTTGGGAGGAACAGATGAATAACTTTTGGTGAAGATATGTCCATCCGTTTGTTTGTTTGTCTGCGTCATTTTTCTCGATACCATAACTCAAAAAGTTATGAATGAATTTTGATGAAATTAACATGAGTTGTTAGGTATATAACAAAGAGTAGATTACCAAATTTTAATGATCCGTTTGTTCGTTTGTCCATGTTTTTAATTTTATGCTTG
>LQNS02277812.1:16157033-16167655 GCA_001587735.2 Parhyale hawaiensis | reverse complement strand
GTTATTAATATAAAAAGGCACAAATGATCAGATTTTGGAGTTTATGCAAAGAAAATTATGATTTCAGAGCCAATTTGAATTTTTGCTACCGTTGGCTCACTTGGCGGAGGTATGCGCTCTCAGAGTGCTCTAGGTTACAGATGCATCGAATCGTCATTTAATAAAAAAATCTTTCCCAGTCACGGTGGGCATCTCTACCAGCACTAACAAGTTTCACTCGATTTCTTGTCATACATCTGTTATTAAGTGACCTTTTTCAAATAACATATTTAATCAGAGGCCATTACCATCAGCATACAACACATTTTCAATCAAGCCTCATACTAGACAACCCACTTTCAGTCAATCCGCAATTTCATACACCGCATTTTCAGTCCATGCCCGTTTACATACACCGTATTTTCAGTCCATGCCCGTTTACATACACCGTATTTTCAGTCCATGTCCGTTAACATACACCGTATTTTCAGTCCATGCCCGTTTACATACACCGCATTTTCAGTCCATGTCCGTTTACATACACCGCATTTTCAGTCCATGTCCGTTTACATACACCGCATTTTCAGTCCATGTCCGTTTACATACACCGCATTTTCCGTGCACACCCGTTTTGAATTAATGCCAATTTTTATACAAGCAAAAAAGATCACGATCAGTCAATACTAAACCACAAGTCTCAGCAAATCATTCAGTTCTCAAACAAATATTTTGAAAGCCGTAAAAAGATATCAAATTTTAAATATGGCGTGCAGCCACCAAGTGGATGGCAAGACTCGCTGTATGTACAGCCACTATAAGGATCGATCTATAGGTAACCCCAAATCCACTGCGACTAGAAGCCTGACGGGATCTAAAGATCCACGATAGCTTCAAGTGGATCATAGACATCGGTTCATGTCATTTGGTGGGCAGGACGATTTACCGGATCACGAGCTTTATGTGGGATCTGTGAAGAGATCAAAAAAGATCCAAAGGGATCCAAAGGGAAACAAAGTCATCTAGAAATTCTTGGAACCGTTGTTTTCTTTCCAACAGATCCAGTCGCTGATCCAAAAGCTAAGTGACAATGACGGACCTCGGAAAGATCCACTCACATCTCCTTTGATGATCCAATCTTCACTTAGGGACCGAACTCTTGACGATGACAAATCCCTAAGCGATCCTAAACTCACCGATACTGTGGGGCCGGAGCAGCCTGGGCGCTGCAGATCATTGTTACAGATCCTCCAGATCTCGATACCTTATTGACGACCTTGGCTTCGGCGGGGAGATCAGGTGCCGATCTTCCAAGAGGATCTATAAGCAGGGATCACTAAGTCTGGACACAGATGTTAAAATAAAGGATCTGGTTTAAAAACAGCGATGATCTGAAAGGGAGATCTGGGGATGAGATAGATTCAGATGTGTAGGTAATGGTCGAAGAAAGGGATTTCAATGAAAAAATAAAAATTAGAAAATTAGCAACCACAAGGAAAATAATAGAAAACGGCAAATAAAAGATAAGACAGCGAAATTAAAGATGACCAAACATGCAAAAGAACAAATGCATGGTACACCGTAAAAAAAAACAGTGCGAGCTGGAACGAGAAAGAAGCAAAGCAGGCACTAAAGAATTATGTCTTAAAGGTTTAATAACTGGCTAAGTTATGGAATCCCCTGAAGCCACAATTCCCTAGAACATAGGATAGGTGACCCTAACTAACCGCTCAGTGCGGGTATAGGAAAAAGCCCCACATGTCACCAACGTATACTTACAACCTCAAGTTCCTCATTTGGAACTACGGTATATTAACATGAATTAAAGGAAACCGTAGAAAGTTTAGTACCCATCCTATGCTACTGGCTGCATCCAGTAACGTTACTGCCAGATGCAACTTTTTCTTGAACGCAAGAGATTCAATGGCAACGCCACAATCCAGAACCATACGTTGACGTAGTAAAAATTTTCTGGAATGAGAGTAGCTTGGCACCGTCGCAAAATATATACACGGCGACAACACGCCGAATGTCAATACGATTAATGCAGCTGAAAATGCGGTTAAAATGATCGCAATAAATCAGCACGTCGCGCGCAGCAGTTAAATGGCAACGTCGCGAACGAATCTCGACTAAATATTATTATTACTATAGTGGGTTGGTCTCGGCTAAATATCAATGAGGATTATAATGCCAAGCGCTAACGCCGCAAAGCCAAGCAAAATGGCAACAAGAACAAGAAATGCACAATTAACACCATTACAAAAGTTCACTACCGTAAGCATGATGGCAGTCGCCAAATAAAATATATCATTATGTAATCTGTATGATAAGCGAAACATTTTCATCCACGTCGGGCATCTGAAAAGTCAGCATAAATATTGCACAGCTGCTGAGCATTTTCAAAGCTGTGACGTCACGGGCACAGCCGCGCACCGTTGCCAAATCTCCACACAACTGTAACGGCACTAGCTACGTCGAGCACCGTTAACAAATGTCAATATAACTGTGACGTCACTGACACCGTCGAGCACCGTTGTCAAATGTCAACATAAGTGTGACGTCACACTGTCGAGCACCGTTGCCAAATGTCAACATAACTGTGACGTCACTGACACCGTCGAGCACCGTTATCAAATGCCAACATAACTGTGACGTCACTGACACCGTCGAACACCGTTGTCAAATGTCAACATAACTGTGACGTCACTGACACCGTCGAGCACCGTTGCCAAATGTCAACAGAACTATGTCCTTTCTAAAGCAGACAAAACTTAAACAGTTTTACCAAGAGACGAAACGATCTTCATACGCAAAATACAAGAAAATATGATTCAGAAGATCGTCAAAGGGAACAAAAGCTACAGATTTGTAGCTAACGACCAAAGGAAATCTCAGCCACTGGGAGAAGCGAAGCCGGGAGTGGACAAATTTTCTGGCTGTAAAACAGAAAAGCTTGAGGGCAAATATGATCTTCAGATCTGGAATGATCAGCGCGGATCTTACCAATAGGCAGGAGGGGGAGAGGCCTGCACGCTGCAGATCATTGCCGCCAGATCCCCGACACTTACGATCCGTTTGAACGCCTCGACTTCCTTAGCTAGATCAGGAGCGGATCTTCCAAGCGGATCTACGGTTGTAAAGGACAGTGGATCACATATTTTAGGGAAAATTTAGTAGCCATCCTGTGGTCATGGGTGAACTAAGAAAAATAAGACCGTCAAACGAATGAACTAAGAGCAAACACTTAAGATAAATACTTGGCTGAATTCGAAGGAAAAGTCAGCAATTAAAAAACAAACAGAAGCGGAATTGTAGGAAACACAAGAAAAGAAAATGGTGTTGACAGGAAACGAACTTGGTGAGGGAGTAGATGTTTCAGTGTTCCTCTTCAAAAGCTTACATCTTGCAGAAACTCCTGGGAATAATGCAACACTTCTTCCCTTCGACAACAGGGAAAATTTCAAGTTATTCCATCATCTAAGGAAAGAAATTTTTGCATTTTCTTGCACAATTAAAAAGGGAATAATTTGACGTTTGTTTCCCATAGCACGGTGAGAAATTTTACGTCATTTTCCCCACGAAACTTTCACGTCATTTTCTATCTCGCGACGTCATTTCTCCATCGCAGAACGAGGAAATTTTCAAGTTATCTTTCCATTATTCGGAGGATAAAACATACCGCGATCTCCCCATTGAGATGAACAATATCAAACACTGTTTCATTTAACGAAATAGTTAATAATTGAAGATTTAAAATATTTCTTCATTAACTGAGGCTTTGCAACTATCCAATGAGTACATATCCTGAAAAAACAAAGGGATATTAAAAATTTTGAAAGCTCTTCCAGTAATTGAAAAACCAGCCAATGAGCGAGAGTTTAAAGATATCTTGACGACTCACCGAAGATGTTATAAGATTTCTTTAGTCGTCAAAAAAATTAACAAAACGCCAAATCACATGTAACAGTCAAATGAACTTGACCTCACACCCTATTCGGAAAATCCACATGCATCGGTTCGTGTTGCAGACAGATGATCAATGCATGAGAAGAGTGCACGGCTGCAGCCGATCCCAGATGATCCAAATAGCAGCATAAAAGACGGAAGACTCAAGTACGAAAGCTCCAACTCCCCGACGCTCACCATTGTTGGTTAGGTCAGAGCGCTCGCACTAGACGGTGAATGTCAGAAACGCTGACGCGGCAATCTCGAGACTTACACCTCCCTGACAAGGAAGAGAGGCTTAGACTCCCGAGACAAAATACTCTATCCAAGAGAATATATACCCGTCTGTGAAACTGGAAGTCAAATACTAGAAGTGCAGTAACTCCTGAGAGCTCGCACCTGAGGCGTTTCTGCACCATGCATATTAGCCCTCCAATTGAATCGCCAAACGATCGCTAGTAGCAAACAGTTTCCATTACCCTAACACCAATACTTATCAATTTGCATTACCCTAACACTAATACCCATCAATTTGCATTACCCTAACACCAATACCTATCAATTTCCATTACCCTAACACTAATACCCATCAATTTGCATTACCCTAACACCAATACCTATTAATTTCCATTTCCCTAACACCAATACCTATCAATTTCCATTACCCAAACACTAATACCCATCAATTTCCATTACCCTAACACCAATACCTATCAATTTCCATTACCCTTTCACTAATACCTATCAATTTCCATCACACTATCACTAATACCTATCAATTTCCATTACCCTTTCACTAATACCTATCAATTTCCATCACCCTATCGCTAACATCCAACAATTTGCATCACATACGATCCAGAAAGGCGTACCAATATCTGCAAAAACACAAAATACCTGCTGAAAAGCGACGATCTTAACTGAGTTGCCGATCACAGAAGATCTCGACTGATCTCACCTGTACTGAGGGGCAGGCGAGGCCTGGGCGCTGCAGATCAGCGCAAAAGATCCAGCGGATCTCACGATCTTGCGAGAGAGTTGGCTCTCCTGCGGAACCTCAGGTGCAGATCTTCCTAGCGGATCTATAGGATCCGAATGATCAACGAGTATCAGGAGTTAGGGAGAAGATCCGAGTTTGAAGAGAGAGGAAAGCAGGCTACCTGACTAATGGATTTAGTCGACAATGAAGAAATAAATATACAGTAACTAAATTACACAATTAACTATCTTAAAATGATATGAATGCTCAATTTGGATCTACTGAAAAAAGAAAATGAATGGAAATGGGAAAGAATGGAAAGTTTTAATAAGAACTGAATAAAAATATTCAGATACATAGGTATTTACACATAGACATGAACAAATAACTAAAATCCAAGGGGATAATCACTTGCAAGGATAATGACGATCCTAACACGGAGAGGAATAGAAAGTATCCTAAGAAAGACGGGGAACCCACGTGAGAAAGAAGAGAAAGGGCAACATACAAACAAGCAGTAGGAGAATCAGAAAGGGGAGAAATACTGTGCATACGGAAGATTCTCTTTCTTAAAGGGGTCAGGAGTAAATTCGCGAAACGTTCAATAGAAAAATGCACGATTAAGAGAGATATCGATCAGGGTTTTGAAATGCGGCAAACCTTACAGATTTTTTTTACATTCTTACAGGAAATATTTCCCTTAAAAAAAAAGTCGCGCCTCACCTTTTTTTTTTCTAAGCTCAGTGAAGCCGTATAAGATAAATTTGTCAAGCAGAGGATATTCAACATATCAGAACTGAAACCCTTCGGCATAAAAATTTTCTATGGAAAGCAATTGTAGATTGCAAAAAGAAACTCATCTCAATGTACCTAGTATCAATATTCCAAGATTAAAACGCACGGTTTTAAATAAATGGCTATATTGGGTAAAAAATTTCGAAATTAACTGAACCACAGACTAGACAATAACTGATGACTCTTTCCTACCAAGTAGGTAACTACTACATTGGGCTGATGAAATTTCGATAAAAGCTTTTCTTATCAACAACGCGACCGTAAACAGAAAACAAACTGTTGATAGTGACGCAATGAATGAATTTCTCAGCGAGAAATACACATTCACTAGTACATAATTATATATTATACGGTATATGGCAGAATTAATTTGGATCAACTTTAGGTCATAATGGCGTCTTAAAATTCCCTGACCTGTAGCCGCAAATTTGTGTTTCCTGCTCATGAACACCTTCCCTGTATCCCCACCAACAGTTTGCTTATTGTTTGAGGTCTCTGTGTTAAATAGAAAACAATTTAGTGAAGTTTCATCAATCGGCGTTAACATGTAGCCTACTCGGCGTTTTGAGTGGGCCAACATGTATCTTTGGTGTAGTCTGAGTTATAATCAACAGAGTCATAAGGAAATTCAGATCAGCACTTTGAGTGGGCCGGAAAACAGCAGCTATGGGTGCAGTCTGTTACAATCATTAAGGTTTCAAGAGGATTTAGATCAGGACTTTGAGTGGGCCTGCCAGTATAGTGTAGCTTATGTCAAGCATTGCAATATGTATAAATGGAGTCAAATGCATGAAAAAAATGCATGCGGAACTTTGTGTAGGAAACCTCGTCATGCCTCAAAAGATATTCAAATATACGATGGTAATGGGAAGTTTGCAGAACAAGGTATTCAAATTCGTCAATAGGAAAATAGATAAGCGGTAGGTTCGAAAGCTTAGCCGAGCAAAAATCATGAAATATGCAAAATATTTGTGGGATAAATTACGTTCAAAAATTCCAAAAAGCATCATCAAATTTTTGGAGCAAAATTCTTTGAAAATTGAATACTTATATCGAGCGGCAAACTTATAAGAAGAAATGATAGCTAGATGTTCAAAATGACAATGATTCTGTTTATTTTCTTAAACAGTCGTTTATAAGGAAAGTAATCCCGTTAAGTCAATAATATATCAGTTGACGAAAACTACAGGGATGGTTTCCACAATCTAGTAGATCTCGAGACAAGATCCCGATAGTATGATCCTCCCTGCTGAACTGCAGGTCCGTCTTGAGGAGGTTGAGAGGTCAGCAATAACGATCAGCCGCCATGGTAGCAGCATGCTTCCATTATCAGCTCTAACACCTTGTATCGCTCGCCGGTTCGATGCCCAGCCAGGCCGCGAGCTCTTTGCAGATCTTGGTGTGCTGACTCGGCAGTTGTGTGTGCATCCACGGCGCCGTGGCGGAACTGCCTTCCTCACTCATGAGGGGGGTGGGGGGTCTCGGGTCATATGTTCTACAGTTCTTGGTGAACGGAGGTCGACTGCAACTACACTTACTCATCTCCGGCCTGTGGGCCTATACCCGCAGCACAAACCAGTGCATGTGGGTTTCCCAGGTGAGGGTGTGGTCTAAGTTGACTTTACCTTCACTTTACTATAACTGTCGCGATGCACCAATTTTTCGTACTAAACGTACACTCGCCCATCGTTGCTGGAGGCAAACCGCGGGTACTGACATCCGTTCAATGATCAGGCTCATAACAGAATCTTGGCAGCCCAAGACGTTGAAGTCGCAAAACTGCTTCCAGGGGCGGCCGGAGACACGGTTAGGGCATTTCCGTGAAGGATGAGGATGCACGGCACTCGTCGTGTGTACAATTTGTCTTCTATTGTTAAGTAAAGCAGAACTCCTCAAACAGAGAAAAGGCCTGAAAGACAGACCTCGAAACTAAGAAAACTCTGATGTAAATTGTAGACAACCGACGCCATATTGAATAGCCAGAAAAAATGCACCAAAACTCAGTTGGTGGAATGTTCAACGGTACAACTTCATAATTTCATGCACAGTTAGCCAACGGAAATGTTTTCCGACTGTAAGGAAAACAAGTATGCTGTAGAACTAGCCATCTCTAAACTGACACTCCTCTGGGAACTGAGACAACATGCCTATCTGCAGTTAACAAGTTCCACTGTATATCAAACAAAGTGTGTGGGCGCGATGTAGGCTTCTCCATATCACAACAGCGAAAACATAGGATGGGAGAACCTAACTTATGGCCCAGTCATGCCCCCCAGGGGAGTATCAAATAGAAATTGTGGACGTGATAAAACAGGTTTCAATTTTCCAAAATTTTGTAAATTTACTCCGAAGAAAAATCACATGTACTTGCGATACCAAACGCCAAGTAGCACCACATTAATGGTGCCATTCATTTTCCTGGTGTGCACACATCCGAAGCAGCAGTTACGCTGCCAGTGACACGAAGGAAGTCCTTCAAGTTTGATTATCTTGTCTCTGGTTAGCGCTCACTGCGTGCCAGCAAAATGGGTCAAGGTATAGTTCACGGCTTACTAGGTTAAGTTAGTTTAAAAAAATAAGTCGTGATAGGCTTTATTTAGCTGGAATAAGAGTATGTGAAACCGACAATCTAGCACCGACTACAAGCAGTGCGACACAGACAACGAAGCGTCACTGCAACCCAATCTCTTCTGTGAGCGCGGTGGTAGCCGCAGTCGAAGCGCTGCCACTGATAGCCAATGATTAACCAATACGAGGATGAAGTTAACCTTAAAGATTCACTATTCACTGTACAGATTCGCGTTTCGCCTCATCATTTTGCATTAAAAAAAATAGATCACTGAATCTGTAGAGGGTAGGGAAAAATTCATAAAATGCATGCACAACACGGAACTCGCCAGAATAATAAAAAAAAAAAATCGGGCAAACGCAAAGTCAGACGGGGTAAAATTCGCATCACACAAATATCGACGCACGAAGACAATATATTTTTTCTTAGCGCTCGAGGTGGTGGAACGATCGCGACTACGTATAGGCGACAGCACTGTATGTCCATACCCCGAAAGTTATATTTGTTCGTCGGACCTCAGTGCCTGTCAGGGTTTTTTGGAATATAGCTACCTACTGTTCGTGAGACCTCAGTCCCTGTCAGGGTGGTCTGCAATATACTGCGGGTGGTGAACTTCTGCAAGGACTCACATTTACCTTTTTTACTATACTGAAACTATCGACAGAGCAAAATCCCTGAACTTAAAAATTTCTGCAGATCTCCGGCACAGAGAGAATCACGAGAAAGCTTAACGTAAAAAAAAAATCCATGAGACACAGAGACTAAAAGATCCCTGACTTACACTGAACTTTCTTAATACCTCAAAGATCTCTGACGCATATGGTCCATAACGATATCCTGTGGATCTCACCGATAGGATGGAGGAGGCGAAGACTGCGCGCTGCAGATCAGCGTCACAGATCTTGTGGATCTCATCTCCACGAGATTGAGCTTGTCAGTGGAAGGAAGATCTGGCGCGGATCTGCCAAGAGGATCTGTGGATCCCGGTGTTAATAATCCTCTACGTTAATGATCGTTCAATTACAAATTAGCCATGCCAACTTACAAGTCCTAAACAATAATAAGAAAGAGAACATGCAATACGTGCGAAATAAAGTTCGAGTAGCTATAGGATAAAAAGCATGCAATGCGAGATATGCAGAGGGCAAAAATAGATGGACTTTGTTTAGAATGTGGGTGTATTTTTAGTTCAATAGCTATTTTCTGCTTCGCAGCTGCGGGTTCATAATTCGTAGTACTAAAGGTAATATTCCCTAGACAGCCCCAACTAAAAAATACCCACATGTATGCACTGGTTCGTGTCGCGGTGCATTGCGCACTTGGGACCAGTCGAGTGTACGGCTGCAGTCGACTAAAGATTTTTCGGGCTATGACGTCATATTGACGAAAGCACTCAGTTAAAGGTTTATTTCGCTGCTCGTTTTCTTCGGCTAGGAAATTGCATGCGTTTAAGGGCTAACTTAAAGTAGGTATATTTTGCAAATTAGCTGAGCGCTACCGTATTTTTCCGAATAATAACATACGCAACTTAGTGAAACGTTAAACCCTTCGCAAGCAGACTCATTTCATTTTCAATAACAACAAGTAAAACAAAAACACGCTCAGGTACGTAAACTGTAGCACGTTCCTTACAACATCTAGGTGTTTTCTACGAACTAGAAATCGGAAATAGAAGTTGGTAAAATTCCGTAGAGCTACTATGTCCACCATCACTCGTGTTCTTCCCAGTAAAAAAAATGGAAATAGAAAAACGCGAACTGCAGTAAATAATTTCACACAACAGAAACTTTCTTCCAAGTAGAAGGCGTTTGGGAATCATATGGCGCACTTTCATAGCTACATATAGATTAATGAAAGTGAAGCACACTTTACTAAATCATACCGCAACTTCGCTTATTGTTTTTCTATTTAGAAAATATATATAGGGCACGCTTGGCAAATTTACTGCGGCGATTGCACGAGTTTTTTACTTCTTCTCGTCTTTCTTTCTCTGTCGCGGTGGCAACATGACGGTAACATGCTACTGGCACCTACAGCATCCGCTTCTCATCCAAGGAAAATGTGGCGCACTGGACGATTTGTGGATATTGTCATCCATGGAAAATGTATTAAGAGCAAAAATTCCAATAGGTGACCTAAAAACGCACGGCTCTGGATAGAGGAAGTCGAAAAATCCCCAAGATCTTTATACATCCTAGGCAGAAGATGGCAACCAGCGAATGATCAAGTCTGTTTTTTGTATAAAATCTATAACTGCCCTAGTCACCCACTGTCTGAGTTTCTTCCAGATCCATTTGTTCGAGTGAGGTATACTCGGCGGACTCGTGCTCTTCATGAGTTTGCCTTGGAACCGTT
>LQNS02277812.1:16128482-16141322 GCA_001587735.2 Parhyale hawaiensis | reverse complement strand
GAAGAAAAGAAGAAAATTAAGACGCAAATAAGAGAAGAGGAGATTCCGCACCGGCCTAGAGGCATTACGCAAACGTATAGGTTATTGCGTGAATTCTTCACGCACGGGTCCACTAGTACAAATATGTTTCAGTACGGAATCAATGCTGTAAAGACATGCACTGGTTTGCGCTGCAGATGTGTGACCACTGGTCCCCAGAGGAATGCACGGCTGCAGTCGGCCAAAAATTTTCCGAGCCATGGAATAGCGTCAGAAACTCAAAGCTTTGGACAATTGAGATCCTCTAGCCCAATTCTGGTCAGGGTCAGAACCGCTGCAATAGCATCTAAACGGCAGAATGTTGACTAAGCAAGCCAAGCGTAATTATCGTTAATTATATAATTGCTTCGACGTATTTGTAACATACTCGCACTCAGATTGCCAGCGACAATGATCGATAGATATTTCGATGCAGTGGATGAGACGGAACATATTGTACAATGAATATACAATAGATGCATGCACACGATAACGGTGGTAACGTAAACAATGAACGATACGCAAATTGATAACCGATAACGAAAGTCGATGAAATGAACGACGGCAGCGGTGATCCATGTGCCGCGTTTTTCGGTAGCTAAATCTAAGAGTTTTAACAAATCTACGACAAAATAAAAAAAGATTCGAGAAGTGTCCGAGTGAAGGCATTGCAAGTATAGAGAGGAAGATGCCAAGTAATTAGAGAACACAAAAGATTTAAAGATAGAAGACCATCGCTGGTCGCGTATTCTGTAGATCGGTAGACGAAAATGATCTATAACAGATCCTGCAAATTTGGAGCAAAGTCGCGTAGCAGATCACAGTAGGCATCCAAAATAAGTAACTATGGCAGAATAAAATAAATGTGTATTAAAGATCCAATAAAGATCACCTGTAGCCTGGAACAGGGGAAGCCTGCGCGCTGCAGATCATCGTGACAGATCCACCTGATCCCACGTCGATCTTGATGAGTTCTTCCTTACTGGGAAGATCTGGCGCGGACCTACCAAGAGGATCTGCAAAGATCCCAAAAAATCTTCGCGATTTGGGCACAGTATTGCTCGTGTCGATGGAAATGGAGCAAAAAAAAAGAGGAAAGTCGAAGTAAACTAGAAGAACATGGGGACAAACGAAAGGAAACAAAAGAAAATAGAAGAAAAAGGATACATAAATAGAGAGGAAATAAGATAGGGAAGGAAACATAAAGATAAAAGAATGAAACCCAAGGAAAATAGATGACATCGAATGAAAGGTAAAAATAATGAAAAGAAACAGAAGCAAAGAAAAAAACGGAGACGAGTGGAAACGAAAAGAAACGATGAAAAAAACGAGCGAAAACTGGAAGTGAAACAACGGCAAGAAAGTAAATGACAGAGAAAGGAAATAGAAGCGACAGCAAAAACGAAGACAGGAGGAAACCAAAAGCAAAATGAAACAAGAATGGAAGAAAGCAAAACAGTAGCAGCAGAGTTCAGCACTACCATTAAAATAAGAGAATTTGCTTTGATTATATAGCTGGCAGTAGACGGAACAACAGACCCATTCCTAGAGGGCAGCCCGGACTCACGCCCCGGCCCTCTATGAGCTACTGCCGTTAAGCATTTAATACGAAAATGAGCAGAATGAATGTTAAGAAAAGATCAGAAAATTGAGATAATGATTTGCAACACCAAAAAGACAAAATGACGTAGGGAAGGGAAAGCCAAAATGACGCAATGACGATCAGGGAAAAATTCATTTTTGTTTCAAGTTTTCGTCCGACACTCGGAGAATTGATTTTTTATTAGAGATCTTAAGAAAATTTTTCACTCCACGTTTTGGCCAATTACTGAGGCGGAAAAAACCGTGACGACATTACCGTTTCAAGTTTGGACCAATCGCAGAGGCAGATGAGAATAACGCCACCCTGAATTAAGCCAATCACGGAGACGGAGACTATGGCAGCTCGCAATGCTTACAGCTGCTGAACTACCATAAGCTAACAACACAGCCAATGAGCGAAGCAAACACTCTTGGGATGTGAAACTGACTGAGCGCTCACTAACTGTGACGTCATCAATCTGGTTGTCACGTGATGACTTGAAACTGACTGCTCATTGGCTGTGATGTTAATCTGGTTGTCACGTGATGACGTGCAACTGACTGCTCATTGGCTGTGGCGTCAATCTGGCTGTCACGCGATGAAACAACATGATGTTCGTTCAGCCATACGTAGGGCCAGTGGGAGGCTTGTGCCTCCATTAAATAGTCAAATCCCTTTACTACCCGCAATACCGCTACCATATAGCCAACATACATGTATGCGTGTATTCTGCAACCCCTTCACATTCTTCCCATCAATGAGCGCAAAATAGCTACACGTAATTAGGTCAATGGATACGTAAACGATCAGCACGATAATTACCTAATTAAAGTAATAAATGATACGCAAGATATTTTCGATAGGTTTTCCCATAAATTGCCATGATCCAAACGGAGGAGAAGTAAATACTCATCAGTGAATGCCTACTAAAGCCCGGTTCAGACGGTAGCAAAGCCCGTGCTGGTGCTACAGCTCACCATCGCCGCTGTGTGAGCGGATAGCGGCCACAAGAGAGATGAAAGCAGCGCCCGCCGTGTGCGTACAGACACCGAAAATATTACTGGACATCAAGCATATTTATGGTCAGTGGGAATGTTTATGGTCAGTGGGAATGTTTATGGTCAGTGGGAATGTTTCTGGTAAGCAAGAAAATTTATGGACAGCGAGAATATATATATGTAGTGTCACAGAATTTTTATGGTCAGCGAGAATATTCATGGTGAGCGAGAATATTCATGGTGAGCGAGAATATTCATGGTGAGCGAGAATATTCATGGTGGGCGAGAATATTCATGGTGGGCGAGAATATTCATGGTGGGCGAGAATATTCATGGTGGGAGAGAATATTCATTCATGGTGGGCGAGAATATTTATGGTCAGCGAGAATATTTATGGTCAGCGAAAATATTCATGGTGAGCGAAAATATTTATGGTCAGTGAGAATATTCAAGGTCGGTCAGCGAGAATATTTAGGCGAGCCAGAATATTTATCGTGTGCGAGAATATTTATGGGACTCGACAATATTTATAAACAGCGAGAATATGTCTACTTCAGGCAATAATTCCGGGAAAAACTATTAAAATACAAGCTTTACAGATATTTGCAAGGCACTGAACTGTGCATTTGGACATTACCTACTTCATGCAAGAGTAGCGAATTACTTCCACGTCGCAGTTCATCCCCCGCTAAAACTTGTACGCATGAGGCAGACAGGAAACTCAGGGTACAGCGATGCGACACAGCAGCGTTTCAGAAAGTCAACTATACACAGCATTGCAGTGCAAGACATTCATAATCGGCAAAACGATAATAACGGCTAGCTGGAACCTGTGGAAATTCCACAGAACAGAAGCAATGTTCTTTAGTGGTATCTCAGGCCCGTATCATCCTAATTTTCCCCTATCTAATACTGAAGGAACCTGTGGAAATTCTACAGAACAAAAGAACTGTTCCTCAGTTATGATGCAATCGGCCCCGTATCATTGATACGAAGGGTGAAAATGTCCCAAGTCGGGCAGTGAATCTTCTACCTAAGACCTGCGAGCAGTAGCGGTTTAAATTTGTACTTGACACCTTCTCCTATTGATACCTTCCTAGGTCGAATCAAGGATACCTCAAGGAAGCCCTATATCCCTTATGTAATAATGATGAAGGCGTTACGGTCGTACTAACTAACGGAGGCACTCGACGCCCCAACGGACGACCGCGGTACATAGCCGACGATATGGCCGATTTATTACTGAAAAAGATAGCCAGAGTCTCTTCGTTCAACTGGTCGCCGGGAAGATAAACAGCGAAAACGAGGCAGTACAAGGAACTAATAAGAGGGACGCCCAACAGCTACGCAGTTTTTCAGATCGTAAGAGAAATTTGACGCAGTTATGACACACATGCATACAGTGCACCGAAAATCCCACATGGACCGCCAAAACAGGAATCGTTTCGGCAATTCTCAGGAAGATTTAAGGAATCACGTCCCATAAAAAGATCTGCAAAAGATCGGGTGTAGATCACCATAGGCTGAGTTGCTACATTAAGACAAAGTCAACTTGACCGCTCCCTCAAGACGCACTGGTTCGAGCTGCAGATACTGGCAGCGGAAAAAGCACGGCTGCAGTCGACCACGGGCCGTTAAAAACTAAGGCACCATCGACGGAAGGTGCAAAAGTAGGCGATCCACTACCCTCCTCGTCTCTAAGGAAGGGAAGTGCCTCCACGGCAGTTATGCATACTGATTTCTGCTGAGCCAGTGCAGCCAGTGTCGAACGGAGCTTGCCTGTATAGGCCACAAAAAAGATCCAACAAATTAGGAAACATCAAAACAAAGCAGAAGGCGAGTCCTAGATCACCTGTAGCCCGGCACAGGGGAAGCCTGCGCGCTGCAGATCATAGTGGCAGATCCGCCGGACCCCACGTCGATCTTGAAAAGCTCGTCCCTACTGGGAATGTCAGGCGCAGATCTGCCCAGAGGATCTGCAAAGATCCCAACAAAAAATTGTGATCGTGGAGAAAGATGTGATAATTTGGATAGAAAAAGAAACGAAAGTAGAAAAATGGAAGAAAAATTGAAAGTAAATGGAGAGCAACAGAAAAAAGAAAATAGCAGTGAAAGGAGAAACTTGAATAAGAATAAAATGATGTCGAATGATTACTCTAGAGAGAACTGATGGGATAAATAGAAAAACCAGGAGACTGAGACCATTGCCAGGAAATTAGGACTAAAACTGTGTCTGAGAAATGGCGTAGTCTGAAACGAGCAGTGAAATGTACGATTTTTAAACCCTTTGTAATGTGCTCGAACCAATCAAAAATTTTGGCAGGAGCTAGGGTGGCATACGATACGCATATAGTCGCGACGCATCCGGGACGCACAATCGTCATTCACGACGATTGTGCGTTCAAGTAAGCTTTGCTGCGCGCGCCACCACTAAAATAAACACTACCCAGGCTAACCCAACCTTACCTAACCTTCTAACCTAACCTAACTTTCCAACGTTACCTAACCTAACTTAATCAGAGATACAGCGAGCAGCACGGCGCGCCAACTTGAACGCCGCTCACACGCACACGATCTGCGTACACAAACACGCACACAAATCGTCGTGAACGACGATAGCGCATCCGGGACGCTAGCGCGCTGCTCGGACGCCGCGCTCGAATTTTGGCTGGTAACACCGACCTCGTTCCGATGGATTCACTTAAGCTCAGGCGCGCGTGCCCGACCGTATTCCAAGGAAACAAACTCTAGCAGTACACTGCTACTTTAGCCAAGGCGCCAAATATCACCAGTAAACCAGAGAATAAGTGAATGCATCATCACTTAATTGAACAAAAGATGCAGGGGAGTGCAACCATAGCAGGTTGCCAGAGCCACATTTCTATAGACTGAGCAGGCGCTCATCAAATTTTTTTTTTCGCCTAATTTGCTTTGTCGGAACTTAACATCCGTCGCAGGTTACAAAATCTCGTGAAGGTAAACTAAACTAAACGTGACCGCACACCCAACTTGGAAACCCACGCGCACTGTTTTGTGGTTCAGGTGTTGTATGCCAACAGGTCCGAAAAAGTGCACGGCTGTAGTCGACTACAGACCTTCAGAGCTATGCATGGTATCAGAGACGGGTGGCTACTAGTATCCTTATTTTGCGTACGGGTCATGTTCCCCGCAACGGAGTCAGAACGCCGGACTACTAACTCAGCCAGCAAAGCACCGCAAAAACTAACCTGTCAGGCCAACAGGCTCGAACTCATATACTCTGTATCTGGGAGTCCAACACCTACATACATCCTGCCACTCGGTAGTTTATGGCGGGTAAGAGAAGTTATGACTGTAAGGTCTGTGTGACGTAGCTATACGAGGAAGCCTGACTGCCTTGCAGACGGGTTTATTGCCAAAAATCTCTAAAAATTTCAAGTTCTTTTTTAAACTCGTTTAGGTCTTTTTTTCAATTTGAATACTTGTTAGTGATTTGGGGTTTAAAGATGTCACTACCACAACTAGTGTAATCCAAAGCCATTAAGGAACAAAGCTGGAGAACGACATATGTCGACGGAAGCCGTTAACAAGTACGGTAAAACAATAACCCTTACAATCGATTCCCATAATCATTCTGATGCTCTCACAGCTCAGATTAACCACTTCCACGTAAAATCTACATTACGCTATGAATCCAGAAATCCAAGGGATCCCTTAACAAACAAACAAACGGATCAAATTCGGTTATTCGGTTCTGGCGAACTTTCTTCGATATCCGAAAATTTTTAAATCCACATATCGATTAGCGATCAGCTCTTGAAATCGCAACTGTAATAAGATCTTTTAGATTAAGAAATCTAGGCAAGCTATTCTCATGCATCAAAAGATCTGAACGCTCTCAAGCGTAAAAAAAGTATGCCATTCACAGAGCTCGGGTTAGTAGTATACAAGGGCACCGAGATGCACATCCCCGCCCACTTTCGACGCCTCGCCCCGCCAACATCTGGTTTGACGTCACAGGCTTGTCCCCCAGCTCCGCCCACTTCCCTTAACTCCAGAACGAAAACTATGCCACACACAGATCTGGAGATAAAACTCTGACCATGAGATGCTCGTGATCTGTAGGAGTAAATAGATCACCTGTAGAACGGGGCCGGGGAAGCTTGGGCGGAGCAGATCAGAGCTGCTGAACTTGAAGATCTGATCGACATCTTGACGTACTCTTCTTTGCTCGGTAGGTCGGGAGCAGATCTTCCCAGGGGATCTATGAAAATGATAAATTTCGGCAATGACCTTCACATGAGTGAAGAAACATGAAAGACCAAAGCTTCTATATTATTATTATCATCAGGGTTTTCCGCCGTATTCGATACAAGGACGATATAACAACGATCTATTCATTCGCCAATAATGGCGTTAGTTTTCAAGGAATAGTCAAAGAATTGTATATAGAAACTTAAGGTTAAATAGTGTCTTTCGATAATGTGATAATAGTGTCTTTCGGTTTGTTCTTACGATTGGATTGAGGTTTCAGTCATTCAAAGATAGCACAGTAAGTCAATGCTGGAGACGAAGGAATATAAAGGGTCTCGGAAGGTCGTTAGATAATCATAGAAGTCCTTGATATGGTCAGCAACGCTTTTATATTTAATTTCGGTAAGGCTTAGTTTTGGCTGATGGTTTTTGCAGCATTGGTTATGCTTAAAAATAATTTGCTATGTTAGAAAAGTATTTGGCAGTTGGCATTGTTCCATGTATGTCATCCGTGTGTAAACTTACGAAATTTTGTATTTAAGTCAGCTTTTAGATGTTTCATAGTAATTTGGCGATACTCGGAAACTATTTTGAAATATAAACGGTTATTCTTTGGTAATGTCCGTTAGTAATCTCATAGTAATGCTCAGGAACTATCTAGAAACGTATAGAAATATTCCACTTATGTCTGATAATATATACTTCGATATTTGGTAATACTTCGTTAATATTTGGAAATACTTCGTTAATGTTTGGTAATACAGTATTTCTGCAGTGTTTGGCAGAATTTCTGCAGTGTTTGGTAATACTTCGCTAATGTTTGATGATAGTTCGCCAATGTTTGGTCAAAGTTCGCTAATGTTTGGTCAAAGTTCGCTAATGTTTGGTCAAAGTTCGTTAATGTTTGGTCAAAGTTCGCTAATGTTTGGTCAAAGTTCGCTAATGTTTGGTCAAAGTTCGATAATGTTTGGTAATACTTTGCTGATGTTTGATATTTGTTTCATGTTTGGTAATATTTCAGTAATGTTTCATAATTTTCAATAGCGTATGGTAATATTTCGTTAATGGCTGGCAATATTTCAGTAATGCTTGGTACTAATTCGGTAACGTACGAAAAGCTCTTGGTAATGTTTGGTAATTTTTCCTCACGGTCCGGAAACGATTCAGCAGCGGTGATCATAGAACTGTTGCTACGGTCAACCTCCGAGTAAGATAACAACCCGACAGCGCAACGTGAACTGGGGACTGAAGAGGAAACTCAGAACGAAGACTGTCAGTAGAGGCAGGAAAGAAGTCACCAACATTATTATTAGCACCAGAGGAGTTCCTCATAGTCCGCTGCGGATACATTTCTTATAAACTCATGAGGCAAGATGAGTTATCTGCCTCCGAATAAACCCGAGCGTATTCGGGTGAAAGAGCGAGGCACGCACTATACGGAGAAACAGTTGGGATTTGAAGGATCCTGAAGTCTCATGGATCCCTGGTATCCCAGAAACCCAAGAAATTCCATGGATCCGTGAAATCCGAAAAAATCCCATGGATTCCTGAAATCCCATACATTTAACGAATAATTGGAATGCCACAAATTCCTGAAATCGCAAAGACACCGAAAATTTGAAAAATAGCATATTTTCCAAAGATCTCTTCGACCTGGTAACATATTAAATAGAGTGACACTCGATTAACAACTTCCTACGCTGATGAAATAATCCCTTTACAGATAAATCCACGAATGGATCCGTAGATCCTGTACGTTCCACAGATCTACCGCCGTCGCTGCCGTGCTTCTCTAATAAATTTGTGTAAAAAATTCTATAGGTCTTTCGAAAGGCAGACTGATCTCATGAGCAACAGAGACGAGATCATTGCAGATCACTACAGCCGTGACGTTACACTCGACATATCCAATTTGCAGTTAAGCGATTATAGATCTTTATATCACAAATCATCGAATGTTGAGGTACTCAGATATCGAGCAGATCTTCGTCGGATCCTAGCGAAACTGCCACACCATCAAGGATCTTACCTGGATGCAGGAGCGGAAGATCTCGGCGGACTGCTGATCTGGCTATTGATCTTACCTATACATTGGAGCTGGAGATCCTTGGGCATTGCAAATCAGTGCAATGGATCCTGTAGATCGTATTGAATTGTCGGCACGCACTTCAGAGGGCAGCTGGGGCGGGGACGTGATCACGGGATCTATAGGAAATCAGCAGATCCCAGATCTTAAATTTAAGATCTAAATGCAGATTCATTTTACGCAGCTCATCCAAGGCTTAGCGGATCTTGAATTTTGCAGATATTTTTTCGAATTCTAAATTTATGAGAATATTTGTTCTGCGTCTCTGATTAGCAGAGATGCAGTAGGTGTCTTCGAATCATAGGGGACACAGTGACTGGGAAAAAAGAGAAAATACAGAAAAAAAAGATCAGCGGTAGAAGAAGAAAGGTGGACACGAAAGGAAAGGCGGTCCGAAGGTTTAATTCAAGCAAAATTGTCATCAACAGATCTCTCGGATCCTACCGATCCTCATAATGTAACCCTCCCGTAGATCTTTATTAGACCGAAAATCCACGCTCTGATCACGATATGAATATGCCTCGAATCCTGAAACTAGAAAATGGCTATTTTCGAAAAAATATACTGTAGCTATTTATATTAGATCCTCTTATTAATAATACATATTGGGACTAGTCTGATGTTGCCAATCCCCACAGCTTAAAGGAAAAAGTCCACGGATATTGGATTTTCGATTCCACAGATATTGGATCCTTCAAACCCCAAATCTCATGTATTCCAATCCAAACATTGGATTGTCAAATCAACACATTTCGGACCCTAAAATAATCGGAGTGACGAAAGGCAAGCAGAAAATCAACGAAAGAAAACGAAGAGACGTTTGAAAATAGAAAACGATGGACTGTTTCATGTGGCGCCGCAAAATGGGTATTTGTGTACATAAATGGTAATGAGGCGCAACAAAACGGTCATGACGACTCGAAAAACGGTCATCCGGGCGCTCAAAACCGTCATGTGGGCGCGATAAACGGTCATGTGGGCGCGATAAACGGTCATGCGGGACGCTAAACGGTCATGTGGTGCAGTGAAGCAAATGCATCAAAACAGCTGCGACATAGACAATAAAACGCTTCAAACAATAATTGGTTCTTCCCACGCAGCTGAAAATTTCAAAGAATGAATAAAAACAAGAATTTTTGAAATAGGATAGAAATTTATTTCTGCAACAAAAAAGATTTAGTTAATATAACTATAAAAACTCCACGCCAGGAATCAAGCGATAGGCAAATCCCTAAATGGAGCATAGCTAAGCAAACCTAAAACGCCCAAAGCGCTGCAAAGAATCCATAAAAGCATTCATAGCCGACTTGAAGGCCTGCAGAGCGACACGGCTGAACACAGATCCCAGGAATGAATTCCACGCTCAAACCTCACAAACCAACGAGCACTGAATTGCAAAAAAAAACTTTTTTCTGCATATGATTTTTCAAGAAGCTGCGACACAGGGCTGGAATGTTCCCATGCAGCCGCTGAAAATATACAAAAAAAAAAAAAAAAATAACCACAAGCTCTCTTTCCTAGCACACGAAGCTGTAAAAACAAAGCCGTCCTTCCTAGCTACGTCACTAAAAACAGATGCAACTTCCAGGGAGCAAATGACCCAAGCGGCTTTTCTACTGACACGACATTTCCTCGAAACTACGAGCTATAGCTTTATAGGTAGGTATAGAAGAAGATGCATCGGACTGCTTCTCTACGGCAAGAAATTGTCGGCCCAATCAGAAATTTATAGACACTTATCCGATGTTATCGGAGACCTTTTACTAATAGACAGCCGATACATGCCTATATATAAATTTCCGATTGTGTATAAGCAATATATAGATGTTGGGAGCTGCAGGGATTCGAACCGAGGACGCCAAGCATAACGCAACCACTAGGCCAACGAAAGGAGGGCGGGGGCGTCAGTCGTGTCCACACCTGACGTCTCCGGTTCGAATCCCCATGCACGAGCCTCTGATCAAATAGTACGATATTCGAGAAGAAAAAAGACTATGAGCTCCATCCCCTCGTTAATTCTCTGCGTCAGTGGGACTTAAACATGAGATAGAAGCATTAATTTGAATAGTGGTTATCCTTCCAACTAATTCTTCAATTTCAAAACCACTGGTCACTCCTCTCGACAGCCCGAGGTGCATCCGCGAATATGCCAAGCTCCAACCGTGTCTTCGTATCCGTCCATCCGGACCACTTTCAGGGAAGTATCTATCTGGGCCAAATGGTCCCCTTCCAGTATGTCTACTGCACAGACCCACTTTCATTTTCTACATCTGGCACACTGGGCGGGGTACACTGTATATAATAAATAACAGTAGCAAAACAATGTAATAAAATAGATAAATAAAGAAGCCACACGATAAATAACAAAGCAAATCAAAAGCAAAAACCTGGTAGGCTGCTCGCAGCGGAGGACATACTAATCTAGGGCAGCGATCGTAGCAGAAGCATAAAGCCAGAGATCTCGGAGATCTAACTAACACGGCGCTTTCTTGCCGCAGTAGATCTGTGATCAGTACGCTTAGAACGACTGAAGCAGGAGCACTGCAGAAGCTGGTAAGATGTTGCAGATCTTACCGGCTGGACGGTCACCTATATTTATTGTGGAACAGTGTCACAGATCACCTCATCTCACTCATGGATGGATGAGTAGAGGCAGAAGGCTTGCGAACTGCGAAGACCTTGCAGATCTTACCAACTGGTCGAGCACGTCTGTTTTGTCGATCAGTGGCAAAGATCAGCAGATCTCACCTATGAATCGGCGCAGGAGAGGCCGGGGCGCTGCAGATCATTGCCAAAGATCGTCCAATGGTGCCACCTAGGGCTAACAATCTCTCTTTCATCGGCAATTTCGGCGCGGATCTTCCCAGGGGATCTGTACCGCCGAAAGTAAAGGAATTATTAACGATTAAGAAACAAGTATGCGCATACAATGATAAGAAGCGTATGTGTAATAAGTATGCTTAGTATTGTCACTATTGTGTACCCAATATAAAGAACGAAAAATTATATCATAGCTAACACGAATAAATAAAAAATTCCAACAAATGGTCAGCACAAAATTAGAAGCAAAAAATTCAAAAAGTTACAAAAGGTAAAATACAAATACAAAAGTACAAAACTTACGGCAGGATGGAAATAATGAACAGAAAATTCAACAGACTATAATCGAAAAGGAAAATATCCAATGAAAAGAACGGGGAATTATCAATCCAAAGAGGACATGATCAATCAAATGAAGAGATGATCAAGCGATTTAATGGGAAAATAATAAATCTAATAAGGAAGTAGACAACCATACAGAGAATTGATGAATGGAACATGTGAAGAAAACGAAAATTTATCGCTCGAACGTGCAATGAAAAGAAAATGATAGATCAGCAGGGAATAAGCAATTCAATAAGGAGATGATCAATCGAACAGGAAGATGACCGATCAAATAGAGAGATTATCAATCGAATAGGGAGATTATCAATCGAATAGGGAGATGATCAATCGAATAGGGAGATGATCAATCGAATAGGGAGATGATCAAGCGAATAGGGAGATGATCAATCGAATAGGGAGATGATCAATCGAATAGGGAGATGATCAATCGAATAGGGAGATGATCAATCGAATAAGGAGATGATCGATCGAATGGGGAGATGATCGATCGAATGGGGAGATGATCGATCGAATGGGGAGATGATCGATCGAATGGGAAGATGATCGATCGAATGGGGAGATGATCGATCGAATGGGGAGATGATCAATCGAATGGGGAGATGATCAATCGAATGGGGAGATGATCAATCGAATGGGGAGATGATCAATCGAATAGGGAGATGATCAATCGAATAGGGAGATGATCAATCGAATAGGGAGATGATCAATCGAATAGGGAGATGATCAATCGAATAGGGAGATGATCAATCGAATAGGGA
>LQNS02277812.1:16098424-16111568 GCA_001587735.2 Parhyale hawaiensis | reverse complement strand
TAGGCTACTATCTCCCCATGCGCTGTGCTCTCACAGTACCTGAAGGCGGGCGGCAGCTAGGCTACTATCTCCACATGCGCTGTGCTCTCACAGTACCTGAAGGCGGGCGGCAGCTAGGCTACTATCTCCACATGCGCTGTGCTCTCACAGTACCTGAAGGCGAGCGGCAACTAGGATACGATCTCCCCATGCGCAGTGCTCTCACAGTACCTGAAGGCGAGCGGCAACTAGGATACTATCTCCCCATGCGGTGTGCTCTCACAGTAGCTGAAGGCGGGCGGCAGTAGGATACTATCTCCCCATGCGCTGTGCTCTCACAGTACCTGAAGGCGAGCGGCAACTAGGATACGATCTCCCCATGCGCTGTGCTCTCACAGTACCTGAAGGCGAGCGGCAACTAGGATACGATCTCCCCATGCGCAGTGCTCTCACAGTACCTGAAGGCGGGCGGCAGTAGGATACTATCTCCCCATGCGCTGTGCTCTCACAGTACCTGAAGGCGGGCGGGGGGCTGGACTGGGCGAGGCACAACAGGGTAGTGGTGGTATTGGCCCTCACGGCGAAGTGCTGAGCGATGGAGCGACCCGAGAACTGGGGTACCGTTGACCCCAGGCTCTCTGAGGGGTGGGCATGAGCCGAATGGTTTTACTGATGCAGAAATTAAGCTTCAAATAACCATTTTGGCTAAGGCAATACGTAAGTTTAACTTTATTTGCACCAGGCTGGGCTCCCTCGTCACAAGGGCTTTATTCCCTTAGAAATACAATAGGATACAAAGATCTGTAGCAAAATAACAGAGCCTGGTATGAATAGGGTTAACCAGTCTCCAGGAAAAGGAGAAAGACAAATGGTAACCGAAGAAAAACTTGAGAACTAAAATACGGAACAATTCCCAAGGCTACAGGTAATAAGAAAAGAAGAGAAAGAACAGAACAAATACATCATCAGTAGTAACACAAAAAGATTAGAAGTTAGAAGATAGCCTTTGACCGTTCAGCTGAACACCGCTCTCGTAGGAAAGTATTAAAGATTATTGCCCCGGTAAAGGGAAAATCTTTCTAATTCCGGGGAATGTTATTCAAGCCCCAGAGTGGAAGTATGAAGGGCCATAGCCCTTAAGCATATCGAGTAAAATGAGGGTCTAAAGCATACCTGTGCAATAGTAAAAAATAACATCACAAACGATGCTGCACATAACAAACGAAATGGAATTACTGAACGCTTTATTTTAATTCACTTTCTGCCCTCAATTTTGCTTTTGTATTATATTAGTCGCTTGAAGGTTGTGTTTTTGTAGTTCGAAGGTGGGCTCGCAGTATGGTTCTCAGTTGCCCGTACGAAGTGGTCAAATGTTTTGTTGCGCCTATGTCAGTACTGTAGCTATAACCGTGTCTGTGAAAGAAAAAACGCGCTGCGAAATGATAGGCGTCTTGCCCAATGGTTTGTAGCAAGTACGGTATACCTATAGCAAAGTTTTCGTAAATCTTTCAATTCGGGGTAAATTCAAACGCAAGAAGCTGAGCACGTTTTTATGAGCACATATATAAACAAGACGTTAGGACGCGTGACGGAGCACCTTCGAGTCAACTCGTACCAAGATCCACTGGGTCAACCAACAGTCAACTCGTACCAAGATCCACTGGGTCAACCAACAGTCAACTCGTACCAAGATCCACTGGATCAACCAACAGTCAACTCGTACCAAGATCCACTGGGTCAACCAACAGTCAACTCGTACCAAGATCCACTGGATCAACCAACAGTCAACTCGTACCAAGATCCACTGGATCAACCAACAGTCAACTCGTACCAAGATCCACTGGGTCAACCAACAGTCAACTCGTACCAAGATCCACTAGGTCAACCAACAGTCAACTCGTACCAAGATCCACTGGGTCAACCAACAGTCAATACAGCCAGAGCTGAACTGCTTCAGCATAGAAATATGTGGAAGCCTGAGCCTGCCGAGACGCAAAGCGGTGTCTACAGAAGGGAATGGGAATACGGAGGTTGAAAAAAATACGTGGAACCCGAGCCCGAGAGTGTTCCCACCTTTGATCAAATATGGAAAGAAAAGGAATAACAAGAAAAGCATAGCAAGCTGGAGTATAGAAATCTGAGGAAAGCGGAGAACTGTGGGAGGGGGGGGGGGCTATGATGATCCCGGGGGCACTGGCAACAAACTCACCATTCTGTGTGCGCTCATCACTGTACGTGCGCTCAAGTAAGCTTTCTTGCCGCGCAACAACCACCAGAAGCACTACAATAAGCACAACCAAACCTAACCTACCTTTACCTAACGTTACCTTACCTAATGTAACCTAAACTGACCTTACCTAACGCAACCTTGCCTAATCTGCGACACAGCACACGAGCTTGAGTGCCGCCCGCACGTACACCGATGCCCGTACACAAACGTACGTATCCAATGGCGAGTTTGATGCCTGCGCATCCGGGGGGAACGATACTTCACTCTCATGTTACTTCCGGAGACTAAATACTGCAGAGCAACAGGTGAGGTCACAAATGGGCGATAGCACGCAAGCAGCAGCGCTACGGCAACTGTAAGGAGACATCGACGCGCGGTAGAAAACGATCTCATCCAACCTAAGCCCGCAGGACCTATAACTACGATAGAAAGAACGGACTGGTAATCCGCAGAACACACAAAAACGCGAGAGACACATTGACTAAGAACCCGCACGACGCAGAAAAACACGAGGAGAGAGAACCAAACAGGAGAGGGAAGAGCAGAACGTTTCTACGTATACGCGGCTCACGAACACAAATTTTCCATGTGTAGTCCTGTACTAATTTCCACCAAAACTATTAATGCCGTTTGCTGAGAAGCGGTGCGTTAGCGGAAAACAATTTTACTTCCGGGCAGAAGTGGCAACAGGCATCTGCACACGGGAGCACAGAACACGAAACGTTCCAGGAGGTCTCGGTGGCACTGGTGACTAACGTTCCAGGCCCTGGTAGCACTGGTGACTAACGTTCCAGGCCCTGGTAGCACTGGTGACTAACGTTCCAGGTCTTGGGGACAAACTTTCCAGGCCCTGGGGACAAACATTCCAGGTCTTGGGGACAAACGTTCCAGGTCCTGGGGACAAACGTTCCAGGTCTTGGGGGACAAACGTTCCAGGTCTTGGGGACAAACGTTCCAGGTCTTGGGGACAAACGTTCCAGGTCTTGGGGACAAACGTTCCAGATCTTGGGGACAAACGTTCCAGATCTTGGGGACAAACGTTCCAGATCTTGAGGACAAACGTTCCAGGTCCTGGGACAAACGTTTGTTCCTGATCCTGGGGACAAACGTTCCTGATCTTGGGGACAAACGTTCCTGAATCTGGGGACAAACGTTCCAGGTCCTGGTAATACTGGTGACAAACATTTCTACAATGTCAACACGAGAGAACATCCCTCTAAAACAAGCGTTTTGGTAGCTTTAAACTCATTCACCGAAGTATCAACAGTGCAGTGATTCAAACCACGCAACATCAACTGACGCGCGCCGCACTAGATGAGCATTCGCTCGCACAACTTGACGCAAGGATGTGCAGCTTGCATGTTCTCCCTACTGCCGATGTTCATATGCATCAGCACGACGTGCGGATCGAGCTGCGCTTCCTAGCATCAAGTTGTGCGTGTGACAAGCATAGAGTTGTCCCGGTACTTAGAGAACTTTATGATGATGCGGAAAGAAACTCTATTGACGGCTGCCCAAATAATAAATTTAAAGTCCCGCTGTCAATCATTGAAAAGATCCAAGCCAGGAAGCTGCAGAAATCTGCACATTGGACCTACCATTGTTCTATTAAAGTATTTAGTATCAATTTTTATTGAATGCAATTTCGATATGTTCCAAAAATGGGAACATCGGATTGTCTAGGATAAACGCAGCCATGACACATTACGTCACCTGATGGCAGGGGGCGGGGACCCCTGAGCCTGGCACAGCAGGGTTATGGGCTGGCCCCCGGGGAGGTCCAGACTCTGGGTGCGCACCACTGAGGACAGACGGGGGGCTGAGGACCCAAGGGAGTCTGGGGAGAAGAGACGCGACTCACTGTATCGTAGCTGTACCGGGTTTTGTGAATGAAATCGTCAAAAAGTACACACAGTGCAGACTGGTTCGGCTAAAACCTCGTCGAGATCTAGACCAAATCAAACCACTGCAGATCTGCCAGCTGTAGTTCATGGAGATCAGGATGAATCCAAAAACACAGTGGGAGCAAATTAACTAGACGGTAAAACAGAAGAAGGAAATTAAAAAGATGCAAAACCATAAAAAAAGCTAAAATGAGTGGCAGCAAACATGAAAACAAGATTACAGAAAACAATGAAACTGAAATCAAGAAGAAAACCAATATTGAAAAGAAGAATTGAAAGGGTGCAAATGAGTGCAACGCGGATGGTTGAAAGCTCTAGCCATTAACGTCCGGAGTGAAAATTTTCATGCGAGTAGCATAAATCTGTAGCGGCCGATAATGAATCAGCCAAACGACATGCCTTGGCTCGGCTCGCACTGAATCATCAAGGATGGGATGAAATTCTATCTTAACTGCCCCCTGCCCCCGCGCCGTTCAAGTTCTCCTTTGTTCCTCGGCGTAATGTCGAGACTCGTGAAGTTCCATATTGATTCCCCGCCTTCTGTTATGGTCGAATTTCTCAGAGTTCCTCTTTAAGGTCCACGTTTATTAAATTCTACCCTAACTTTCTCTCACTTCGACAGATTGCTTTTTTCCAGTAGTTAGTTACAGTCAGAAAGTTTAAGCCTCCGTTCCCGAGCAGAATATCACAGAGGAAAGAGCAAGGGACATTTAGTATGCCGATAGAAACGGGGAACCCATGCCCGAAGGTGTTCCACACACAGGATCAACGCGCATGGGAACAGCAAGCCGGGAAAGAGCGGAAGAACAAAATAAACGATGAACAAGTAGGAGTATAAAATCGGCAAGGAAGCAAAGTGGGCACGAAAGACGGACGACCCGAAGGCCTAGCTATTGGCTGAGGTAACTTTTTTTCCAAAAGTAGTATTAGAAATTTTATTAGCGCTTCAGTGGCACACTGCCTATATCGCGCTCGAAATATTCCTGCGTTTAACCACAGCCTTATGCGCCGTTAACGCGCGGAATTTGTCTCATTTTGTACTATAAAATAGTTATAAGGAAAACTTTATTATCATTATATATTTTTACATAGCCTATAGTAGATGTAATTCACAGAGAAAATTAGAGCCGTAGTTGACGATAGCATTTATCGTAATGGATCCATCAGTTTGTGATAGAGGTCACATCTAATAAGAAAATTCTTCACGGCATTCCTATTAAATGACCAAGAGGTCCCTCGGAAAGCATTCCTCGGAGGTAGTAGTCAGCATCCCGACCATGCAGGCCCGGGTAGCAGTCCTTCGCTCGTCGGAGAAGGTGGGACACTCGGCCATAAAGTGCAAGACAGTGAGTGGCACGGCGTAGTCGTCACAATAGGGTTGCGGACGCCTCATCCGTAGATAGTCTTAAGTCTCGTGTGCTCAATACGTCGGCGGCACAGTACGACGTCCATTCGGCGGTCGTCGCTATTTGACGAGTGCCACTGTCGGACGGTTTTTTAATTGTTCGTAACTTATCATTTCTCTGCTCTAGCCATTGGGATTGCCATAGCTCGCGCAGGTTTCGCTTGATTACTGGGTAATAGTCTCGGCAGGGGACTGCACGGTTTGCCGCAGGCAAATCCATCAGGGTCACCTGCCTCGATTCCTCATCAGCGAGCTCATTGCCCGCGTTGTCAACATGACCAGGCACCCAACAGATACACACAGACTTTCCATCCTTTTTGAAATTGTTGCATCATATTTATCATATTAAATATTCAGTTGATGACGGGATGGATGCTGTCGTATATTCGAATGGCTTGTACTACACTCAGTGAGTCGGAGAATATGGTCAAGTTGTTCTCATCGCTGTCTCTCCTGAGGAGCAGCGCCGCGCACACGCCGAACAGCTGGGCAGTGAAAATCGAGGTCTCCGGTAATAGCCGGCATGCCCTAGTTTCATCAGTCGCAGCGGCTGCGCATCCAACTCGGTCTCCCGTTTTAGAGCCATTCGTATAGATGTGGGTAGAGTCACTGTGTTTGTCTCTCACGTGATCCGTGAAGAGAGTTTTTAGTAACGGGGAATGGGAGTCTTTCTTTTTTGGCTATTGCTTGCCGGGGCAAAAAGTTGAAGCTGGTATGCGCCAGGTTGGTTTGTCTCTGAACAGGACCGGGGCTACCTTAAAGGGCTCGGTTTCAGCTATGAAGGAGAGGGCTTCATAGTCATTACAGGAGACAACAGAAATAACAGTTGCTCGTAAAGGGATCTGATAAGGGTTTACAAGCTGCGTGTAGTACCGAGATCGTGAAACCTAAACAGGAGTAATGAATGCAATGTTTTGGTTTCATTTATAATTTTACAGCATTCCTACCCTAGTGCCCCCCCCCCTGTGTAGTAGGAGAAGGGTGGTCTGAAGAACGTTATTTTCCCACAAGCATTCTTGCCCATTTGGGTAATTTGAAGCCGATACAAAGCAATCGAGTGATGTCACTTCTTCGCGAGTAACGGAAAGGTCGATTTTAATTATCGAGTCGCACGTGGAACTTGATGAGGGGATGAGCAGCTCTTACGTCTTTCGCACTACCCATGTTAATATGAATTAGGACGACGTGCGAGCAACACTTCCTCGCATCAAATGGTGAGTGCGAATGCGTAGAGTGGTCCCGGCACAATGATGAAAACTTCCTGATGATGCAGAAGGTAACTCAACCGAAGGATACATGCATCGCTCCTAAATTTTAGGAGACCCTCATTTAGTTGGGTTTTATGCCTAACTGTAAGAAAGTGGCAGGCTCAATTGGAAAATTAAGCCTATGGGGTTTCATGTTAGTCAAGGTTAGCAGGGGCAAGGACTGGTTTGTCTAAATTTATATACGGTATACATCGATTTTTGCCACATCGAATTGGCAACAGACATTTTGTGTTGAGTTTATGCTGTCAATCACTGAAATAATGCAAGCCAGGAAAGAACTGCAGATATGCGAGCAAAGTACCACCCACTGCTATCTTAATTAGAGAAATTGATGTATTCTTCCACAGTTCCATGTTGAACGCAAATTCAATTAATTCCTCAGTGGGAACATTGGACAGCAGAGGTTAGTGCAGTGTGGTAAATTACGTCACCTGATGGCAGGGGGCGGGGACCCCTGAGCCTGGCACAGCAGGGTTATGGGACGCCCCCCTGGGAGGTCCAGAAACTGGGTGCGGACCACTGAGGAAAGACGGGGGGCTGAGGACCCCAGGGAGTCTGGGGAGAAGAAAGCGACTCACTGCACCGTAGCTGTGCCAGGTTTGTGAATTGGAGTCGCCACAAAGTACACAAAGTGCAAACTGGTTAGGAAAAAACCTTGTCGAGATCTGGATGACATCAAACCACCGCAGATTTGTGAGCTGCAACTCAGTGACAGAACCAAATGCAAAATGAGAGTAAATGTACGGTAAACAGAAGAGGAACAATGAAAAATGTACGAAATAATAGATAAAAACGAAGAACCAAGAGGAACGCAGTTAACACATAAAGAGAGCACAAGACAAAAGAAAGTTAAGTCAAGCAGAATACGAAAATTGGAAAGAGGGAGGAATTGAAAGGACGCTCTCAGTGCAATGCGGATGCTTGAAAATTCTACTTATTAACGTCCAAATTAAAAATTTTTCACATGAGTAGCATTTACGATACCCGGAAAATTGACAGCAATACTTATTCAGTGCCACACAGCCCAACACTATCTCTTGGTTAGGCCCTCACTGAAACCTCAAGGATTGGATAAATTTGCGTGTTGTTTTTCTCGCCTGCCTGGTTGAAGTTCCCCTTTATCCCTCTGTAAGGTCCAGGCCCCGTCGTTCTCCTTTACAGTCGAACTTCCTTCTTTGTTCCTTCAAAAGGTCAAGTGTTATGAAGTTCTACCTTTACTCCCGCCGTCTTATAAGGTCACATTTCCCAAAGTTCCTCAATAAGATCAACGCTCACGAAGTTCCATCCTGACTTCCTCTCACTCCATCGATAAATTGCCTTTTCTTAGAACAGAAGCAACAGTTTCCCGCACCGGGATCTGACACACGAGTTTGCGAGCCCCTCTTAGGTCCGAGTTAGTGAAATCTAAACAGAAGTATCGAATGCAGAGCTTTGGTTTCATTTATAATTTTGTAGTGCGAGTATTCCTACTTCAAGTTTCTCCCCGTGTATGGTAGCACAGTTGTGGTTTGAAGAACGTTATTTCCCCAAAGTCATTCTTAACGATTTGGGTAATTTCACGCCGACGCAAAGTCTTCGGCTGATGTCGCGCGTAAAAGAGACGTGGGTTTTCATTATTTCGGGGCGACACTATGAAGACGCACGTGGAACTTGAGCGGATGCGTAGCGCGCACGTCCTTCCTACTACCGATGTCAATATGCATCATGACGACATGCGATCTTACTCAAGCAATGCACAATAGCTCTTAGAAGGCCGGGGCGCAAGTTTCGGTGTCTCTTTGAGAATGGGCCTGTTGGTTCGTCTACTGCCGCCTATCTAATCTTAACATCCTCGCGTCAAGTTGCGAGTGCAAATGCGCAGAGTGGTCTCGGTATGATTAAAACTTCCCGATGATGTAAAACGTAACTTTGCTCACGGCTACCTGAGGAGCCGTATAGACCGACCGAGGTCCCGGCTTTTCCCAAACCTTCGTCCCGGTCGGTCTATAGGAGCCGGCGGCGTCACTTTGCCCTCTCTGCCTTGCCCATTTGTTTGCTTACTTCTCTCATCCAAAGGCCCTCAACCCGGCGAATCTCTGGGAGGACCCCTTGACGTCTCCATCTCTCTCTCTTCTCACTCATCTTTCGACTATCACCCTCCACTTCCCCATCCACCACCAGAACCTCCTCCTGATGGGGTACCGCAGTTAGGCCCAAGTGCAACGCCAACAACTTAGTAAAAAAATTCCAAGTCGAGCTGTCAATCACTAAAATGACGTAAGCCGGAAAAACTGCACAAATGCGTGCATTTGACCTTCCACTAGTATATTGACAAGGAAAATTAACGTATTTTACCTCAGTTTTTCTTTGTTGAATCCAAGTTTGATACGTTCCCAAAATGGGAATATTGGGCAGCAGATGCTTAGCGCAGCAATGGCAAATTACTTCACCTGATGGCAGGGGGCGGGGACCCCTGAGCCTGACATAAAAGAGTAATGGGTCGCCCCCCAATGAAGTCCAGGCTCTGGAGACGGGTTGCTGAGGACAGACGAGGGGCTGAGGACCCCACGGAGCCTGAGGAGAAGAGACGCGACTCACTATACCTCAGCCATGCCAGGATAGGCTATGTGAATGGAGTCGCCTCAGATATAAGAAACAGAGCACACAATGCAGACTAGTGTTGCAAAAAATTTCGTCAACATCGGGATAAAATGAAGCACTGCGGATCAGACAAGAGCAGCTTATCGAGGTCGGGGATAAAGCTTGAATGGAACGCACAGTTGGAGCATATCGACGGTAAAACGAAGTACAAATCACAGATAACAAGAAAGGAACAAAAGAGATTGAACCAAACATAAAACAGAGATATTAGAAGACAAAGAGAATTAAGTCAATAAGATTAGGAATATTTCAAGGACGTGAGAATTGGAATGGTGTAAAATTTGTTGAACCCTAAACCTACACTACAACTCCCAATAGGGACGCATGTTTCAGAGTTAATGTAAGTTGAATGGATGAAAATGCAACCCATTCAAGTCCAAATCACGACATACTGCATGCGAGTAACAATAACGATGTGGCAAAATAGGGCAGCAGCCAATAATAATGGACTCAGCTAATGAATCCCCTTGCTTCAGCTCTAATTGCGAAGTTTGCCTGGAGGATTGGATGAAGTTCTATATTGACTTTCCCGAGCTGCCTGGTCGAATTTCCCTTTTGTACCTCAATAAGATCCGGGTTCTAGTCATCATTATTACTATTGAAGGAAAGGAATAGAAGCACAATTAGAATTTTTGTTAACCACGACGCGTTGCGCCGTAAATCTCAACGTCTTCAAATTCGACCATCTTCAACCCTCCCACCTGATGAGCCGAGGTACGGTGAAACGCGTCGTGGGTAACCAAATTTCTAATTGTGCCTCTATTCGTTTCCTTCAATATTTGAAATAATGCCACCTCAAGACAATATTATTATTTTTATTATATTCTAGTTTAACCAATGTAGCAGCAGCTCAGGCGAGATCCAGGCTCCAAAAGTTCTACCCTGATTTCCTTTTAGTTCATCGACAAATTGCCGCTTCATTCCAGTAGAAGCCCACGGGGATGTGAGGAGAGTTCAGCAGCGGCGCGCAGAAGCTAGTCAGTGAAGCCTATACAGGAATATCGAATGCATTGTTTACGGTTGCTTTTATGATTGTTCATTATTCCTATCCTAACTTGCTCCCTAGTATAGTAGCAGAAGGGTGACGTGAAGAACGCTATTTTTCCTAAAGCCGGTGCCACACCATGCATTCGAACGCACAACCTGATGCGAGGATGCGCCGTAGCTCGCTAGTTGTTCATCGTGCAAGGAAATAGATGAGTGAGGTGGAAAACACTGGTATCCTCAAGGCTCGCATTAACATTTACAAAATTTCGAGTTGAAGCAACGTACTCGATTGATGTCACCCGTCGTGCGCAAAAACCGTCAGCTTTAATGGTGTTGGAGTCAACTAGACAGCACCCTCCGCTGCGAAACCCGCACACACTGATTCGTGCTACGGAGATAGGCCAGCTGGTCCCACAGGAAAGTACGGCTGCAGTCGACCACAGGTCGTCCAGAATAATGGCACTATCAACGGAAGATTCTGGTGCGACCGTGCTCCCCTACCCTACCCATTTCTGGGCAAGGTAAGTGCCCCCACGGTAGCCGTGAGTGCACAGTAACTGCTGACTCAGCGCATCAAGCGCCACAAAACTCGCTTACCTTGGCTTGGTACTGATACGGCAACCTTCAATACCATCAGTTCAGCACGCAAGCCTGCTGCTACAGTGCGCTTGCACAGCATAAGGCCCTCCGCCCACTGAGACAGCAACCAACAAGCAATATTGCCGCGAATACTGCAGGCTGCTTGCAGTACAAAGAAAGCGCTTTATTTTCCCCGCCAGCCCGCCCTTTGAGGAAGCAGGATCACTGGCCGGTCGGATTTTTCGAGCGAACATTAGGAGGCAGTGGGAGCAACTATGAGGGGTAATACATTTCGCCAACATTGTTTTCAAACTAAATTAGACATTCGGTGCAAATATAAATTCGCTATGAACGAAGCTAAGTCCTTATACATTTTACCAAGATTTTTACTCTAAATTCGTTCCCTCTCTCTTTCTCAATTCGTGTCTCGTTTCATTAGTCTATCATAGGTCAAAGCCAGCACATCGTCTAATGCTTCGCAGGACATCCGAACGTAATTTTGAAAGTTATATTCATCCTCTCAGAGTTGAGTGTACAATATTTTGACAACCCCCCTATTAGTATTACTACGTTCGGCATTAGTGGAATGTACTCAGGGTCTCTCTTTCTCCTTGCCTGTAACCTTTGGTAATACAAATACAGCACAATTGGATTCACATTAAAGGTAAAGTCAACTTAGACCACACCCTCACACGGGAGACCCACATGCACTGGTTTGTGCTGCGGGTATAGGCCCACTGGCCCCAGGTGAGTAAGTGTAGTCGCAGTCGCCCTCGGGTCACCAAGAACTATGGCGTCAATTTGACGGAAGGAACAAATGACCCGAAACACCCACCCCCTTCATCTCGGAGGGGGGCAGTTCCGCCACAGCGCTGTGCATGCACGCACAACTGCCGAGTCAGCACACCAAGATCTGCAAAGAGCTGGAGTGTCTGGCGGAGTATCGAACCAGCGAGCAATACATTGTGTTAGAGCTGAGAACAAGCATGCAGCTACTGAGGTTACATTGTTACTTAAACAGCAGGCAATACACTGAAATATGCAATATGCATGCACTGCTAGCACCGAGATGTGGCACACGCGCGCGCGCGCTCAGCGGGCGGGACCAGGCAGCATGCCACCTGAGCAACACTGTCACGCGCGCGTTGCGTGTTGCTTGCTGCCTCCATGGGCGGAGGGCCTAAAAGTCGACTCGCCACGTACAACAGCCGAGCATCTGTCCGTTACACTTTTCAAATGAATCTGTACAACTACTAATTTGTTTACAACAGCCAGACATCATGTACTTAATTGACGATTGGCTGCATTACTTCTAGTTAAAATTAGGAAGTTTAAACATCCGTTTCTGAGCAGAACGATATTACAGAAGAAAGAGCAAGGGACGTATAGTATGCTATGCAAAGTATGTATTAATTGTAGAACGTCGCATAATGAGCAACACATCGACGAGTACTTGGTCAAAGTGTGTCGAAGCTAATCTCGGCGAGTAGGTCTCGGCCTTAGTTTGAAACCGGGGCAAATGTGCGGCCGACAATGTTATTTATTTCAATAAGCAACAAACTAACGAAACTTAGACAAGAGTGCTCCAAATCTGGAAGAGCGCTCGGCAATAGCTCGTAGCCTGAACACATGAGAATGTCGGAATTCTCCAGACAATGATAAGCGTTGGACCATACTTTAGAGTTTAGAAACTGATCCCAAAAGCTGAAAATTTCGAGAAGCGTTGGACCATACTTTCAAACCTGCTTCCGAATTCTTCACACGTTGATATCCACAATTTGAAACCCGGTTCCTAAATTCTCCACTTCTCGATGAGCGTTGGACCATACCGGGTACTTTGAAGAAAATAAAAACTTTCTGAATTCTTCAGACGTCAATATCTAGAATTTGAAACCTGGTTCCCAAATTCTCCAGATCTCTATAAACGTTGATATCGACAATATGAAACCTGGTTCCTAAATTCTCCAGATCTCTATAAACGTTGATATCGACAATATGAAACCTGGTTCCTAAATTCTCCAGATCGCGATATAAGATTAGATTAGATTAGATAGGCGGCAGTAGACGAACCAAAAGGCCCATTCCCAAAAAGACACCGGGATTTACACCCCGATCCTCTATGAGCTATTGCCATTATGTTAGTAGAATGTAG
>LQNS02277812.1:16068712-16097132 GCA_001587735.2 Parhyale hawaiensis | reverse complement strand
CTGAGTGTCTGCTATGAGATGCTGCATCCTCAGGTGATCAGTGATGCGCTTTTTCAATAGGCGTTCGATGGTTTTGCTGACGACCGATGTTAGACTGATTGGTCGATAGTTGCTGGGGTTTTTCTTATCCCCCTTCTTATGTATCGGTATCACGTTAGCTAGTTTCCAATCCTGCGGAACTTCTCCTGTTCTTAGAGTTGATATCCACAATTTGAAACCTGGTTCCCAAACTCCCCAGATCTCGATAAGCACTGGACCAAGATTCAAAAGCCGGTCGCGAATGCCCCAGCTCTCGAACCACTCTCGGACCTTTTCCACTACCCAACTAGACACATCACCTGAAGGAGGGCACAGGGCTGGCCTGGGCCAGGCAGAGAAGGGTGATAGGGCCACCACCACGGCGGGTGAGGGCCTGCGTGGTCACGTCACTGGACAGGCGCGGGCCGCTGGACCCGAACGACGCTGTGGAGCCCCAACAGAAATACCATGAGCCCAAAGAAGGATGTTATTGGGACTCTGAGGCAAAGGTACGTACTTAGTACTCCGTTAGTAGTGCCATCTTCAATGTCAAAGGTTGTAAACATAAAGAAATAAATAAAGAGAAGATACAGAAATGAGTAAATGCAGACGAATGCCAATGTAGAAGTAAATGTGCAGTAAGATGGATGGGAATAAACGGACACACTAAAGAAATGTAAAGGAAAGAAGGCGAAGTGCCCGGGGCCAACTCCCTGACTATATGCCACAAAGAGTCGAGTACAGAGCCTGGCACTGATAACATAGATATTATGAGATAGTAAGGTACCTGGAATCTGTATATATACAGTAGAGCATAAACTGTAATTGGAGTTAATCTAATACTAAGAATGACCGTCATGTGTTCATATATTTATATTTATGCATTTATTTATAGGTTTCGTGTCACGCTCTTAACGATATATATAGGCAAAAATTAGCTCTGGGCTTCCTGGTTTTAACAGTGTATTCAGCTGCTTGAAGACTGGGGTCATCCCGTTAAGCTTCATAGAAAACTGACAGGTAGAAAATATTCCAGGTTGCAGATGATGGCACTCGAACAGTGTACCTGAATTCCGGTCTCTCTTTGACTACGTTGAAGTCCACTCGATGTAGATGCATACGGCTTCTCTAAACAATCTCTTCCATCGTGATGAGTACTCTCTTCTGAGATTTACTTCATTTCAGCTGATACTCTTATTTTGTTAATTATCGAGGCAACTGGTAAGATATTCTTGAGCGGTCAGCAGGCGAGTAAAGACCACAATGATTTCAGGGCAGCAAATTATTTTCTCCACTTATTTTGGGTTCTTCTTTCAACAGAACAAGTTTTCTTTTGAGGAAAAAATTTTCCGAGTCCGAATTATACGTCACCCTTGATTATCTTGGATACAGAGCACCGTATTTATTAAAAGCACTATTTACAGCGGGCCAAAAACGTCGTTTTTTTTGTGTATCACCGAAAAAAGCTGGGTGTTGATCAGCCTCACACGCTTATCTGTACGGTTCCCTAATTCAAGCTGACAGTTGCTCAGCATCCTACAAAAGGAAGTTAATAAGAAGCTTACATGTATAGAAGGGAGCTCAACTATCTACCCTAAATAGATGATAACCACGGAAATCATGAAGTAAATGTCCCGTCAACACGCGGCACTACCCAGACAGAGAGTTCCTTTCTATACATGTAAGGCTTCCGTCCAGAAATATCACCGCCCAAAAGAGTTTAACCCGTCCAGAACTAGCACCGCCCACAAGAGTTAACCCCGTCCAGAACTAGCACCGCCCACAAGAGTTGACCCCATCCAGAACTATCACCGTAGTTGACCCCGTCTAGAACTAGCACCGCCCACAAGATTGGATTAGATAGGCGGCAGTAGACGAACAAAGAGGCCCATTCCCAAAGAGACACCGAAACTTACACCCCGGCCCTCTATTGCAATTATGTTAGTAGGATGTAGAGGACTGGGAAAACGAGAGGAGTAAAAATGGAAGACGAAAGAGAGAAAAAAAAGAAAAAAATAAAAAAGAAAGGAGAGAAGAAGCTCCGCCAAGGAGATGGTCATGAATGCACGCAGGCATGATCGATAGCCGCTGACATGCGGAGCTTAAATACACAGATGGAGCGGAAGCTAGAAGTCAGCTTAAAATGGCCCGGGAAGCTCTGGCCGTTAAGAGCTTGCGACTCGTGGAGGAGGAGTTCTTAGCTGTGGAGGATGTCTCTCCCAATGTATGTCAAGATGATTTTTAAACGAGTTGAAAGACTCCGCACCAACGACGTCGAAAAGGAGTCTGTTCCCAATGCTGACTATGAAATAGGGCAAGAACTGCTGACTTAAGGTTGTTTTTCGAGCTTTATGCTTGAGTTTTTGACCGTTGTTTCGCAAGCGATCCTTAAGGTCTCTTTCTAAGAGTCCCGTTATAAGTACGTCGTTGAAGCCATTCAAGTACTTGAATGTTTCTATTAGTTGCCCCCTGAGTCGTCTTTGCTCGAGAGAGATCAGATCCAGTTCTTTTAGCCGAGGTTCATACGACTTGTTTCTCAGTTGAGGTATCAATTTCGTTGCTCTGCGTTGGACTCTTTCCATGTAATTGATATCTTTACAGAGATGTGGCGACCAGAATTGAACAGCATATTCTAAGTGTGGCCTCACTAATGCCTTGTACAAGGGAACGATGATGTCCTTGGACTTGTATTCGAAGTTTCTGGTGATGAATCCGAGTACTCTGCTTGCCATTTTCACAGTCTTGTCAACTTGCTGACTGTGTTGTAGTATATTTGTAATAGTGCTTCCTAAGTCACGTTGTTGGGTGACAGTAGCCAATTCCGTCCCATTCATTTTCAATGGGGTCGAAAAGAGTTCACCAGCCCTACGTGCATCACTGAGCATTTGTCGACATTAAAGTTCATCTGCCACGTTGCGCTCCTTTCCATGAGGTGGTCAAGGTCTTGTTGGAGCTCGGCTCTTTTCGTTGTAGGATGACACAGTTTTATATTATCCGCAAATTTACTGATTTTACTACGGATGTTAAAATGGAGATCATTGATGTAATTGAGAACAGAAGTGGGCTAAGCACGCTACCTTGGGGAACCCCTGATGAAGCCTGTGTATAGTCGCTCGAGTCTCCTTCAAGCTTCACTCGCTGCTGCCGACCCGTATGCCATGCCTTGATCCATCGTAAATAGTTACCCTGGATGCCATGGGCTTTCAATTTTTTCATTACTCGGTGATAGTGGACTTCATCAAAAGCCTTTCAGAAGTCTAGATGCACAAGGTCTACACCCTTTTCTTCATCTTTAATATCTGCCACTTTTTGAGAAAAAGTCCAGTATGTTAACCACCTTCTTCCATTTCGGAAGCCATGTTGAGTAGGTCCCATCCGAAACTAGTCTGCCCACAACGCGCAGATTGAACAATCATAGCGCGAAAATACAAGAAAATGGAACATATTTTGACAAAAATGGAACGAAGACTTTTTGTAAGGCAGCAGAAGCATTTTAAAATAGCTAACATCGACAAAGTTACCCGGAGCTGGGATTTAAACTAATCACCGATAGAAGTAACGAGGGTCTTATTTTAATCATAAAATATCTATCTAAGAGAAGGCTTTAAGTCGATGGTAGATAAAGAACCGTAAAATACGAGATCTGCAAAAAATTAGGAACGTAAGAACGAAAGGAAACTATCACTACAGCTTTTTTTTTATCAGAAGCGCAGTCAAACGTTTGAGCACAGATTTTGTTTGTAAAAAAAAAACATGTGAATACAAACATTCTGCTCAATGCTGAATACGGGATACACGAAAAACGACGATCAATTTTTCAGACAAAAAAAAAATAGTTCACAAATGTACTTAGCAGTACATATATATGTGAAAAAATTACAATAGGTACTTCCTCAGAAGATACGAAGGAAAATGCAAAACGGTACATAGGTACTGGGAAACGAAAAGCATGATAGGTAGCCTACCCATTAGTATATGACAAAAGAAAGAACAGAATAGAATAAAGTTAAAATAGGCAGTCTCAGGTTACAAAAGAAAATAATACTCCTTTTTTTTCATTGGTAAGAAAAAGGAAAGGAAGGTAAAAGAGGTACTCACCGGCGCAGCAGTAGTACGTGGCAGGTACTGGAGACCTCAGAGTCACTTACTTCAGACTGGCAGGCCATTGGGAAGTACCTCTACTGACTCAGAGACAGCGTTAGTTAAGCGGGTGTCGAACGCAACCCCTGAACCTTTTTCTTATATAATAGTCTGTCGTATCTACTTATTGGACACGCCTCAAAAAAGGAAACGGTCGTGTAGTGGGAATGGAGCACGGATATCGATAACATTACCTAGCTATATAAGCAGGTATACTGAAGCCTAGATAGCTTATGGTCAGGTGAAAGACCCCATCATAAAACCTTGTATGCCTGCAACTTCAAACTGTCAATATTGAGTGCTAAATTTGGGGTGCCCGCCGTTTTGAATTCGAGAAAAGCATAGTTCAGCGCCAGCTGCTTCATGTCTAGAAAACTTGGTGATCCTAAGAAAGAAACAGAATGCCCAGAAGAGCGTAAAATCCTACAGTAGGTGATTTTCTAGAAATTTACCCTCGAATGGGACGAATGCACCGTAGTCAGGAAAGAAGGGTCCTGTAACTCTCGTTTTCTTTCTACTCACAGTGAAGTTCAAATTTTGTTGAAGATTTGCACCGCGTGAAGCGCACAATGAGAATTATATTGTAGCTATTAGAAGAACATTCCACCGAACAGGTGGACGGTGCAATGTACCTAACACTCCCTACTAACATCGATAAACGAAAGCTGTGACAACACTTTGTACTGGAAGTATGAAAACGTTGTTGTAACTGAGACGGGAACTGCAATCGACATCTACGCATCAGTGAGACGAAAGTGTTAACCAGGAACATCCTTCATCGTAACTTTAACAACAAAGCGCAGTGCTTGCGAAGCATAACAATATGGTGTTTCCAAACCCCCTTACTCACCAGATTTAACGCCTACGGATTTCCAGATATATTTACGCAGAGCCATACAACACTTATCGATCACAAAGTGTTATGCGAAAGCAAAGCAACAGCCGTGAAGAATACAAAGAGAACTTGGAAGAGATGATCACTGGTCACAGTAGAAATGAGGAAGATACGAGCAACAAACAAAAACAGACTGACGTTCCGAAGAACAAAAGACTTAACGCCCCAAAGACTAAACCAACGGTAAAGCACTACCTATAGCCTATGAAGACGCCCTTGTTAAGTTTCGCAACTGTTGGATATTCTCAAAAATGGCATTTTGCGGTGGGTTGTGTAACAGATATCACAAAAAATTCGCTAATTTTGTCGAGTTTTGTAACAGATATCAATGAAATTTCGCAATTTCCAGTACCTACGTTTCGCTATGGATACTAACGTTAACTTACAGTTTTCATAAAGTTTCGTCAAGAGCGCGTTAGTAATGCATAAATTTTCGTATATTTCGTTCTGAGCGTTTGTAAATTTTATCACGTTTATCTCAGCTGGTTACGCATTTCACAACATTCTGTACGTTCCGCCCCACAACTCTGCCGCAATTCGCAAAGGATAAAAAGGGCCATAATAGACTTCTTCTTGCAGGTAACGATCGCGACGAAAAAAGGTCAACACTTTCAACATTTTTCCTTGATAAATATTTCCTTTATTGTGTAAGCTAGGGATGATAGTGTTTCAGTGGGTGTTTGTGTACGGATGTGCGTGTGTGTGAAGGGTGTTCAGATGCAGAGTTTCGTTCAGTGAAAGTATCCGTTTCTTATTGTCGTGCGAAAATGGACGTGCATGAACTAGTGTATTTCAAGATGCATGTAGTAAACCGGTAGTACCAATGAATGAATATTGGCATAGTAACCGCGTGAGTATAAAAGTTGTATGTGTGCATGTAGATGTGTGTTTTTGAGTAATTAAACGTGCATGAGTAAGTAATTAATGAGGTATATGCGTTTGGATATAGAAAAGCAATAGGAGAGCATCGTAAGATAGTGAAGAAAGTGGGTGAATGTAAGGCTATGAGAGTAATGTACTGCATACGGCGAGTAAATGGATGAATATATAGTTATAGAGAGACTGGGCACAAGTATCGCCGACACTATTTTATTATATATTACTTAGAATAGCGCAATCCGTGCTGTTGATTGAGGCAGGGAATGCTAGAAACTTTTCTAAAGATTTAATTAACACGAATTATTAAACATGCAGCTAATTAGAATACCTATATGAAATGTGTATTTAATGATTAAAGATCATCATTAAACAAGAAATTAATAACTCTTCCACGTATTAGCTACATTAATTTGTAATGCATACGTACTAAATGATTTTAAACTTGAATTGAAAAGATAAATAAGCAAAATTTACATGCCGTTCTTTAAGGATTCGATGAACAGTAACACTATCATGAGGCGACACTTGCGTTCAGTCCGTGTATACGAGTGGAATATTGAACTGTATATGATAAAATATGAGAAAAAATAAAGGAATATAATGAGGGTTAATATGAAATAAAGAGATAGATTAAAGAAATATAGGTACGGTATAGTAAAATGCAAACAAGGGAAGATATACATAATAGGATATTACACCCTACCATAACAGGTCAAGCTTGGGCAGTGAATGGAATCTTCCAAAAACTCTAACATAATGCCTTGGAATAAATAATTGACTTTATAAATTCACCAAAATAATATCCACAATAGAAGTGAAGCTGTTGAGCAGCTACATCTATCATTTATATACGTGATGAAAAGTGAACGAACGTGAGTAACTTTGAGTACACAATTTTTAAATACTTTGGGTACATATGTGAATTAATTTTTAAATAAAGTGTAAACATGATAAACTTTAGAAGATCTGTTACGCACATATACCTATCTCAACTTGATTTGTTTATACAGTGATGTACCATGAGTACACTGTCGTAACATCAAAAAAGTATGATATTATTTATTAAGTGATTAGCTACATAGATATAAGATGAACAAAGCAAGTTCGTTCACAGACTAGGGTACTAGCGTACCCTAGCGTACTATGCATAATCCATACAATGAGGGGCCCTCACCATTCTTCTTAATAATTTTTAGTTGTACAATGAATTTTGTGATTATTTTATTATTAGCATTTGTATCATTATTGTTATTATAATTTATTCATAGTTATATTTCGGTGTACAATGCATATTCCACTACCGGAGTGACTTTAGCCATTCTCCATTACATGAAATTAAGCACCACCTCTTCACAAAAAGGGTCGGTATGAGTAACACTACCTGGACCTCGTCCGAAGAACATCAAGGCATCAAATAAAGCAAAATAAAAAAACGGAGCAGCACCTCCACTTATCTGCGAATTGCTAGTACCACCAGCCGAGCTGTTCATAGGTACGTATGTGCAAGAGTTTCAAAACAACACAAGAAGCAACACTGTAGCAAGATTTTCTTTCAGCAAGCAACTGTATAGTTTTCATTAAAGCAAAAATTTTGCAAACTGTGATAACTAGAGGAGGCAGCTCAACTAATGCTTAGAAGCAAAAGCTCAATAAATTTTTGCAAGTAACTTCATAAATTTTCACAAGCTAAGAATATCATTTTTTTTGTAATCACAACATCCCCATCAATTTTTATAAGTAAAGCAACTTTAATAATTATGCAAAAAATCTCAATCCATACATATAACTAGTAAGCAAAGCAACTTCATAAATTCTCACAAGAGCAATTTCACAATTATTTTGTGATCAGCAATGCAACTTCATACTTTACAAAAAATCGTAACTATCAATTGATAACCAATAAAACTTCATAAATTATTACGAAAATAAAAAATTACAGATAATGTAACTTGATGTTTTACAAAAACAAACAAAAATATTTGTTTATAGATGCACAAACAAACAACTTCTTTCAAAAATCTATCAATACCGTATTAGGTACTCAAAGCAAAGCAACTTCATAAAATCTCGTAAGAAAACATCCCATTACACTTGATGAACAAGTTCCAAAATTTTGTAGAAGAAATTATAGCAACTCCAAGGTGGGTTTCACCTCTTATCTGAACAGCGGCAAAACCCACATTTTTGGAAAAACTCCACACTGCCCAAACCTTGTCACAATCCAATATAATCATTAAATATGCATATATATCACAAAATACATCTATGCAAAATATATAAGCATTGCCATTGATTGACAAGATGGAGGCGCTTCAAAGAGGTTGGAACCATTTTGTTTCATACAAAAATATATTAATTCAAGTCTTGAAGGACATTACTTCTTTAAAAACATGTATCAGAGTGACTTGTGTTCATATAAATTAATATCCTAATTACAATTACCTACTAAGGGCAAAACGCTGGTGACTAGTTCTTCATTTGTTTTTCAAGTCAAACATTAACTTGATAACCATGACTAGTAGTTCACTCTATGAATTTTAAGATTAACTATTAAGGAAGCAATTGCAACTTAACTTCAACGATGAATTCACAATTTTATGGAGCACATTACAAGAGGAGAAAGATTGAAACTTTTCTTGAACCTTCAGCATATTTTCACTATTTGGAAACAAGATACAATATTAGGAACCTGGTAAGTGCTTTACTTCTAGTCGCCATGACACTGCCACTTCAGGAAAATAAATAGTCCACAACTTTTTGAAGCACTCCCAATACATAACATAATATTATATGACAAGATATTTCAAGAAAATTGCTAATTCAAACGGATAATGTGTTTTCAAATATTGTATTATGTTTTATAATCAATGCTAAATGCAAAGTCTGGGGAAAATATGTGTATGTAGGTAACTCCCGAAAATATGTTTTAGAATCAAGGCTAAATGCATAGTCTATAGAATGGATGGATAATTTTAAAAGATATATTTTATAGCTATCAAATTTAAATACAATGAGAGGGTAATAAATATATGACTGTAAAATCTGGAAAATATGTCAATTTTCAATTCATAGTTTTGCAACAATGCTAAATGCAGAAGAGATGCAAGAAATATTTGACTCTTTAATATGATATAGCTACTATACATTTTGTATCCAGGCTAAATATGGAAACTACGAGATAAATAGTTGAGTTTTAAAAATGGTTTGTATCAAAAATAAATGCAAAGTTTATGTGGTTAAAATATAACCTACTGAAATATAAGTTTCTGTATGTTGGATGAGAGTCTAGTTGTGAGTAATAATCACAATTAAAGGTACGACTTCACAACTAAATTGAGATTAAATGCACATGGGGTTTGTGTGCATATTTCTGTTGAACAAACCTAAGCAATTAGTGCTAATCAACTGACACAGCTAAGCCAAGTTAAGCGAAACCCAAAATGCTGGATTTGTCTGAAAATTCTGAGGAGATTGCAAGCATTGCCCCCTGGGATCATATTGCACGTATTAGAAGCAAACTGATTACCTTTGCGACGGCTGAAAACTCACATTAAAGAGCAGGACGTCTCCAAAGGTAATCAATTTAGCGCTAAAGCCTGAAATTTGATTCAATGGCGCGATACTAAGTCACCTGTCTGAAGTTCGAGACCAGTCAGAAATAGAAGGCTTAGCTTAATGCTATGGCTAGCTCCTGATGTTGAGTTGCATAAGATGACACTTAGGCGGTGGTGGTAGCATAGGCTTGTGCTTAACAATTTCAATTGAACTGAAGACTTGCAGGGAGTGAATGAACAGCTAGTTTCAGGCTTTTCAGCTATGGCGAGTAGCTCTACTTATTTGCACCTAACCAACCTAATACAAAACTTTACTACCGAGTACCTACTTGCACTGAGAAGCAAACAGCTAGTGTAATGTATAACTAGTAAGTAAATGTACATTGTACGCCATCCATCATAGCAAGTAAAGGACTCAAATATTTGCTATGAGAACTTGAGAAGTAGTTCCCTAGTGTCATTCTAGAGAGTAGGTGTACAGTTATCCACCCTAACAAATGAAGGACTCAACACCTAGCTTGAGAAGTGGTTCCCTAGTGAGGTGTAAGGTGTAGGGGCATATAGGTCAATGAACCTAGCAAAGCAAGCATTTGACTACTCACTCGAGATGACGAGTCGACCAGCGGTGGCACTGAGCTTGGTGTCTCCAGTGAGGCGGTGTTGGGTGCGGCAGCGGAAGCTCTTGTTGCCGTCTTCTTCGGTGACATTAGCGATGTGCAGCTCTCCAGAGGGCAGCACCAGGTATTTGCTGGAGGGATCTGTGTGTGGTTTGTGTGTATCCGAGAGGTCCACAGAGTGTCAGTGTGTCCAAAAGGTCCAGAGAGTGCAAGTGTTAAGTGTAAGTGTATGGGGGAAGTAAAAAAAAAAAATGCAAGGTCAGTTTTGGTTCACTAACAACAATGTAATTTGCCTCCAGATTGTGCTGTACCAATGCTTTATGCAATTTGAATGAAGCATTTCATGAACTTTACCAAAATGAGTTCCTTTCCAATAACTGATAACAATATATGCTTTTGTGAGAAAAATCTGCTCCTTTTCACATCATAGCTCTTTAAAATACTTTTAATTACCATAGAAAAAAGATTTCACCCAATAAATAAGAATTATATTTTTTGCAGTTTAAATATAAAATACAGCTTTCATTTCCATTAGTTAAATTTTCAACATTGTGAGGAAAATCACAGGGATCATTTTTTAATACGCTCATTATCAACTTCCACAAAGGGAACAATAGGTAAACTAAATTTACATGTTAAAATAACGCTGTAGGTTTCAACCAGATGGCGTTTTTGCTTTCATTAGATAAAAAAGCAGAGTCTAACATTAGAATCTAATGGTGCAACTGTTATGGTACAGCATAATCAGTATCAGCAAACTGAAGCTGAAAGAGAACAGTTAGTAGGGATATAGCCAAGTATTTCAGTATATCAGTATTTCAATATTTCAGCTCTAACTTATGGTCATGTCTGAAAGCAATTCATAAAGGCCACTGGTTTATGACGAAAAATACAACTTTTTTGTATTTGCAATGAATTCTCATTACATACATGATAGACTGCTGCACGGTGAGCTTAGGATAGAAAAATTATATGGGAAAATTATTTGCAGTTAAAAACCCCCCAGAGCAAACACTTTGTGTTCGTATGCCCTGAGAAACTCTCAATGAATGCTCGTTTTTGCTCAGTATTCAAGGTCAATTTATTTTCCAGTATATTTTTTACTTTTTAATCATATGCAATTACTGTAATTGCAAATAATTGAGCACAATGCACGCGCATCAGTTTCCCTTTTTAAGAAATAAATATCTTTGAAGAATGGTTTATATCTTTCAGAGATCACAAATACAGAAAAAATGTTATATACAGCTCGATTTTTTTCTTTTGCAAGTGGTTCACAAGAATGAAGGTATCAAATTATATTTTTAGATAAATGATAGAATATTAATGCTTGTGTTTTTAGTGATTAATGATCATTCAAATGAGCTGCTTGTTTTGCAAGTAGCACAACTGAAACCAAACCCAAAGGCACAATGTGAATTGCTTACAAACTTTAAAAGCAAATATTAGGCAAAGAGTCAGCTGCCACCACCAAGGTATATCGGACACTGTAGAAACTGATAAAATTTTATAGGAAACTGCTAGCTCCTAAATTCACAATTTGTATGAGGAAGTAGAATAATTTTTAGAGTTATATGCTCATTTCGGAGAGCAGCCATTCCTAGCAACTAAACAAGTTTATTTTAACAAAAATCAATTCCAATTTCTGAAGCTTACAGCAAATTTTCCAATATAAATTTATTTTAATGAAAGTAAATGGTTCAAATTCAAAATGTTATAATTTAGTAGGATTTTATCTTTCACAATAAACAACACCAGTGTGGTGCAGCTGACTCATTGCCTAATGGCTTAATATCTAGACATCCTAACAGGCCCTAAGCCCTAGCCTGCAGTATTCAGACACCTAGTGCTAGTATATCCCTTCACTACCATTCGAATCTGGTTCAAACTATCTCTTGCTATCCCCATAAACAACCAACCTGTCAGTACCTAGTAAGCCTACCTACCTATCCATTCATCACTGACCTATGAATACCTACCAAGTCCCACACCTGTATGTGTATCAATACAACTACCTGCCTATTCACCAAGTGTACTATAAATCTAGCTTCTTCTTCTCCTCTCTACAAAAATAACTAATCCACCTTCTTACCTACCTAACCAAAATTCTATTTACTGTAGTTACTTATCTGCCAGCAAATCTACCAACAGGCATACCTAGCCACAACCTAGTTGATAAATGCCTACCTAGCTCCCTACTACCAATCTACTAACTGCCTACCCTAGCCACATTATCATCTATTAACCTTCCTACCTAGCAACCTACCAATCTACTGTCTTACCTACCTAGCAATCTACCAAGCAACCAACCTACCTACCTACCTAAATAACCTAATCATCCTGCCTACCTAGCCCCCTACCAAGCAAGCAGCCTGCCTAACCACCAACTAATCAAGTAACTTGCCTACCTAGCCACCTACCAATCAAGTAACCTGCCTTCCTAGCCACCTAACAATCAAGTAACCTGCCTACCTAGCCACCTACCAATCAAGTAACCTGCCTACCTAGCCACCTAGCAATCAAGTAACTTGCCTACCTAGCCACCTAGCAATCAAGTAACCTGCCTACATAGACACCTACCAATCAAATAACTTGCCTACCTAGCCACCTACCAATCAAGTAACCTGCCTACCTAGACACCTACCAATCAAGTAACCTGCCTACCTAGACACCTACCAATCAAGTAACTTGCCTACCTAGCCACCTAGCAATCAAGTAACCTGCCTACCTAGCCACCTACCAATCAAGTAACCTGCCTACCTAGCCACCTAGCAATCAAGTAACCTGCCTACCAAGACACCTACCAATCAAGTAACCTGCCTACCTAGCCACTTAGCAATCAAGCAACCTGCCTACCTAGTCACCTACCAATCAAGTAACGTGCCTACCTAGCCAACTAACATTTCTACCTAGGGAGCTACCAATCAACTGACCTGCCTCCAGTACTTGGCAAACCCTACCTTCCCATTTATCACATTGGGTAGGTATGTACCTAATTGCCTACTTGCCTTCTTACCAACACAGAAAGTGAGTACCAGCCTAAATGGTCACTTATCGTCTACTTATTTTTTTTTTCAAACAAAATGAGAAAACTGTTGAAAAATGTTTCCGAGTGGTACTGTACATGAAAAGTATCCAATGGGGACTTCCTTTAATATTTTTCATACAATTTCATTATTTTTTTTTCAAATTCACACCAAAATCAAATGCATTAATCAACTTAATGGTAAGCAGGGCAACTAAATCTATTTAACTGCACTGCTTCCAGGAGCAGGGCAGTAAAAGAAAAAAATGCAGTTTTTCAATTCAAGAGCTACACCATCAGTAATTTCATTATAGTACTAACACAGTTAAATACTTTGCAGAAACACTGCGTGAATGTATGCAACCCCAGGAGACAACATTGTAGAAACAGTAGGACAGTTTGTGCGGTTTCAGAGCAAAAAACAAGTCAACAGTATTGTCTACGCAGAAGCCAGTGTTGTAAAAGGTTGAAGTAAATTCAACTGACACCCTACTGAGCAACTCACGGACATTGATACACACTTCAGCTTTCGACCAACTAATACAAAGAGAATGTGAGGCTGCACTCAACCACAAATTGTTGAATTTTATATCGCCATCGATGATAGGCTCTCATGCAATCATACCCCAACCCCTACCCCCCCCATGAGTTTCTGGTAAAAGGCAGAAGCCCTGCGCAAGCTTTACAGACATCAATTCAAGCACAGCAAGAGTTTGCTCGTCTGTGTTGGTATTTGATCTCGCGACCTCCAGTATTAGGGATATCAGCTTAACTGGCCTATCTTATTCCAGGTAGTGTAAGATGGAAAATGAAGATGCCGGTACTCAATTGAACGCAGAGGTCAACTTCCTTGATACCCAGCTCATAAGTGCGGCCATGGCGTAACTTGAGGTAGCCTAAATTCTTTGATATCATGAGCTACTTGGAACCAAGCAGTTAAGTACCAAGGGGACCACTAGAGACTACATATATGGTACCTCTAGACACCTAAGCACAGTGAATAGCATACACCGGCACTCCCAGGGAGTATACTTTGGCTGAGCGATGCAGGGTTAAGACAGAATAGGAAACCAAACCAGTAAAGAGGCGGATGCATCATCAAAATCTAACAATCTGTTCCTCGTGACATTTTGAACAGTTCCTGTATATTTTGTGACAATCCGCCAATAACTATTGAGCCTGGAAAACAGAACCTCCATGCGGGGATAATAACTTACTGCACGTACTGACGCACTACAATAGTCCAACTGGGAGGCCAAAGGTAGCCTAAGGGCCAGTAGGTGGACCAACATAACGGCCAGCTAGCAAATGTACAATATATTCTTGCATATGCTGGCAAGCCACACAAATTTCTATTCTTGGGAAGGAAAAGGGAGCAGCATTAACTCCATGATGCTCCGAGTGGGAGCTGCAAAGGTATAATGCTACAGGTGAAAGCCAGAGAAATATTTCAGAAAATAAGAGTATAAAGGTAGGAGAGGGTAGTTATGAACATTGCAGTCATATGAGAGTTATAGCTATGTTATCAAAATGCAAAGTTTCAAGTATACATGAGTAACATTCCTAGATATAAAATAGTCAAGTTCCTGAAGATTTCCGACATAGGTTACATTTATTAATTGCAGTAAAAATAACATAAAATGCAATTCTATTATACAGTAGTGTAGCAAAATCACCAGTTGCTATAGCTACAACCAGAGCCAAAGCACAGCAGAAGCGGCCTGGTGGCCAAGTAATATTATATGAAGTAGCCATGGATGTTGCTAGCCCATAAGGAGTTGCCTTTACTTGTGTCCAAAGATAGAGATATTAGCTGCATTAGACACAGTGTTGCGTTTAGAGAGAGGAAGGGACACATCATATGTCAACAAATAGCTATTTGAAGCCTTTGCAAGAGAGTGTTCCAGCACTACATGAAGGCAACTGGGAACATAATATCGATACAGGAAAAACCGTAAAAAATCGTCGAAGAAAGGAAGCGGAGCGAGTATGAAAGCATGATATCCGGAAGGTCTAGGTGTAGATAAAGTAATACGTGGGTTCCCTCAGGGAAACACCCTGCTGTAAGAGGGTAATTTTATCAACAGAGGAACTAGACCTTAGACTATTAGCAATGTTGACGGAGCAGCAGTGTACCTCAGTCAATAGCACTGAACAATAACTGCTTCGAAGTCCCCTGCTGACACTTGAAGCACTCTGTTTCTTGAGCCTCGGGTAAGTCGTGGCAATATCACTAAGTTATGTTCTTTCAACAGCTGGCCAGCTGACATCACCAATATGTAGCAACATGGTTGTGAGCCTCAAGTCTGAATCCCAATGAACATGACACCCAATGCGCAATGATTAATAGAATAATCCATGGTGTAAAAAACTGTTTAAAGGAAACACACCTAATGTGTGCACACATGAAAGCTCTAAGTTCTGGATAGTAGTGGATCCTCCTTATGTAATAAATCGCTTTGTGTATTTATTTCTTGATTTCGTGTCCGCTTTGAAGGAAATAGGCGAAAAATAAGCCAGGTTGCAGATTTTGTGAACTGATGACCACGTTGCAGAAGATGGCAACAGCTGATCCTCATCCCTTCATCTGAAGACACTTCTTGCTTGAATCACTTTTTGAAATCGGAACACTATGTACGTAGCTTCTGGAGTCGGATTTTATGACTTTTATCTGTCAGGTCTCGACGTATAAATTCGGCAGATGGTCAACAAAGCACTCTGGGGTCAGTGATTTTTCACGGCGGGCAGTAGACAACTATTTCTTCTAGCTTACTGTCTTCTTCTTCTTCTACAGCAGTATTATTCCCGTTCAAAGGGAGGCCGCTGAAGCAGATCTTGCTATTTCATCTATTTCTGTCCATTGCCTTACCGGTATGTTCCTTAAACTCCATACCACGCATATCATCCCTCACACTGTCATTCTCTGAAGGTGCGAATTTTGCTTCATAGCCCAAAATTTCAGCGAAGCCGATATTTAAGTTCGCAAGACCGTATCTTGGCTACGGAGCGCTGACATGCATACAAGCTGGCTGGAGTAACATCCAAGTTTATTGTAGTATTTTATTTGAAATTGTTTTCTGCCTCTCACTATTGCAGACGCACGCCTAATAAAGAAGGAAGATAGGGAATGTGTAAGTACATAGTACGAAAATACTACAGTCTCAAGATCGAAGGCGTGCCACGAATACATGGAGAGAGATCAATCATCTATTCGATACAGTCAAAGACATGAAGCAGAAAGGTTACAGAAGTGAATGAGAGCTGCTGATAAGCGTGAGCGGGAAAATGAGGAAACGATATGTCAGAGAAAAAACCCTGAGGTTGAAAGCACGACAGAGGATCAATGAAGAAAATGAAGCAAGTCAGAGAAGAGAAGATTCGGCAACGGCCTATATTAATAAAAAATATTGATCATTGCATGAATTTTTCCACGTGTGGGTCCACTAGTATGCAAATAAAACTCACAAGCTATCATTATGAATGCAAATTTAATCCACAAATAGGTCAAGTTTACTACCATGTTACACACAACTGCGATATAAAACAAATATTACATAAAATATAATATTCTAATAATACAACTGGTTTTTCATTATTGCAGCTCAAGGTACCGGCGTAGCACCAATAACATCGAACCTTCGCTTTTCTTCCCAATCAGGTGCTGCTGTGGGGCATTCTTAGCAGAGCATAGCTTGCAGCTTATGCTTGAGCGCCAGCATGAGCTTTCATCTCTCAGATGCATAGCCCTTAAACTGTCCATAAATACCAATAACACACAGAGCATAAAGTGAACAATAAAATGTGGAATTTATTGCAGCGTTCAAGCATTTAAAACTACAGTGGTATTCAAAGAATGCAAATTTTCCCAAAGAAATGCAATGCTAAAAGACTGGACATGAATGAACTGCCGGTGCACCACCAAAATTTAATCATCTATTCCAGTGATATTCCTATCAGTTCCTGTAAACTCTGTGACAATGCCCCCATAACAAACCCCAACAAAGCACTGCCTATTTGGTGGAGATGGCAATGACTAGCAGACACATTCATTGCAAAGAGGTACCAGATTAGTACCATACAGTATGTATTCATAACTTAGAGTGTACTCCTTATAACATGGGAGTTCAATAGAAACTGAAGATAACTTATCCAGATAGGAGTAGGCGTCAGAGCTTTGAACAATTCTCTGGCTGGCAAGCAGACCTGGGACCCGAGCCAGTGAGTGCAGAACTCTACCCACTGAGAGTCCAGAAAAGAGGCGAGACGACTAGAAGCGGCAAGGGTGCGGTGGAGTAGCCTTACAAAACAGAATTGTAAGGTAGCTTCTCCAAGACTCACCTACATACTCCTAACTTTCTACTGCTGTACAGACTGCTTTGTTCAGCTTTCTTTATTTCCCCTCTAAATCAAGATCTCAGGTTCCCCATTGATTGCATTTGACACAGTCACTGCTTAACTGCAGACTTTCTCAGAACATAATTTTCTGTTTTAGATAGACATAATAGCAACAGCTCAAAGAAAGCTGGAATCTGGATGTTGGTCTCCTACGGGAATGCACCAGTGGGTCAGTTTCTTGCTAGCTATAGCTATACAGTAGTTTAATAAACCACTACATAATATGTAGCCTACCTATACAATCATTCTAACATTTACAGCTCATGAACTACTGACTTGACTTGAATATCTTTGTCTATGCATATATATTTTTTCAGTTCCGCTGATTAGCTACATAAGAAATGTTCATATTACCAAACTGCTGTCCATAGAACTGTCCTGAACTTTGCGGACTTCAATTAACTACATAAAAAGTCCTGTGAAATATACTACTTCACTCTTAACGATTATTGACTAAGACTCAGGAGGGCTACCCAAAAGATTGTGGATATGAGATACAAAATACTACCAAATAAATTAAGTACTGTATCTAAACTCACTGGCTTACAGCCCAATCCATTCATCTCCCAGACAGACACTCCTCACTATATAAAACAAAAGACCACACAGCCCTGAAAAGTTGAGATAAAAACAGCTTTCTCAACAGCAATGACTATTTCTAATTCATATCCTAAAATGAACAAATGAGCTACCTAGTACAGGCTGTGGGTAGTAATTATCACGGCTGGAGTCCTCCTGCCAGGCAGTGACGTGCACAAAGTCCGCAACAAAGCTGGGAATTTCGCACTTGAAGATGGCAGAGTTGCCCTTCAGTACACTGGCCTCAAGTACGTTGGTGCGGTACGACTGAGACACGACTGCCAAACAACGAGTCACGAAGTGAAATACAGTACAACAACTACATATAAAAATTACCAATGCATAAAATGACACAGACACTTTTGGAAACACATAAACTTAAGGTGACAACTGTAGCAAATATACATTTTGAAAATTGAGTCTCCATAAAGTCCGGTATAATTCGTCAGTATCCTTGCCAAATGGCACAGGGACATTATCTACACACAATAATATGACAACCAAGGACGTCTGAAACAGTCGTGATCCTTGAATATCCAGTGCATGCCTGCCATTGATAAAGAAGATTATTTGTGCCAGGCCTATAGAAATAGGCAATAGCTCATAAAGAGCCCGGGCATAAGTTCCAGTTTCTCTTTGGGAATGGGCCTGTTGGTTCGTCTACTGCCGCCTATCTAATCTTATCCAAATACATTGGCCTTGATATAAAGATATTGTATCTCAGTTCTAAATCCCGGTTGATAGGAAGACTTGAATGACTAAAGTAAAAAAATCTTCAGCAGTTTGAAACAAATGCCAGTGTGTGAGCCAATGATCACAAGAACAAGAAGGATTTCGCAAAATTTAATATAAGAAGCAGCTGCAGCGAGCAGTCAGTGGGGCTTCTCACTCCCGGAGAATTTGCGTGAGAGGGCTTCGTTTGACCCAACCACTGACGAGGTCGCCGCAGTGCAGTTGAAGACGTGTGAGGTAGTCCAATGACGCAGACGAGGAGTCCCGCTGATCAGTAACGAGTTGGGTGATATTGAGGAGACAAAGTTGGTCACCTGGTTGGTCCAGCAGATGTAGTCAGAAGAAAACTACTCGCTCATTCTAGTTTAAACTGACAGCTGAAGTGTACTAAGGGGTTGGAGCTAGGAATGGGAATACTAAGGTACTAAGGGGTTGGAGCTAGGAATGTGAGTACTAAGGTACTAAGGGGTTGGAGCTAGGAATGTGAGTACTAAGGTACTAAGGGGTTGGAGCTAGGAATGTGAGTACTAAGGTACTAGGAGTTTGGGCAAGGCCCCGCTATTCTCAATAGTACTAGTCGGACTTTCAACCTCCAAATTTACATCACTGATGCCACATTAGAGGACGTCCACAGTGTCAGCCAAGCATAAGGTGGCTGTGCATCGTAGTTGAGTAGAAACAGAACATGTTGATTCAGTAGAGCAGGTGTCATTTTCTCCTAACAGCAAGCAATTATCCAAGCTGCTTGAAGTAAATATCCACCGTGATGTTAAGGTCAGCTGATAGAAATTGTAGGGTTATGTGAATCACCACAATCTTCTGTTGATACTAACTACTTCAGTAATAGGAAATGATTGTATGCTTCATGAAGATTACTTGTGATTATCATGTAAAGTCCACTTCTAGTTAGCCACCATTTTCAATCAAGAAATAAATAACTGGTTTTGTGAAGAAAGATGATCACCAAACAAACAGTGCAGAACCACTAAGCTATATGAACAGATAAGTACCTAACCTAAAAGTGTGATGTAGTATATACCATAAATAACATGGAGTAAATCCCAGTATAGTTTGTATTTTCTAGATAGAAACTGAACGTCTCTATTAATAAAGAAGTACCTTATTCCTCCAAGGAATTTCAGTGTAAAATAGTTTGACTAATGACTTGAGAAAAGTTGAAATGAATGAAGTAAGCGGAAGGCTGTGACAGCCTGCAAAAGCCCAAACAAATGTGTGCACAGTACTCCTAGGTTGCTTAATAAATGGAAATATGTACTTGCACCCAACTTTAAATAACTGCTAGCTAGTTAACTCATATGATGATAATGAAACTGATACTAAGGTTGTGTACTAAGTAAAGCTGGACAGTTTCAAAGCACTAAGAAGTTCTCCTGCTCCACCCCTCTGGCTGGGAATATGACTATCACTAATCCAGTCACTTTTATAAAACAGTAAACTAGAGAAGTCTGCTACTAATGTACACAATAACAATATTCAGCAGGCTGAAAATAATGCTAACAATCGAAAGATACAATCAAGCTAGAAAGCATAGGCAAATCTTTGCAAGCTGGTCACTACACTAAGAGAAAAGAGCCAGCATGAAGAAAATATGAACTCTACCAACATACAACAGGCTATGATCACCAAACACAATGCATAAATACCCAATTAAAATCATGTACATTGCCCAGTTTCTAGCAAAGGAAATGTTTATACTGCAAGTAACTCCCAACTTCACCCACTATTTAACAATTGCAATTAGGGCTACACAATGAACCATTAGTCATTATTCTAATCAGTCACAATAGACAAAGTTTTGCATAAAGTACCAAAGTTGGGACTAGGGTAGTAATTATCACGGCTGGAGTCCTCCTGCCAGGCAGTGACATGCACAAAGTCCGCAACAAAGCTGGGAATTTCACACTTGAGGATGGCAGCGTTGCCCTTCAGAACGCTAACCTCAAATACGTTGGTGCGGTACGGCTGGGACACAACTGCCAAGCAAGGAGTGACGAGGTGAAATTAACTACCTATATATATAGAAGCACCAATGCTTTTTCAACACAAAAACTATGGCTGAAATCAGGAACATACACGCATTCTTGGAAGCACCGAATCTAAACAAAGCTACTGTACAGTTCGTCAGCTTCCTTACCAAATGGCACAGGGACATCAAGTATATCCAATGTTACCACCATTGATGTTTGAACCGGTCGTGATCCCAAAACATGAAGAATATAAATTGTGTCTGACCTATACCTACATAAGAGTAATGATATCGAGACATCAATTCCAATTTCTCCATCCCTTTTGATAGGATGACTTTCCTAATAAAAAAACTTCAACTGATTGAAGAAAAGGGTAAAGTGTGTGGGTCGATGATGACGAGAACAAGTAGGATTTGGTAAAGTTTCATATATGAATCAGTTGCAGCGAAGAGTCAGTGGGCTCCCGACTCCCGCAAATTTGCGAGAGTGAGCACCGTTTGGTCGGACCGTCGACAAGACCGTCGCAGAGCGGGCGATGGCGGGCGGGAAAGCTCAATGACGCAGACGCAGTCCCCGTGATTAGTAAGGAGTCGGTGATTTTTAGAAGACAGAGTTGGAAACCTGATAGTTCGAGCAGCTAAAGTCAAAAGAAAACTACGAGTTCATTCTAGTTGAAACTAACAACCTAATTATATGAAGGTGTTGGAGCAAGGAATTTGAATACGAAGGCACCCGCTAATCTCAATAGTGTCAGACCTTCAACCTCCAACTTCACATCCCTGATACCAAGTCTAAGAGTTCAGCACTATGTCAGCCAGGCAACAGGTGGCAGTGCAGGGTTGTTCACGAATACAGAACATGTTGATTCAGTAAGACAGGCCTCACTAAATATTCACCGCGATGTTCATGTTAGCTTCTAGAAAGTTTTAAGACACAACAATAACCAACTACGTGACAGACACCGGTCTTCCACTGACGGCACTATGGCACTGGGAAGTAACTAAATCCTTTATGATGATTACTTACGATTATCATTCAGAATCCACTGCTAGTTAGAAAACATTTTCAATCAAGAAACAAATAGCAGGGGTTTTGCAGAAAGGTTATCACTGCACTCAAGTTAAAAATGTCAAAGCTCAATAATGCAAAAGGAAAACTCAACGGAGTGATAAAACAGCCGCCGTAATAGTAAACAACTTAGCTACCCAAAAATTCTACTACAATAAATCTAACCTGAGATACATGTAACTCAGTAGTTTTCAATGTCTTCTACACCTAGCACTAATAGAAAATACATTCATATATTCTTACCCCATATAAAATAACACCTAGCTAGTTAACTCATATGGTGATAATGAAATTGATATTAAATTTTTGTAATAAATATGATTGTTAATTTTTAAACAAGGAAATAATGAAATACTTCAGAGCTCTACAAAGCTATCTCACACCCTTGGCTGAGAATATGAAATTGCTAATTATTATTATTAGATTCAGTGTTTAACCACCCTAGACGCAGCGAGGCGATTCAAGAGTGAAGCTCAACCGAAAATTATATTACGCTTTTCATCAGTAGGAATATTTTATCTCGGCATTCCTGCCGGAAAAACTCGGTTGGCTCAGTGCGCTACTGCTGGCGAGAAAAAGGCGCAAAGTATAGTAGGAGACACTCAAGTGGTCGGCCCCTTTTGTGTCCTTCCACCCGAGAGAGACTAGAGGTGTCCCCCGTACCAGGTCGGCTCTCTCGATCGACAGCCCACCTTACGGGGCAGAAAGAGGAAAGTAGAGAACCTACCTAACTTTACAAAACTAACCTCGTCAGCAGGAACTGCGGCAAGCTACAACATCTCCTGCGGATAAGGCACTCGGGAACCTTGGGTGCGTGATGCCCAAACATATTGTGGCAGGGAAATGAAATTGCTAAACTAACTACAGTAGCTACTTAGACAAAACAGGAAACTAAAGTAGTCTGCTTTTAATGTACACAATAACAACCTTCAGCGAGCTAAAATTAATGTCTTCAATAAAGTGAATACAATCAAGTAGGAAAAGTTGACAAATCTTTGCAAGCTGATCACCAAAAATAAGAGAATCACTCACCTCTACAACTCCCCCAATGAAAAAGTATATACCCAATTCAAAATCTATGCACAGCCCAGTCTTTAGCAAAGGAAATGTATTACCGCCAGGTAACGCCCAGTTTCACCCACTTTCCGAAGACTAAAATTAGGGTAATTTGTTTAAATACATTGCATAATAAACTATTGATTACAATTCCAATCTGACACAGTAAACAAAATTTTGCATCAAGTACCAAAGTTGGGACTGTGGTAGTAATTATCACGACTGGAGTCCTCCTGCCAGGCAGTGACGTGCACAAAGTCCGCAACAAAGCTGGGAATTTCACACTTGAAGATGGCAGAGTTGCCCTTCAGAACGCTGGCTTCATATACATGCGTACGATATGGTTGAGGCACAACTGCAAATAATTGTTTTTATGATAGGATAGTAGTGCATTTCCAGCAGCAGAATAATAGATATCTCTCCACAGTAATGTAATAATGAGGCTTTCCCACCAATACTCCACAAAATTGCGGCATAATACAATAACATTCAAGTGATCAAGTGATATTATCCCCCAGAAATATGCTCAAGCAGCCACCAGGAGCTCCTAAAATAGCCAACACAACATTAAGATAACGAAAGTAAACGAAATGACAGCTTCCCCAGCAATATTATACTGAGGATTTTCCACCAGCAGTTCACAAAATAGCAGGACAAGACACAGGCATGCATAACAGATGTACAACCCATACCTACGATTTGCAGCTGGTAACAAAACCCACAAAAACTAACAACAACGCCATTCAGTTTTCACAAGGTCCAACAACAGGCAATTTTTTAATAGACAGTAGCTAGCTGCAACTTGACAATAATTTAAGGTACCTATACAAGCAAAGGATAAAATTAATGCAAAATGCAGTCAGTTGCTGGGACAAGGGCTTTGCCATAGTAAATCAATGCTACCTGGCACACTTGACGTGGGAATACTGATAATAGTACATGAGCAATCTAACTAGCTCTACAGTAAACTGTACCACTATTTGTCAATGTTAACACAGATACATTAGAGATCGCCATTATGGCTAAATAGCCACTGTAATGATGTTGAGCAGAAGAGAAGGAAGAGACACACATTGTATAAGGAGAAACACAAACACTGCTCGAAGAGGATGCAAGGCTACAGTAGATATGAGATACACAAAGAAGGATTAAAAAAAATGGAAGACAAACAATAGTAATTTTCATCAGAACATATACCTACACTTTCAGAAAATAGCTCCTTTTAAAGAACAAAACGCATAAGGATGTAAGATGAAAAAACAGTAAGGTCATCAACATAACTTTTTCATTTCATATTTAATCAGTACATAACGTACCTGCAGAATACTCTTACCCATACATGGATTGCCAAAAAGATTACCAGTAGCTACACCCTACTAATCCTCTATGTTGAGATGTCAGCTTCATTATCACATCTGTATTTTTTATATCGAAATTCTTTTAATATCAGCAGGGACAATGACAGTTTTGATTTCCAGTTTGAATTTGTATGCATATTATTAAAATTTTTTTAAATCCCAACAGTAAATTACAGTCATCCAAAACGAATCCTTCTTCCCACTCACCAGGGTTATGTACACTGAATATGCATTGCTGTAATGCCGCACGGTGAAATACAAGTCACCCCTGTACTATATTCAAGCCGTGAGTAGAATGCTAGAATGCCGGTCACTTCTGGCAGAGTGAAGTGTGACATCTATAGGCTGAGAACAATCATTACCCATCAACTGTCCATAACACTGGTCCACTGGCCAGTAATTGTCTAACGTGCATATTTATTATGATCCAAATCTTTTCATGTCTCTTAGAATGGAAAACTGTGTATGCATAAAAAGAGTTACAGTAAGGCTAGAAGTCAATTTGGTTAGATGGTGTCACTAGTAAAGCACTGAACTTGAGAGTGTATAACAACTCAAAAAGCGAGGCACTTTTCTGTTTTTCAAAGACATAGCAATGATTTGGGTGCTAAAAAGTTGAAATAAAACGACTATGGGATAAAGGACACAGGTATGAAGAAGCCTTAGCAGGGTTAGTGTGAGACGCTGTTATTCTCTTTGGCACTTGTAAAGCGATTTGAAACCAAACTTACACGTCTGATAGCACTGACTTTACCGAGTAAGGTGGACTAACGAAGTTCACAAGCTAATTGAAGTTGCCAGGCATTCACTCACGAAGAAAGATCAACAGTTCTAGCCATCACATACGACAGATCTGAAGTCCGTTTACTTCAACAGCAAGCTACAGATACAGGACTGGAAAGAATATATCTTCAACAAAAGCCAGGAATGAGAGATACTGACTAATATTACCAAACTACATAAACCAACTGAGGGGTTGTACTACAACTCAATGGAAAACGTTGATAGATAACTCAATATTCATATATTTTACTATTAAATAGAGAATAAATAATCCTTTTTTAACCTAAATGACACCTTATTTTTATACAATAATCTAAAATACAGTAATAGAGATTTCCCCATTTCTAAACTACATACCATATGAGCTCTTTTCCAGTAGCTACTAAGCTCCATCTACTTCAGTTTCTGCCGTGCGGTAGTGAGTAAAAAAATCAGGTAAATTATTTTTACAGGATATAGAAAGAGAACGATTTTAGTTGGACTTCTAGATGTTTAAGTATTTAGGGAATTACCATACTGATCATCAGGATAATAAGTACTGCTGGTGGTGTCTTCAACCCAGGACTGTACACTAACAAAGTCTGTTACAAATGACGGTACAGTGCAGCGGAGCACAGCAGAATTACTCTCCAGCACATAGGCTTCAGGGACAGCAGTGCGGTATGTCTGTAGCACCACTGCAATAGACGCCATTGGTATCTTAATTCTACATTCTTATTATATATCAATGCTGACACACAAGTAAAAGTTTTCTAAGCTCTTAAAACTAAGCAGTAGATAACACGACTACAGCTCTCGGAGAATTCACTGGGATGAAGAGTCCTCAGGGTGTGTCTTTTTGTACCCACACACACATGTAGAAGTTTTCTCAATTCATAAAACTAGGCAGTACCTACATAACAGGAATAACCCCTTATTATGCAGCTGAAAGGCATGTCTGTAGGAGCAAACAGCAAAGTGGCCATTTATGGTCACTTGCCTAGTAACTAAAGGGTTAATATCATGGCTCTAAATAACAATCAAGTTTATACATATACATAATTATGACCTGCAAACCAGGTGAGCTAGGATGACCAACAACAGAGACAATTTTCATCAGCTCTTCAAAATCAACTTCTTGAAGAAGTCAGAGCACAGAAACTTTTACACTAAAAAATGTTTGCTGGTTAATTTTAAAACTCCACTTGAAGCATCCTATAAGCACAGGGTTGATAGAAGTTCTAGCACTCTGAGCGGCTTGCCTCTGCACATGCATGTTTGGTGAGCTTTCAAGCTCATCGAACAAAAAGAGAGGTTGTTTAACTTACGTAATATCTTGCTCTTAGAAAGGCGCCACGGTACTTTAAGGATATTCTCTTTATTAAGATTTTACCACGTTTCAAATGTGGCCAAAAGGTCCTTGTGGGGATTAGGAGAGATTTAGTTGAGCATCGCCTGCCCTCTGCACCAGCTGACACAAGCTTTTCGTCGTAGGAAGTCAAATTTCTGACAACACAGACAAAAGAGGCTCCACAATACATTCAAACCAGTGGATATCAGTTAAAAATATTCGAGTTTCACTGGGAAGTTTATATTTTTGTGTGTAAACTAGAGCTAACTAAACACAGGAATCTGCCTAATAATTTTTGTAGAGGCTCAGATTAAATATTTCTCTGCTGGCTCCCTTCATTCTTTCCTTTGATGGTTGTTGCATTTGTTAGACTAAGTCGATGACATACGCCAGCAGCCAAGCACTAGGTGGGATAACCCACACCTCACAGGTCTTATATATGACAATTTACTCAACTCTGTACTCAGTAATTATATCTACATGGCCAGAAGTTGACACCTAAGATAGGTACATTACCAAGGTTTCAGAAGAGAGAGGCTTGAAAATCAAGATATTATACCACTAAAGATAGATAACTGGTATCTTATCTGCCTACATGGCACTCATAAAGGAACCTGAAGAAGGAGTATCATCAACAGTAATCTACCAACATAACTTGTAGCTATGTGGTAGGTAGCTTACTCTACCAACCTAAGAATGGTTATGATAAAGCTGATACAGGAATACTACCTACCTAAGCTACACTAGTACACTACAGTGATAAAACTGAGGATGCTATAAAGAGAAGGACTAGACTAGCAATGTGTACACTGCAAGGAAATTCAATAAAATAACCATAAAAACTTTAATGTGAGTTCCATTCAAAATAAAACTTTAGAAAACAAAAATATGGCAAATAACGGGAAGGCTTATACTGTACTGTATATAGTAACTGTATTGTTCACGAAAAACCACCTAGATGAGCAAATTTTAGTCACTAGAAGAATCTCATATATTGCAAGGAAAAGTACCTTTTCAGAGTAAAATTGTTATGGATTACTAATATACTGAGGTTCCTTCAAAAATTCCAGTAGTAGCTTTAATGTAGAATAGTCAATAATAAATGTCATTAGTTTGTCAACTAATCTTGATAGTAGAGAAAGAAAAAAATTCAAAAAGAACCTGTAAGGTGGGTGGAATAATAGGAGATGCCATCAACTTCTTCAAACCAGGCGCTCACGGCGACAAAATCCGTAACAAAAGACGGGATGAGACACTTCAGAACAGCAGAGTTGCCCTTTAGGACTGACTCGTCCACCACCAGAGTACGGTAGTCAGCTGACACAACTGTGAACCAGGCGAGAGAATACAGAGGCGATCCTCATATTCAGGTAATCTATCAGTTGACCAAACAAAGAAGCTCGAGAACTATAATAAACTAAGAGCACAGACCACCACAAAAGAACCAATGCTGACGAAAATATGAAAATGGTATGGCAAGAAAGATTTCTCAACCAGATCACTGCCATCATACAAGCATTTATTTCTAGTGACATTCCCAACAGTCTATGCGAATTTTTGAAGATCTGTCAGGACTGTTTTGAGTTACGTAGCTAACAGAAAGACGGAACGCGGAGCAACCAACTTCGGAAAAATTTAACCTCCTTTGCGGAGATCATTAGCATCACTACATCAAAATGAAGGCGGACAAAAGGCCAGGATCAAGATCCTGCTGCAGATGATGCAGGGGCCCCACCTGCTTCAGCTTCCATTTCAAATATTAGACGAGATACACGCCGCCAATTCCAGAAGCTACAGTACAATCATTATATTAGTTTTCATATTTTAGACAATGAATGGGAATGATCTCAAAGAGCATAAGAAATTTTGGTTTCCTCTGAGTTACTACCATGTTGTTGTTGTAGTTACGTAGGGGGCGGCTCCGGAGGGGGTCGGGCGTGTGGCGGAAGGTATGAGAATGAAGGTAGGGAAGACAAGAAGTCATGCACAGATAGAGGGCTGTC
>LQNS02277812.1:16055294-16066841 GCA_001587735.2 Parhyale hawaiensis | reverse complement strand
ATGGGGTGGCGTTTGCGAAGTAGACGCCTGGCCAGTCTGGGCGGGGTATCTAGAGCAGGGGGAGAGGTGGCAGTAAATTGCTTGCAGAAGCCCCTGGCTATGTCGCCGTTGTGGGTGAATGGGAATGATCTCAAAGAGCATAAGAAATTTTGGTTTCCTCTGAGTTACTACCATCACACACTAAGCTTACTACATGTTTTGTGGTAAAGGTTACAGTTACATTCAAATCTTGCACAGTACACATAAGTCAGCTAATGAAAAACAGCAGCCCCTGAGCTGAGCTTACAAATACTGCTTAGGTACTTTACACAGTGGTGCGACATGACTTCTAAAATAGGAAAGCTACAAGAGTTTCACACAACGATATTTGTACTACAGTACTTTTTATCAACTTTTATCATTATTACTATACTATCAACACTATTATCACTACATTACTACTATTGCTCTAATAGTTGCAGTAGAGACGGGCTATAGATGCTCAAGTCAACTATATCAAAGGTTGTAAGATCAAATACCAGTTTAGGCGAGCGGGCCCTTGTTGTGCTTAATCTGCTAACTAAGTAAATGTCTGCAAAGCTTCCATGGGGGCAATGACCTTTGTCAAACATGGGGAGGGGTTAAGGCAGGTTATTGCACAAGAGATATATGCTATGATGGCGCCATAGCTTGTGACAATCTGCAGTTGACTGCAGACATGGATTCCTCTTGGACCAGTTGGCCTATATCTGCAGCATAAGCCAGTGCTTATGGGTTTCCCAGTAGGGGGTGCAGTCAATTTGAGTTTACCTTTAGAAGTATTATATGCAATAGTTGTGGCATAGAGCTGTGGCATGTAGAGTGTTTGTGGGTAGAGACACAAAAGGTGTGCTTTATATGCAAAACTGGTGTTAGAGGTACACAGTTTAGGGGGTCAGGAGTCAGAGTTGGAGTTAAAAACTAGATGGTCTCATGGTTAGGTGTTGAATGACAATGGGTTTATTTTGAGAAAGTTAAAGATTGATGTTGCATGGGGTTAAGAGGATTTGGGGGTCTGAGGAGTCTGGATTGATCACAGGGTAAATCCAGAAGGTGAGATGGACTTAATACACCCAACTTTGTAGCCTTGTTTGTAAGGTTCAGCAGTATAGCAGTTGGCGGACATAAAAGGCCCAACTGAAAACTAAGATGGAGGGGAAGTCAGCACTAGCAGCTACAGAAGCTAATTAATGCAATGAATGAAAACATTATTGCAGTGTCACTTTTTCTCTCCTTTAAAGACTGAAAATTTGTTAGCTACCACTATGTACAATCACAGTTCCATGGTTATGGTACTCCTTGTTCACTTAGATAATTACTTGGGTGTTTTGGTTTTTAGGATAGTGAGTAATGGCTCTGACAGCCTCATTTCAACTCATACAATTCATAATTAAGGATTTAGCAGATGAAATAAAGACAAGCAAACAAACATGAAAACAAGAGACAAGAACCAACCAGTTAGATAGGGGCAGAAGCAATGCACAATGCAACTGCACCGGCAACCAAAGCAGTTCATCTGTATTTTCAAGTATTGCTGGAAAGTACCCTTGCCAGCACTAACCTAATTCAAAAATTATTATTTCAGAGAAGTAACCTTTCTACCACTAATATCTACACATTATCACGCTTAATATTTCGATATTGTGGCCTTACCAACAACTTTTAACACCCTTTAATTTCCCACCTAATCAACTCTACCATCATGGACAAATTTTCCAATAACTGAATCGAAATTGATGCAGTTCAAAACATATAGAACACTCCAACACTACCACTAGACACCAAATATGTTGGTTTCTATACACTCTGATATTCCTAAAACAGAGAAAGTGCTACATCAAACCTAGATCTACAAACTGCTCCCATACGATTTGTATCACTAGAGCAGAATCACAACAGATCTAACATGCTTAAAAGCGATGAGAATCCCAAATGAAACAAGATAATTATTTATCCTATATATCATATTGACCATAAATAGGAGGCTGAGCAAAGTAGGTTTTCTGTGAATTATCCTCAGTCCAAGCAGTGACGGTCACAAAGTCGCTGGCAAAACTTGGAATGACGCACTTGAAGACCGCAGCGTTGCCAGCTAATACACTCTCGTCCACAACCACCGTGTGGTACTTCTGTGACACAACTGATAAACCAGACGCGTGAGACATGAGCTAAAACTCATACACTAATTGCTCACATTATGGTACTGTATTATTAAATGCCCAGACCAAACCCGTTACTACTGCTGGTCAGTATCATTGACATAGGTATTGCAGAATCACTAAGCCTGGGCCCCATGGGACGAGCAAAAACAAAAGGTAGTAAGCAATCTCCAAATACCTGAAACAAGGCTAAGGAGTAGTTACCAACAACCTCTTGGAGTCCTCAGAGAAACAGATGATCTGCAGCACAGTACCTCCAAAAATGGTACTTAGCCTGGTCCAACATTGTTTGGGAGTGTACACACACATCAAGGACCAACACTCACTGTTGCATATACAGCAACTTTTTTGCTTCGTTTTATGAGTGAAGTCACACACAAATGAAGGACCCACACGCACTGTTATGCTGGGGACATACTATGCATTATATAGACAACTTGATATAAGGATGCGAGACTCGGACATCATTCGCACCACAGTATCTATAAGTATCGAATCGACATACGAGCTGAACATCCTAGCAACCAGTTAGGCAAAGAAATGCATATGTAGCCCCGCATTACAAAGACAGCACCAGTTTCGCATAGTTTCCATAGACTATAAAAAGTTTGATGGCTGAATTAAACCTTTAGCTTTTCAGCAAGCATACCTAAACATAAACAGCTAAGACACAGTATGACAAAAAAAGTTCATCTAGTTTTCAGTTAGCTCCCAATATTTGGTGAGTGCGCAGTTCTCAGCTGTGCTGGAGATTTATTCAATTCGATTCTATTTTTTGAATGCTGTGCTGTTCATCAGTTCTACTAATGCAGTCATTGTACTCTTAACCTAACAACCACTTATCACTTCACCCTCAGTGAACTTTACATAGCATAATATTTGTACCAACATTTTCAATCTTTTCTTTGTTTCTCAGACTATGTCTATCACTAACAAGTTCATTGATACTATATAACTTGGACGGGCACTTTGGTTCAAGAGATTTGATTAACTGTCCCAACAGCAATGATGAGAAAAAGAACATTACCTCCAGAAATAACAATTTTTCCTTCGTTACCATAACTAAAATTGATATGTGCTTCCAAATATAACCAGCAGTTAACTTTCAAATGCTCTACAATGTACCTATGATACCAACTGATAGCATTTCTATAACCACACCATATATTGACTGGACACTGGCCTCTAAGGCAGATTTCAGTACTGCAATTGGGTCTGACTGCACGGTGCCGCAGACGCATTTTTATATGTTCTCCCATTATTTTTTCATACTTTGTTTAGCTATTTCACTTAATTCTTTTGCATTCAGTAATGACTGGCAGGCCTATACATTCTTCTAAAACTTCTATATGCAACAAATTCACAAAAATATTAAGGCTTGAAGTGTAATTATGTAGAGCAACTGCTTATGACATTCTTTGATATATGCAGTACAGTAAACTATTTCACAATAGTTTGTGAAATAAACAGTCTCATTTTGTAAAACCAAAGCTTCTCAAATTTGTGGTATGCTCGATTTGTAATGAAATACCAAGTAAACAGCTGATCAAAATGTCAATGAAATTTATTTGGCAAACGGGCTAAGCAAGATGATCAGAACAGACAGCAGAGGTGGAGAGTGAGTCGTAGCAGCTTGCATACATGAAGTGATGAAGCACTAGCTGCCATGAAGTGATGAAACACTGGCTGCCATGAAGTGATCTAGCATTGGAAGCAGTGATGTGATGGCAATTTCTGAGGTTATTGCTTCAAATCCGTTATTGGAAAAAACTCAATTTTATGTGATATTAATATATATTACATGTAGTAGTCTATTTATGTTCCAATTTCTTTTTTTTTCAATTTTAATATTCCCAGAAATTATGATGAATTTTCAATTATTCTTGGTGTCCGAAGGTATGATATATATTGCCTACTGAAGATTTTATGATTGTGAATTTAGATCCCCTGCTCTGTAACGCATTCCTAATGGTACAACGAAGAAATTAATCTTTTTCTGAGGTCCCTGTGATTATTAAAACTCATTTTATTAACACTTACATAAATCGGCCTCCAGGCCCAATTGCGGGAGGCCCAATTTCAGTGTCCAGTCAATGTATGGTATGGTCTACAGTATTACATATACTAGTTGTATCATAAAATACTAGCCAAATACTATCAATCTACAGCTATACAAGAAACTCCCTACTGACCCCCTCTAAGATACACTAGTGATGCTAAAAACTCATTAGTAGATACTGTACAATCTTGCAGTTGAAATATTAGAAAAAAAGACTAGGAGGAGCACCAATGTTTTAAATGGTGAAGCATTTTAATATTCTACATATGGTTCAATAAATTCAATAGCAATGTATGTGTACCAAAGTTGGGAGTATGGTAGTAATCTTCGCGACTGGAGTCCTCCTGCCAGGCAGTGACTTGCACAAAGTCCGCAACAAAGCTGGGAATTTCACACGTCATAACAATCGCATTGCCTTTGATGACGTACTCCTGATCAACGTGTGTGACGTATGTCTGGGCCACGACTGTAAGCCACCAACGAATGAAGTTAATCATCACCACAGCCACAAAATAGGTATCAGAGCTAACAGTTATTTTCAGCTATGAGCCAAACACCAACAGACATCGGATTCAACAAACAAATTTGAGTCACCAACTTTGAAACCCGACATGAGATACAATGGATGTGAAGGACAAAATGCAACTTCTCACCCATGGAAACTACTAAATACATATATAAAGTATATACATCGACGGGGAGGGACATTATCTTTCAGCATAACACAAAATCATTCAGCCTCAATATAAAAACACTGGACAGAAGGTCCGGTCAGCAAGTTCAATACTCCACATATTATGTAGCTAGTTCAGCAAAGTCCACTAGACGGCAGTGGCATTCATGCAACCTGTTTTCTTTGAAATCTCAGTGTTTAACCCATAGACTAAAGCACTTCGTATCAATGAACAACCTCTTATTATTATACTAGTGAGAGATTAAACCATGCACAAAACTTGGCACTTCCTCAGATCAGATTAGGTCAGTTATTAAAACTCAAAGGTGAAACATATGACTGATGAGTCAGTCAAACAACAAGCAATTTCTTATCTAGAAATGTGGTGATATTTATTATTATATATACATACTTGTTGTTTGGACTTCCCTACCCACAGAATAAACTGGGATTCAAAATGAGTAAGAAAAAACTGACCATGCAAAGAGAAATGTGGGCTCATGCAGGAGAGTGTTTTCACATACAATCAATCCATATGGGATGAGCAATCCTCAAAAAAGAAAGAGGAAGAAGAGACAAAAGAATTTAAAAATGTGGGGTCACACTAGCAGTTACATTGAGGTGGAAACTTATCCTCTTGCAACAAACACAAGTAAGTGATGACTGGGAGTCGGTATGTTCTTGGAACATCTATGCTTACTACAGTTGCATCCTTTTTAAATTAATCATTCATTAGGTATTTAGGAGGAATACACGTGCTGCAGTTGATGCGCACTTTTTTTTCGAGAATGTCAGATACCAAACTCGCCAGTTCAATTGGTGCTTTGTGCACTGGTCTGTTAAGGTTTGGAATTCATTGCCTGCAGGCGTTAAAGTCAGCTGTTGATGGCTTTTTGTTGGATTTTTTGTAGCAGCGTTTCCGGCTTTCTAGTGTTGCAAAATGCATTGTTTGGGTTGTACTACCCATGCGTGTAGTCCGAGCGTGAAGTTTTAATAATAGTAACCACTTAATCACTATAACGAAGTCAAGTTTTGCAAGCCAAGGCTCATAAAGGTATGCTGGTGCAGATATGGGCAGAGCTGTTGAGCTGAGAGTATGGTCGAGTTTGACTTTTCACTGCTGGTGATCTTCAGAGCTACAGCCATAAATAACGACACTTGCCGCAAGACTGATTGGCAGCAAAGCCATTTCAAGAAAGGGCTGGAGAATATATAAGTATGTATATAAAAGTGAGAATGTTTTACCAGTCCTTGAATTCTTGTTTAGCGGAATTTTTCAAGATTTTTGGCATACATATCAGATAAATATAAGTCGTAAATATATATACCGGTACCTACCGTACGTTTTTCAAAGCTGAGTTTCATGAAACAAGTCTTTACTTCTACTTAAGCTAATCTCACCTGTAAAAGTAGCTACTGCCATATATCTACCATAGCCTAAGCAGTTTTGAGATTTCTTAGTAAAAAATAAGCTGAGATATACAAGTCTCTACTTAAGTAAGACGAAAACTAATGCAATAACATATGACCTCGAGATCTAAGCCAGATGAATGTTATGGAAATTGACCCAACTTCTTTACTGCTAAACCTAGGTCATTTTTATACATAAACGTCCTCATAATCCCTTTATTACAATAACGCTGAACTTCCGATATTGTTTCAATGCTCATACTTATCAATATTAATAGTCAACATTAAGATCCAGTGAACAGCTTCAGTAGGCCTTGAGGGACAAAAAAGAAAGAACCTCTGAAAACCCTACAAGAAAAAGGATAGACTTTAAAATTGAACAATGGAAACTGTAATTTTAAGACCAGTGAGAGGAATAAAGTTTTGAATAGGGTAAGTAGGCTTCTGAACATATTTATCCATCAGACGTAACATTTTCCTTTTTTTGTAGGGTTTTCAAAAGCTCATTTCATGTTTTACCACTCCATGCCGATAGTAACTTAGTAATGACATAATTTGGCCATTGGCTGCATAAATGTACCAAAGTTGGGGGTATGGTAGTAATCTTCACGACTGGAGTCCTCCTGCCAGGCAGTGATGTGCACAAAGTCCGCAACAAAGCTGGGAATTTCACACGTCATAACAATTGCGTTCCCTTTAATGACGTACTGAGGATTGACGTGAGTGACGTACGACTGAGCCACAACTGGAATAACAATGAGACCCAACCACTGATTAACCATTTCAATCCAATAAATGATGCCATACAGAACACTGACCAGCCCGGCATGCATTACTCCATTGCCTGTGATGGAATAATTTCTATAGAAATATCTTCGTGTTTTCTTAGATGCTTTACTGAACTAAAATGCTAATAATGTAAATGTATTATGAGTATTAGACTATTCACACAGTCATTAGTAAATGACCAGCCAAAAAAACCATCAAGCATCGACATTGCAATTCAATCACACGTCTGGAAAGCATAAAAAATCAGTAGCTGGTAACAACAAATCATACATAAACTCAAAGGATACGTTTCATTAACAAGATGGACCAACCACAGATAATAAGCCCAAACAACAGAAAAAAGTGAGAACAATAACAAGTTTTCACAAAGCACAACTGTCATAATATAGAGAATGACTGCACTACCAATTTACAGTATACAGCATATGTATAATATACTGTGTAAGATACCTACTATATAAAATACTAGATAAGCAACTTTAACAATAGATTTAATAAGACTCCTTTATGATATATGTAACTAAGTAAGCACAGAAACGTAGCTAACATACTAAAAAAAACTCTTGTAGCTTAAAGTATTCACTAGGTTCTAAGGTGTTACATAAGCCATTACCCACCTCTATTTTCTGATAGCTTTTAGCTTTTTTACCTGACAACACTGTAGAACTACATATTGTATTTACTGTATCACTATCAAATTTGTAGATGTTTCGCAAGTCCAATAACTACAAATAAATTCCCAAGACACGATTTCAAAACTAGAGATTCACTACCTACATAACTAAGATAAAATACACAGAATGATAAAATTAAAGAAAACATGAACCCAACAATATTTTTTCAACAAAAAACTTGGGTAATATTCATGCCAAGTAGCTACCAAAGTTGGGACTAGGGTAGTAATTATCACGGCTGGAGTCCTCCTGCCAGGCAGTGACATGCACAAAGTCCGCAACAAAGCTGGGAATTTCACACTTGAGGATGGCAGAGTTGCCCTTGATGACATACACTTGGTATGAGTGAGTGTCATAGTCCTGAGACACGACTGTTGATGGAAACAAGACACCCGGATATATTTTGTGACAGTTTGCATTACCTGCTGAGCCTGCCCAGACATCAATACAAGGCCTACTGGAACATGCACCATCATCTGGAGAGGCAAGTGCTGAAATAGTAACGGGACGACAAAGACAAATGCTGGAACTGATACAAAATTCACCGAGACTGAGGTCAGAGGAGATACATTGCTGAAACAAGTCCATCTTTATAGACACACCTGCTGGGACGGACACCATCACCGGAACCGACACACATGAGTGGTCCCCAACACAAAAAGAACTATTATGGGTCATACTCAGGAACAATATTCCAAGTTCTAATATTCAGATAGCTACATGCATACCTACAGTTACTGTACTTTTGATTTACAACTACACATGTGTATCACCTAAACATAAAAACCTTGACCCTAAATCAAGAAACTTAATAACACAGGTATGGCTTATAATGAAGGCTTACTGTACTGCAGGGTTAATGGCTTAATGCTTATGCTACAGCAGGATGTATTGAATGGGTAAAAAATGTAAAGTACTTGAACAGTATTACTCTTTCCCTAATTCAAACTTTTTATAATCACTAGGGAAGGAGCTGTAAGGAGATGTTTTTATGTACATGGAGTCAAGAGTCAGACACCAACAGGTCAAGGAGTCCAAGTCAATATATTAACCCGCTAGTTTAGCAATGTCTGATATTATTTTATACCCCTACTTAGAGCTGCTGTACCCACAGATCTCAGAGCAACACAATATCAGAGAAGGGACACGCGTTGCGGTAAACGCAATAAGTAATCATATAAGCAGATGAACGGATAGCATACCAAGAATTAAGAGGCAAAGCTTCTAATAAGAATGTATTGAAATTTCAGACATTCGAAAATATATCCTTGACATTTCAAAAGATGTACTGGCTTCTATGAGGAAAAATATGTTACTTTTCCCAAGTCAGACTGTAGGCTATTACAATTTTTTGCAAGAACAAGCTAATTGCATAGTAGTAAAAGGCATCAACTATGGTTTTCCATATGAAAAGTAGCTTTATTAATAGTTCTCTTCCATAACTTCACATCACATTAGCTTCACATATCATACATGAAGGTACTAGTACTAACTACTTACCTACCAGCAGCAGCAACTTACTCGTTTTCTACTACCTTCTAGTACTTGCTAGCAACTAGCTACAATCTGCATTCTAACTGCTACTGTACCTAGTTACTAGATGCATAGCAGCAACTAACTCTAGCTACTCGTTACTTGACTACTAATCTCATAGGTAATCTACAAGCAACTCAAAACTACCTTTGGCCTCAAAGTACACTAGTTCACTAGCTTTATCTCTAATGCATGACTTGAACTGCTGACTACAAATTATTACACCAACACTAAGCCAAGAACGCATAAAGGCTCAGTCAACACAAGTGTCCGTTGCTCTGCGGCTGCCGCTTTACAAAGCTATCAAGGTAGAGTCAATAAGATGCTCATACAAGCGAGCCCTGTGTTTACCTTGACTATTATGAGTACTGTGATAATAGATGTCTAGCCGGTGTTAGTTCAACCACCATTTCTAATTAGCTATCTAGAAAGGAAACTCCTTTCTCCTTCTAATCAATAAACTGATCCTATGAACATTCGGAATCCATTGCAAATGAAATTCATCTAGATAATAATAATTAGTTAATTAAATTTTCCACTGATTGGTAGCTACTAACAATGCAAACCAGGAATCCCTTGTGAATAAATATCTTAATTATTGGCGCTATCAACACCAGGAACCCTTCCCAAAGGAAGGTCAACCATCTAAACTGACAAATAAGAACCTGAAAAATATTACAGTTGGTTACCCCACAAGACCATAAGAAACCCACCATAGTCCCTAGACCTATAGTATACAAGCCCGCTCGTCTCCTCAAGCCACTCGAGCACCGTCACAAAGTCCCCCACAAAGGAGGGTATCTTGCAGCGAATCAGGGCAGAGTTGCCGGCAATCACGTTCTGAGACTCTGCCTCCAGCAGGTAGCCCTGAGATACCACTGGGGCAGCCAAGGGCAAGATTAGATTATTAGTTTATGAGTTCAGTTCGTTACTGTACATAAGCAGGAGGAAAGTAACAAGCATTTAAATCAATGAATTATAAGTACAATATACTTAAAGGTGGCTACACACGATCAAGTAAAGTGGTCAGCTATCTCGATCGACAGCCCACCTCGAGGAACAGAAAGGCAAAAATAGAGAACCTACCTAACTTTACAAAACCTTATCAGCGGGAACTGCGGCCAAATGCAACATCCCCTGCGGAAAAGACACTTGGGACAAGTGAAAAATCTCCAAATGAAAAATGGAAAAGCACCAACGGCGTTAGTTGAGTGCCTAATAGCACAACTCATTGAAAAAAAGCCACCAGATAGCTACAGAATACAGTACATCACGTTTTGACAACTATATGTAGGTATTCATGATAAGCCTTAGCTACATCATTTCAAAGGAAACATGAAAAATCCCAAATAGGAATATACATGCTGCAAGCTGCTCAAAACAAAAATACCACTGAAACAATAGAATATTTTTAAAGTATGACATACCACTTTCTTGCAGTCGGCAGAAAGTAACCACGAACATAAGAATGACACCAGCAATGAATACATACAGTATGATAGCTAGTACACATAATAGAACCATTGCAATAGATTTTTATCTCATTAAAATCAATTGCAGGTTATCAGTAACAAAGAAGCATTGCAATACAGTAGTTTAAAAAATTAACTTCCAACCTCCATGAGACGTGACAATTTAAAGGTCACTGGTAAATATTCACAAACACTAAATTGTCGTTCCTTACATACCAACATCAGCACTTTCCTCACGGTGACAGCCTAAATTAACCTACACTAATTCTGATATATTACCCCACCAATATTTTTCCAATGTGCAAGCTAAATAACAATTCTAAAATGCCCCTGCTGTATTTACCAACATAGTACCATCGGCACCTTTTATTCAACATACACTAACTATGAAATACCTTCACTTCAATACTGTCTCACATGTGTCAGCTCCATAACCAGATAATAATACTAAAGCACTCCCATATGGAGCAGTGTGACCACACCAACACGGTTCCATAGGCACTTTTACATAAGATACAGCAACTCTAAAATAACTTCACCTCAACCCTGTCTCCATGGGTACACTGAACAACCAACCATACACTAGCTCTCCAATGGCTGTTATAATATAATCCAGGGTTGCGGAGTCGGAGCCGGAGTCGGCCGGAGTCGGAGGATTTGAGGCGGAGTCGGAGTTGGAGTCGGATTCTCACTTGCTCTAGGAGTCGGAGTCGGAGTCGGAATTTTTAGCCCGACTCCGACTCCGGAATTCCACTTATAA
>LQNS02277812.1:16027122-16040880 GCA_001587735.2 Parhyale hawaiensis | reverse complement strand
GATGCCATGAGCTTCCAATTTTTTCATTAGCCGCAGATGGGGGACTTTGTCAAAAGCCTTTTGGAAGTCTAGATACACAAGGTCTACGCCCTTTTGTTCATCTTTAATATAGCATAGAATATAAATTTTCCACCTAATGGCTTAATAAAATATACGGCGGGCCCCACAAGAACAGGGCATGAGCCACCAATACGATACCAAAATCACACTTAGTGCTCCAAGAGCCACACTACAGTGGAGCAACTGCACAAATGAATGATCTACACAGCAGTTTGAAATATAAGTCTTGATGTAATACCAATTAGCTGTTGCTTAGCTAAGGGCTACACAACACCAGCAAATGCCTAACCACATGATTTGCGCACAGGTGAATTCAATATACAGTATAGCTAGGTATATTATCATACATTCCATAATCGCAACTATAACCTATAAAAAGTTACACTTTCATAAACACAATAAATAAGTAGGCTAGCTATTCTAAGGGTTGCATACACAAGTTTCTCCAAGTTACTACGCTGTCAACTGCCTACAGTTTATACCGTACTTGTATATCTAATCAGTGCATTAAATAGCTCAGTCTTTTCCTTTTCATCATAAGGTCCAACAGCAAAGTTTGTAATCTGTACCCAACACCTGCATGATAACTTCCCTCATACTACTAGCACTAACATTAAAAGCCTTCTGTTTATATTGTTATTGCACATAACTACATATAATACCTGTAGATAAGGCTCTCTCTCATATTACTAGCTACCATCAATAATATTAAAGGCCTCGTGTTACAACGATCATAATGATTTCTTCCCTTTGAAACTAAGCAGTCTCAATGTGCTACCATCAACATCACAAGTTCTAACTTCTATTACATATAGCTACAGTATATTGCTTGGACTAAGCTCCATTACTGTGTCAATAGAGTTCACAACAGCTCAGAACCATTTCAGAAATACCTACTGTACTTTTTTGTATACTTTCAATAGAAAAATCAAAAACACAAGCCACTATACCATAGGCCTGAGAAGTGTAGTAGGTCAGTCCCGAGTGTTCCTCAAACCACTCAATGACATCAACAAAATCGGACACAAAACTAGGCACTTTGCAGCGGAGTACCGCAGCATTGCCAGCTATCACAGCCGTTGACTCGGAGTCCAGGTAATAGTCTTGTGATACCACTGGGGACAGTAGAACCATAACTAGTATTGTATGAATTATATCATAACTTCTGTTTTTTCTTTTGCAAAAGTGGATAACAGTACATAACCTTACATGAACTGTTCCTTCACCTTAGCAGGGGATATGCTTTTCAACTCTGTCATATTTGTAGCTTTTTCTTAGCTAATGGGTATTCATATTGTGGGTCATGACCTCTTAAGGTGTTCCAAGTAGGGTGAAAGTACCAGATGGACAAAATCAAACTGATCTCCTGCGTCCAGTCAGTTTTCAAACTTCAACTCTTTGGACCTCACGACCACAACACGCCCTCCTCTTATCGACTCTGACTCCTTTCCAAAACAAAATAGGCCCATTTCGCCAACTGTGCCTCTTGGAACAAACAAGCATCTGCATCCAACTCCGAGCGTCCACGAATGTTCGAATCTAAATCTGACTATCCAACACTAGCTGCAAACCTTGGCAGAAGGGGAAAGGATAAGTTAACTAGACCGCACACTTCAAGTAGGAATTCACATGCACTTGTTTAACAGATAGACGGCTGCTGGCACCACAGGAGTGTACAGTATGGCTGCAGTCGACCAAAGGTGCAACAACTTCGACCGCCACAACCATCCTCATTACTAGTTAGGGTCAGTACCTCCACAGTAGCACATAAGTGCCAGAAATGCTTAGTAAAGAAGCTAAGCACTGCAAGTATTTGCCTGTCTGGCAAAGAAGCTGGATCCTCTTTACTAGCATGGTGCTCCAACATTCTGCACTCACTATGGTGGAGGTGACCCGTGAACTATAATACTGATTTCAACTGGGCATTGGATATGAAGCTAGAGAAGGCATGCAACTGTCTTCTTGAATATGAGAGGTGTAGCATAGGTCGAAGCATTTTGGTAGAGGCATTTTGACTGCAAAAGTGTTGAGAGCCATAGACTGAGTTGACTGAAACAATGCTTTCACATATCACATAGCTGCCTTGATGCAGCTCAACAAGTTGATTTTTTTCTAAATACATGAAAGGGACATAGAATATTTACGAAATAAATTATGCAATGTGTCAGACCACTATATTAAGGAGATCAATTTTTAGTTGGGCAAACTGTCCACTAAGAATAATTAGCCCACCAAGCACGTGGAAGAGATGCTGTGTCATTTATGCGGCGGCTGTGACAGTAAGTGTATCAAGCAATATGAGAAGTCCATATGCAGAGCATCATCTGGGTAGTATTGGAAGTGCAACATGGGGAAGGTGTGGGACAAGAAACAAGAGTATTATCCTAGCTTTATCACTGCTGCCACAACATCAGAATTATAGTACCATAGTCAAAAACGAGGAAGAAACACAAGATGAACATGGTCGAAAATAGCAGAAATGGAAGAAGGCAAATTGAGTACTAACAAAAGTGGTCTTGAAAACTAAACTAGGGCGATCTTCCGAGTCTCTCTGAGAACAATAAATAAAAAAGTTTTTGGTGCTGCATAAATTCTATCTGAAGTTTGACTGGAGCCTAGTCGTTACCACATAGCTAATGGATGGGAAACTCGTGAAATCAGTGGCCAGCATTTCAACTTCTTGTACCATTCAGACTATTCTCTACATGAATGCAAAGAGAAAGACGACAGACAAAATAATACAAAATGAAACTGCCATCAGCAGAAAAACTTCCCAGTAACAAGAATATTTTCAAGTCAATCTATAACAGGCTCTAAGCAACAGCAATTTATTTTTATCATAACTCTAACACTTATCAAAAACCATCCTTGATCTAACTTCTTTCTGTTGTCACCAACATGAATCAATCCTTTACTAACTAAAATACATTTAAGAGTTAACCCAGACAAAAAAAAAAAATAAATACTTAGATCTTGTTACCTACATGCTGATACTTTTCATGCTTAATAATAACTAACAAGTAATTAGTATCCAACTTAACTAGCTACCTTCCCATCACAAGTACAGCTTCACTAACTATGCTACTAAGCTGCATCTACTAACTGGGTACAGACACCCATAAGGAACAAATGAATGGGTGCATCAAGTTATTTATTTCCATGAGGTGGTCCCAAAGTCTTGCACCTTCAATCAAAAGGTAATTAGCACAATAGAAAACGTGTAATGCAGTACAACACAACACTTTGATTATTTTCGATTTATTTACTTTCACTTTATACAATGATTTTCTATTTGATATATGAAAAATACCAAACCAACAATATGTAATGACAATCAAAACACAATGAAGGGGTAAGACTTTGGGACCGATCTTCAATAGATATGTAATTAGCTATCAAAATCTGTAATATTGCCAATATTTTCACATAATTTTTTAGCTAAAAAGCCATCAGTGTACCTAAAGTTTGCTGTGGGTAGAACTTATCGCCACTTATTTCCTCATACCAGGAGACCACAGTCACAAAATCCGACACAAAACTAGGGATCTGGCACCTGAGCAGGGCACTGTTGCCAGCTATCACATACTCCGTCACCACTTCTGAATTGTACGCCTGACTAACAACTGGGGAAGACAAAGGTAATATTTACATTCATCTCCTAGCATTTATATTGTTATTAACATTAACACCTTGCTAAATTAATCACTGTATACACGAGGTTCACTTATCCTAGCTTCAAAAGGAAGAGAGGCTCTACAAAGAGAGGGCAATTAGTCATGTGTTGCAATAACTTCCCAATCACTTAACCAAAGTGCAGGCCTAACTCAGAAATGGGGAAGACCACAGTAACAACTTGTGAGCACACTTCCTAAATTCTGCTGTTTCTCTTATCTCATCATGACCAATACAGGGCAACAAAGAAGAAAATATAAAACACTGTTGAGGGCAGGATTACAGAGTTGGAGATAGAAGGACTAACTCTTTATTTCCTAGGCATTGGTAGGTGTACAAATTTCATGCTGAGCAACAATACCAAGGATTCCTACTTACAATCCCAAATTTATAACAAAATTTGACTGCCAACAAAACAACCAAACCAATGTTCTCCCAACTCCAATCGCTTAGACCAGCAGGTGTCCAAACGCTAAAGGAAAATATCCGAAAAACAAACACTAAATCTTTGCACTCCAGCACCTTCCACTCAGCAACTGTACTTGAAGGGAATGCAAACACCCATTTTGAGTCGCATAAATGAAGGCATGGAAAAATGTCTCGAAATTACTTAACACTCAACCAAAAATGGAAGCCATGGCCTAGTAACTTCAACAACAACCATGCGGAGAGGAAAACCTAACATGAAGATACTGAGAAAATATAAGGAAGAGTACCTACAATAAGCCAACCAATATCCTAAGAACTAGTTAATATCAATCCAAATTAAGTTAGGACACCCCTGGCCAACTTGCCATACCTAACAACAATGCTAGCCGACCCAGCATTACATAAACTAAACTCGGCTCAACTAATCTACTTAACTGAATAGCTAACTACACCAACTACCAGTCCTCTACATCCTACTAACATAATGGCATTAACTCATAGAGAGCCGGGGCGTAAGTTCCTGTGTCTCTTTGGGAATAGGCCTTTTGGTTCGTCTACTGCCACTTATCTAATCTAATCTAAATGGTCCTGTGATACAACTAGACTAGGTAAGACATAAGACACATAATTAATTTCTTAGATCTATTTCTCATAATCTAAGCTGTACTGAGCTACCAATTATATCAAGTAGAAGACAAACGATTCAGAGCAGCAAGTCAAATCATGAGCAAGTATTTTATGCAAAATATAACAGATACATATAATTCACGGAGAGAGGGGAAATTCCCAACAATAATACATCATATAAGTTACTTCAGAAGGAAATGGAAAAACCAGTACCAAAATTGGGATGATGGTAGAGCTTATCGCCGGAGATTTCCTCATACCAGGACACAATGGAGACAAAATCAGTCACAAAACTGGGTACATGGCACCTCAGCAGCGCACTGTTGCCAACTATGACATACTCGGTCAGCACTTCTGAATTGTAAGCTTGGCTGACAACTGGAAAATAATGGAAATCAAGATTTGGGTCTGAGGCGAATCTGGAAACCCATCAAGGCACAGTTTCTGAGTTATAATCCATACTATTGAGTAGTAGCACTGCTTCCAACAGGAAAGTGTATGTAGAGAGAATGGAAATAAATAAGTGCTAGCTAAGAGAACCGGGCTACAAATCATTTTACATCTGGCAACAAAACGTACACAGTTGCCAACAACCACCATTGCCCGTGTTGTAGCACTGCAGAAACTACCGTACTGGCCAACCGATATAGAAACATTGGAGTAAATACAACATAGCTACCAAAAATATAAAACTATTAAAAAATTTAATGTTTAGCAGATAATCTTGCTTTGAGGCACATGTTACTAGAAGAAAAACAGCATGAAACATAGGAAAAACAATAATACTACAAGAGCAATTGGAGTTGGCATACATTTCTCCAACAGTTGCCATATAGGTAAATTCAAAGTAGATGGCACACCCTAACTAAAAAATCCAGCTTCGTGCCGCAGAAACACGCCAACTAAGCGCCCAAGAGTATGCCAATTACTGTACTGTCAGAACTATCCAGTCACAGATGGATGGCTCAACAGACAACTGCGACCTCCTGACTAGACACTTTTCTTTTCTGGTAAGGTCAGCAACTTTGCATAGGACTGTGAAGCCAAAGGCATTGAGACTGCAATCCGAGTAGCATAAGAATTTACTGTTGTTGTTACGTAGGGGGCGGGTCCGGAGGGGGTCGGGCGTGTGTGTAGCGGAAGGTATGAGAAGGAAGGCAGGGAAAATCCAGAATCAACCGTTTCCTATCCTGTGATTGAGTCTCATATCTTCATTGCGGTGCGTAATGTTTCAATTTTGTGCTGCGAGCGTTGTGTGGCGAGGGGACTTTGTGTTCTTTGGACCCTTGCCTTTTTACTCTCGCAGTTTTCACTCATTTTATATGATAATATGCCAAAAACACATCGAAGTGCATGCTGAGCTGAAGTAGCAAATCACAAAGCAGCAAAATAAGGCATAATCTCAACATATACTACATTGTGATCCACTTCAAATGGATCAAATCAAACTCAAATTTCCAACTCCTCTGAACTTGAATCTGACAGATTCCTACCAACTCGGACTTGAATGCAATCAAAAACACACCTATGTATGGTGAACATGGTAACGTTACTCTGAAGAAGTAGTAGTAGAAGCTTTTACTAGTGCTTCAGTGGCACACTGCCAATATCGCGCCACAAGCTCGTGCACCGACTAAGGCGCGTTTTAAATTGTCAATGATTTTTATCTTGGCTTTTTGCCGGAAGGTCTCAGAGTGGTCAGTGCGCTATTGACAGATAAAAGGTGGAAGTTGAGCACCTCCAACCCCCGGGACGAGGCTAAACGCTGTCGCTCAGCCGCGCTGTCAGCTACCTCGATCGGCAGCCCACCTCCCAAAACAGAAGGGGAAATATTGACAGCCTACCTAACTTTCCAAAACTAACCTTGTCAGCAGGAACTGCGACAAGTTGCAACATCCCCTGTGGAGAAGGCACTAGGGAACCTTGGGGTTGGGAGTAATGTTATTCTGTCCCTCTGCCACAAATCAGATATATACTGTCTTCAGAGCTAGTCTGGTATGCCTAGCATTGCAGACTGCATCAGGAAAGGAGACTTAATTAGCGGTGTAGCAAGAGTACTCAATTAAGTGCGTCAGGGATATACATAATGCCGAGAAACAAATAAATCTTGGCTACTTTCTTAAGTTAGATTCCAGATTATGCCAAACCTACGTAAGAGAAACTGCAATAACCCTGGTCACTACATACAGGCCATCCCTAGTTACTCTCTACGAGACAAAATAGAGAATAAAAATAAATAGCCCTACCATCTACAGAAAATTGTAAATATACCAGCAACCAAAAAAAAAGATACCATAGAATGGGGTAATTGGGATCATGTGGGGCAATTGAGATATAGTGGGGGTAATTGAGATCAATGATTATTGTGGCCTTGTTAGAGTACTTAGACAAATCAGAACATATGTTTTAAATGTCAAATCCTGGCAGATACCTACCACAAGCCTATAGATTGTGTAAGTACTCTAACAAGACCACAATAATCATTGATCTCAATTACCCCCACTACATCTCAATTGCCCCACATGATCTCAATTACCCCATTCTACAGTACACATTTTTTAGGGAGAACTGTCAAAGAGAACAACACAAAAACTTTATGGATTACCTAATACATAGCTACTTCCCAAATACTACACCAGAATTTAGACAAGAAAATAATACACCAATACATGTCATACCACCTTCCTTACTAAATATCAATTACCTTCCCTAAATTACATGAACCACCAACAATAGTAAATTAGAGTGCAACAATATTTTTTGATACAAATAAGTGGCCATACAAAATTTGAAAATGGGATGTACCATAGTGTGCACTGGGATACAGGTTATCTCCAGAAACCTCCTCAAGCCACCCCGTAACATGGACGAAGTCGGCCACAAAGCTGGGGATGCCACACTTGAGTATGGCAGAGTTGCCCTTAATGACATACTCATTGTTGACTTCAGCAGCATAGCTTTGGGACACCACTGGATATTGGAAGACAGTGACAAGATGAAAATCCCTTAACTTTGTATAAAGCTCTCAACTCTTTTTGATAAAAACCCTTAATGCTCTAAGTGAAAATCGCTTAATTGCGCCTAACATGTGTTGTACCACTTGGAACCCAAGGGAATTTAAATGAAACAATTGGATGAAAAATTCCATGCTTTTTGATAGCTAACCTCACACTGCTAATTTTAAAAAGAGAATTTAACCATAGAATCCAACAAATGAGATGATGTTGAAAATCAAGTAGTACAAGCATGGGTATTATTGGGTATTATACATAACTAGTACCTACTGTACAAAAAATTAAGTACTCCAGAATTGATTATGCTCTATAGCTTAGATGTATAAATCAGTTTTACATCAGGATTTCATTTCCACCAGAGGATTACAGGCTTGGACGCCGCCCAGCTCATACCAGCACTTTCCCAAGAGCTTCGACCATTCAGCTATCCACTGAACGCCCTTCCCGCCTTAAAAAAAGCGACGCTTGCATGGTTCAAGCTTAGGACCTGTGGATCTGGAAGTGAAACCCGTAGTTAAGCACGGTTGTACAGTCGGATGTTTCAAGAGCAACTCTGACTCCTGCCTCTTCAGTTTTTCCAACTCTGACTCTTGGAATTTAAGTTTTCCAACGCCGGGAGCAAGTGACTTTCTGCCCATCTCCCACTCAAATATCCCAACTTCAAAACCATGCAGTTATGTTGTCACGTTGGCCAGTCACACTGCATTATGTAGGATGATATTAACCACCACTCAGCTTGCTGTAACTCTACCATCCATATTCAGCACAATTTTTTTTTCTGAGCAGCACTACTTGAAGTATCAGCAAATATCCTCACAGATAGTAAACAACTACTATTGACCAGGCTTCAACCAACAATGGGTGAGATAAATGCAACAGTCCAGAAAAGTAACCAGCAAATTTGAACTACGGAACAGATGAAAGCGACACATAACCCGGACATAACCTCAAAGATTATATTCAAGTAGCTATCAACCAATGCTAAACATTGCATTTATTGGAATTACTGTATAAAGAAATGTAGAGCTCTGACAAGTTAACTATGTAAAGGCCTAAGAGAAGTGGGAGAAATCTCAACCTGCCTGTAGACACTACAGACATCCATACAAGTCTCATATGTAACTTATAAAAATATTGATTCTGAGCTACAAATAACTCTTTTCTTTTATGAAATCTAGCACTATAGATGCAGGGATTAGCAAATCTAGTAGGTAGCTACTATGAATACGTAAGCTTAGGCTACTCTGAACTATTAGCAACCAGTACCACATTTTTACCAAATACCCAACTATTCCCTCCTACCAAATCCCTTGTTTGCTCCATTATAGTTCAGCTTCGTCTCACACCCTCGTCTCAGAACTAATTAGCTAGATAATAAAGCTCACACACTCTATGCTCTTTTAACACCTTAGGTAATGGGTTGCTACAAGTCATTTGGTCCCAGAATAGAGCTGTAAAAAATCAATGAAGTCAAATGAACATATACTAAGCAACAGCTTATGTACTGATTAAAGAAGCAACCCTATATTTCCTCAGTCATGTACCAAAATTGGAATTGTGGTAGTAAGTATCGCGACTGGAGTCCTCCTGCCAGGAAGTGATGTGCACAAAGTCCGCAACAAAGCTGGGAATTTCACACTTGAAGATGGCAGAGTTGCCCCTTATGACGTATTCATTGTCAGCCTCGGCAACATAGTCTTGTGATACCACTGAACAGAACACAGCAGAGTTCTGATAATTTTCACAAAGTTATTACTTGGCTACAATTTCAGAAAATTGGTAAACACTTGCTTAGAACCAAATACTTTGCTAAAATAAAGGTCTCAGTTCGTTATCCATGACAAATGTTTCACGACCATGCTGAAAAAAATGTAAAGTGCAACGAAAAATCTGTACACCGATAACAGCTGGACAATTCAGGAGCAGCCAGCAGACAAAATAAGATGTGGCAGATAAGAGATTGTCAAAAGGAGTAGAAAAGAGAATGAAGAAAATGGGGCATAGTAACAAAGAAGTCCCAAAGACAAACTGGGGACATTGTTATTTATGAAGTCCACTGGGGTGTAACTCCAAATAATGTAAGATACGCAAGCCTAACTAACCTGACGATTGACATAACAAGCAGTTTAAGCCTCCACAGATATGCAACTGACGGTACAAAGCATGTCAAGGGAAATGTGGAGCCTATGAATGGAGTGTTTATCACAGTCAATGAATGCAAAAGGGAACAAGTTATGAGAGAAAGAAGAAAAGGGAAAGAAACTAGGAGGACACGAACAAAGGATGTCCCAGAGGTCAAATGAATGAGTCCCAAGGAGTGCAACTCCCCATAACATAAAATGGACAAATCTAAATTATATAGTCTATCTGACATTACAGGAGGTGCAACAAGCAACAGGAAATTCAAAAGAATTCAACTAACAAGACAGAGGACTGACCAAACAAGACACAAAAGCCACTGCTAGGCACAAAATTAACTGCAGACTGACGACCTCAGTTAATACTCATCTTAATGTCATAGCTACTAAATACACAGCTAGAACAACACCAGTACCTACCATTTATCTTTCAGCGCCAATGGTCTGGATATTCTACCTACCAACTCTTCCACAACAGAGCTAGAATTGTAGTGGTAACATACATAGCTATATTGTTTCAAATTTGCTAAACTTCTTAAATAACAAGCTACCAATGTTAGCCCAGCTATGATAGCATACAGCCATACACTGATAACTACATGGCCCATAACTAAATATCTAAAATATGTATTAAGTAACAAGAACCACAATTGGTTACAACTGGCACACAAACAAATTACTCCTACTGTATAATTAATGGAATTCCAATGAATTATATCTCTATAACTCAATACGAATTCTGAGTTCTCAAAAATTTCACCACAGGTAAATGCATCTGTTATTCTCTGCACCAAGTACCATAGTTGGGGCTGAGGTAGTAATTATCACGGCTGGAGTCCTCCTGCCAGGCAGTGACATGCACAAAGTCCGCAACAAAGCTGGGAATTTCACACTTGAAGATGGCAGAGTTGCCCTTGATGATGTACTTATTCAAGGCTTCAGCAACATACTCTTGGGATACCACTGAACCAAAGTAAAAAATCAATGAAAAATTTTGGTGATTTTTTTTTTTAAGTAGGCACATCGACATGAACTATTATGACCAGAAAAAAAAAAGAATCATCCAAAGCTTTCCAGAGTTTATTTTCAGTGATGAAAGTGGTAACATACAACTAGAAAGTAGAGCAAAACATGAGTAATTTCGAAGTTACAATACCAAGGACACAAATTTTGGTTCTCCATCAACTTGTCCCAACGAACATCCACTAGAGACGCGCAATAATATGACACGAGTCACCAAATGGGGTGGGTTCTACATACAGTTCAAATCTACACCTGAAGAGCATTGTTGGGCTACCTACTACCGTAGCAATTAACCAGCTACTTAGGCTGCTGGGTATACATTTAGTGAACAACTCTACAACCAACAACTCGAGCTTCCAAGAACATAGGTACAACACCAGTACCCTATGTAACTGTAAAAGATCTGTGAAATTAACCTACCATGAACTACCAGCATCAACCCGCATTTCCAACCCAATTGCTCTCCATAAAAGTAAAATGCACTTTTCACAAAGCTGGTTTAAGCAGTTATTCAAGAAATATATTTGTCATCCTAATATTTTTTTCATCAACGGAATATGCAGCACACTAAACACGTGTTGTTTTTTCCCAGGAGAGACTCTTAGATGTACAAGTCATTACTACAAGTCTTCTTTGAATAGATAATGATATACAAAACCAGAGTACATTGTTTTCTTTCAGAGCATTCAGTTTATTAAAAATGTACCACAGATACAACCATCGTTTATTCTCACCAGCTACAAACCAATGCTAGCTTATTTCCACAAACTGCAAGTCAATGCTAGCTACCTTCTTCTTGAGTGTAATAAAGCAACACTAACTGGCTACTGTGAGTCACAAAACAACACTAGCCTGCTGCCATGTGCAAGAAATCAACACTAACTTGCTACTGTAACAACAAATTAAAGCTAGCCTGTTCCTGCTAGTAATAAAACCCTAAACTGCTCCCTCAACAATAACTCATATATATAAATAATAAAACTATAATACTGCTGGCTTGGATAGAGAATAAATGACCATGGATAGCCATGGAAGCTCCCATTAAAAACAAAGAGCAGGTAGACGGCACAGCTCAAGTACTACCATAGACAGTGGTAGGTGCAATAGTGAGGCCTCGGGTCTCCTCCTCCCACATGGCTATGGTGAGGTAATCAGCCACAAAGGTGGGCAGGACGCACTTCAGAACAGCGCTGTTGCCGCCAATGACAAACTCATTGTTGACCTCGACACGGTAGGCTTGATAGATCACTGTGTGTGGGTCACCAGGCGAGAGTTGGATGTCAAAATGTCATCTCTTTAGTAAGTATAAGCCTCTCTACCATAAGCAGATGGGCCAATGTAGAGCAAGCAAAACAGACATGTAGACTCTCAACAGTAGAGAAACTAATGCAAAGGAACAGCAAACAAGGGAAGAAAAGAACAATTGACCAAATATGTACTGGAAGAAGCATAAAGGCCAGCATTGTGAGCACAAAAGGGAAGATGTTAAGAGGTCCTCATGTTTCCATGTGGTGACAGTTGGAAGACCAAATCACCGGGCTATACATATGGCAGCAATGGCAAGACAACCTACAGCTGATGAGGTAACCAGAATTTATTCTTCACTACAAATGACACTGATGATACTAAGAGCGGAAGGAATGAGCGTGGGGTCTGGAGTTAAATCAGCCAAGTCCGACTCAGCCATAATCAAATTCCCAATGACTGTTTACAAAAAAGTCTGACCTCTACCAAATTCAACTCTGACTCTACTGAACTAGGAGGAATAAGAGACATGTTGGACAGCATAGTACTCTGAAGAAACCAAAGTATTCCGACTACAGCATGCCAACCAGTCTATTTGGGGAAACCAATCACACATTTCAGATGACAGGGTAAGAAGCCTGCTACTAGGTACCTAAAGACGTCCAGACATTTTATCACAAGCTATTCTCACTACTTTTATACACCAAATTTAATGATAATTTGCAAGGAAGCCTGCCCAAAATAACTTGGCATACTGTGTCGGCAATAATAAGGCACCCAGATCAAGGAAGCAGCAATTCCAGAAACTCTCGACGCCACCAAGAACAGAAGCCAAAAGCCTTACAAAAACATAAAGTTAAACCAACTACAGCAATATATTCGAAAAAATTCACAAAAAAGAACCTTCATAACAAAGACTACATAGCTACACACTTTCTATTTGTTCACAGAGTAATTAACTTTTACCTGAGAGAAGCATATAGCCACGAAATACATAGCACATTTCAACAGCCAAATAATTTATGTAATGAATAACTATGCCAACAAATAAGCGAGATATTTGTCTTACTAAACTATAGCACTAATTCCGCCCACAGCTAAAACTACATGAATGACTACTCTAATAATTATTATTATTAGAACTATATCTCTAGTCAGATTTCATGACCCTACTTTCGCCATCTCACTCACTTAGCTATATATTTCACATATTCATATACAAATGGATGCTGTCACTAAGTATGACCAGTTCCAGTTTCTGTAACTAAAAGCATGCAGAATCTGGCAATCATAATCTATTTTTGCTTCACCACAACTTTTTCCTGTAGATGTCAGAGAAAACTCCAAAGCTATATAAATAGAGCACAACTTTGTCAATTCTACTCCATTTGTTCAATGTATAAACTGCCGTGATATTACCTAGCTGCTATTTTTCCTCACTCCACTACAGTACCAGATCATGAAGATAACTAATGCTTCAGGTATCCGCTGCCGTGATATTACCTAGCTGCTATTTTTCCTCACTCCACTACAGTACCAGATCATGAAGA
>LQNS02277812.1:15975903-15989679 GCA_001587735.2 Parhyale hawaiensis | reverse complement strand
AGTAGACGCAGTAGACAGTGAGGAGTAGACGCAGTAGACAGGAGTAGACGCAGTAGACAGTGAGGAGTAGACGCAGTAGACAGTGAGGAGTAGACGCAGTAGACAGGAGTAGACGCAGTAGAGGGCGCGTCGCAGCAGCGCAGTGGGCGGCCACCAAACACACTGCCATTCAGGCACGCCTGGCAAACTCTATGCATAGTTTGTTTACACGGGCCTATACAATAGGGGCCCTACAGCCGTAGCACGGGGGCACTGATGCTGGCCTGCAACACTGAGATCCAGTACGGGTCTGCTGCTACCGCTCGCATGTGTTGCTCGTATGTCGCCTGGTAGCTATACCTACTTCGGGTGGTGCTGCGCCCCCAATATGTTTATACTTCATCCGGATCAGAAAATAAACGCGCTTTCATATTTTCGTTTAGCCAAAAAACAGCGAGTGAATATCGACGGATCTTCATCCTTTCCGGTATGGCCGGCATCTCTAGTAAATTCTGCTTACCAAAATCAGCGCGATGTTTCTTTTCCAGGAAACTTGTAAAGGATATTCAAAAGCCCGTTCAAGTGACTAGCTACTATGAAGTGTTGTCCCCTATGAGCTCCTAAAACTAGGCTTTTGTAAGAGCAAAGTTTTCGTTGTAAACCTTCCTGTAAAGACTAAAGCGTTTCTAGAGAGAAGGAAGACGCGTGTAGTAGGTACCTATGACGACGGAAACGTGGAACCCATGCACGATGGTGTTCCTGTACAGAATCAACGTCCATGTGAACATGAAGTTGAGAAAGAAGATGAGTATAAGGAAGCCTTATCAGTACCTACGAAGTGAAAATGAAAGGAAGCCAAATGGACACAGAAGATATACGCCCCGGGAAGCGCTATCGTCATTCACGACGAATTTGTGTGCGTGTTTGTGTACGCAGATCGTGTGCGTGCGAGCGGCGTTCAAGTTGGTGCGCCGCGCTACTTGCTGTATCGCTGATTAGTTAGGTAACGTTATGTTGGGGTGGGTTAGGTTAGGTTTGGTAAGGTTAGGTTAGGTAAGGAGGTGAGGTTAGGTTAGGTTTAGTAAGGTTAGGTTAGCGTAGGTAGTGTTTATTTTAGCGGTGGCGCGCGCAGCAAATCTTACTTGAACGCGCAATCGTCGTGAACGACGATAGTGCGCCCCGAAAACCAAGCTAAGGTGAACTATACAGCCCTCTGGGAATGCTGCTCCCCATAACGTAGGGTAAGCGAGTCTAACAAACTTAATCTAATATATATATATTTCAATCAGAAGTCGAGAAGCAGGCGCAGCATCATTATTCCGACTCCTAGAACCAGAGAGTGCCCAACTCCGACTACCTACTGAAACCAGAGAGTGTCCAATTCAAACTGTAGGAACCAGCGAGTGTCCAATTCCAATTGTAGGAACCAGCGAGTGTCCAATTCCAACTGTAGGAACCAGCGAGTGTCCAATTCCAACTGTAGGAACCAGCGAGTGTCCAATTCCAACTGTAGGAACCAGCGAGTGTCCAATTCCAACTGTAGGAACCAGCGAGTGTCCAAGTCCAACTCCGGAAACCATAGAGTGCCCAACTCCGACTCCTGGAACCAGAGAGTGCCCAATTCCGACTCCTGGAACCAGAGCGACGACTCCGACACAGTAGCCCCGGCCACCCGTGGACAGACACAAGAGCACCACAGACAAAGCTACAAACAACACGGCCCCCGCAACGCACGCTCGAGCGCACAAAGCTTCTGCGGAGACCCCGGACGGAAACAGGCAATGATCCGCTCCGCAGGACCGTAGCCGTGCGGCTGCTACAGCTGTAGTGGAGCCGGCGCAGCTGTAGTGGTCAGCATAGGTAGCTACATCTGCAGAGGCGTGCACTACCTACCAACTGAAGTATGGTCGATTCCGACACGGTAACTCTAGTGGAAACACCGCCGTACATGGGTTCCATATTTCGGCTGATTTACTATATGTACGGTACCTAAGTCCCTTTTTTCCTCTCTTAAAATACTGGAGGGTCAACAGATGGACCAGAAATTTATAAACGACGTTTAAAACAATGGTATTCCTACGATATTACAACAATGGTCTCCCTGCGATTACTATTTTTATAGTGGTTGTTTAAGTTTCCCTAGAAAGGAGAAGATAGGGGCATGTAGTATCATCAGTAGGTAGCTACCTATATCGACAGGAATATGGAATCCATGCACGAAGGTGGACCAACGCGCATGGAAACAGTAAGTCGAGAAAAAAGAACAGATGAAAGTACGATCAGTAGGAGGGTATTCCTACGATATTGAAACGTATTCCCACGATATTAAAACAACGGTATTCTTACGATATCAAAACAAAGGTATTCTTACGATATCAAAACAACGGTATTCTTACGATATCAAAACAACGGTATTCTTACGATATCAAAACAACGGTATTCTTACGATATCAAAACAAAGGTATTCTTACGATATCAAAACAACGGTATTCTTACGATATCAAAACAAAGGTATTCTTACGATATCAAAACAACGGTATTCTTACGATATCAAAACAATGGTATTCTTACGATATCAAAACAAAGGTATTCTTACGATATCAAAACAACAGCATTCCTACGATATTTAAACAATGGTATTCCTACGATACTTAAACAACGATATTTAAATAACGATATTACTACGATATTTAAACAATGGTATTCCTACGATATTTAAACAATGGTATTCCTACGATATTAAAACGTATTCCCACGATATTAAAACAACGGTATTCTTACGATATCAAAACAACGGTATTCTTACGATATCAAAACAACGGTATTCTTACGATATCAAAACAACAGCATTCCTACGATATTTAAACAATGGTATTCCTACGATACTTAAACAACGATATTACTACGATATTTAAACAACGATATTACTACGATATTTAAACAACGATATGACTACGATATGAAAACAACGGTCAGCTCTGGAATGAGAGATCGAAATATTTTCATCTCTGATCCAGAAGCTCAGGCTTGGAGGTCAATTAGCCTACCCGAAGAGCACGGTTCAGAGGGTTAACTTTGCATCCGAAAGGTAGGCAGTCCATCGAGGTTCACTAGCCCTACTTGCTCCGTCATACCCAACAGCCGAGGGGTAAGCAGTTCAAGTATGGCGCAATAGGTGTACAATAACATCGGTTTAATCCTGCACACAAAGGACGGGCAGTCTAAACATGACGCAAGCACAATCGCCTGTGAGCGGCAGCAAGGGAAGCTACCACACGCAGGGTGACAAGCCGAGGTAAACATTTCCTTCCGGCGGTGGCGGGGCAAGCTCCTCTATATAGCTAGCTGCGGCAGCGGCGTGCCCAGCATAGTGCGGGTGCCTGCCGCATGCCCTTCACTCGAGCGTGGAGTGCCCGCCCTGTGAAGTCTGGGGCGCCAATCCCCATACTAATCCTACAATAATAAAACGCTTCGTAGCTACATTCATTTATTTCGTGTCCGCATCTTAAAGAAATAGATAGGCGAAAAATAGGCCAGGTTGCAGATTTTGTAATCAAGTAACGTTTTCGTAGAGATCGATGACCAGGTTGCAGAAGATGGCGAAAGTGGGATCCTTATCCCTTTATCAGTTTACCTGAATACACTTCTTCATTCTTGCTTGAAACATTTCCTGAAATCGAAACAATATACCTAGTCTATTTGTAGGTCTGCAGTCTGATATTTATAACTTTTATCTCTCAGGTCACGAAGTAGCTCCCAATAAATTCAGCAGATCATCTGTGAAGCACTCACGAAGTGTTAGTTTTTTACGGAGTAGACGAGTAAAAATTTCTTCTAGCGTAGTATCTTTCTTTGACGGAGCAGTTTTCATTTTATCGGTCAGAATTTCGGCACTTCAATGAAGCACACACGTGAGTTTGAAAGACAGTACCATAGCTTCGGTGCGCTCACGTTGCATGTAAGCTGACTGAGTTACATTCAAGTTTATTGCAGTGTTTTACTCAAGATTTTACTTCTACCTCTTACTGTGGAAGACGCACGTTCAAGAGGGAGACTGGAGGATAGAGAACGTAAAAGAAGAACGAGACTACTACAGTCTCAAGAACAAAGACGTACTACCAATGGAGAGAGATGACGCATCTATGCGACACAGTGTTACGAAAAACTCAGAGCAGAAAGATTATAAAAGATAGTAGCTAGTAGTAGTACTAATGCTACCATTACTACTAAAAGGAATACGAGCTGCTAATAAGCGTGAGCGGGAAATGTGGAAACGGCAAGTCAGAGAAGAGAAGACCTAAGGATGAGAGCACAACAAAGGATCAATGAAAAAAATGTAGAAAGCAAGTCAAAGACGAGAAGATTCCGCACCGGCATATATTATGCAACATATCGATCATTGCGTGAGTTTTTTCACGCACGGGTCCAGTAGTCTACGTTATAATTCTGCTTGTTAATCGTTCAGTACTTCAATGAAGCAAATATTTGCGTTTCAAAGAAGACCGTGACTCTTTCAACAGTATTAAATAGGGGAAAATTAGGTATCCTTGAGAAAACCTGGGTAGGCATCAATGGAAAGATCCAGGTTGAAATCTAAGCTGCTACTGCTTGCAGGTTTTAGGTAGAAAATTCACTGCCTAACTGAATATTTTTCCCACGTCATATGCATGATACTACGGGTCGTAATGCATCACAATTGTGGAACAAAACTTTTGTTCTACGGAATTTCCGACGGTTCCTTCAGTATAAGATAAGGGAAAATCAGGGTACCCTAGACATGATCTCAGGAGGGAACATGAGCCAAATATTCATTTTTTTAAGCTGCTTCTGCTCACGCGTCATAGGATATTTGCTGTCTGACTTGGAACATGTTCTCACACTTGGAATACCTACCTAGTTATATGATACGGGTCTGATATATCACTGAAGAACATTGCTTTTGTTTTGTGGAATTCCCCCAGGCTCCAGCTAGTTATGAGAACTTGAGAAATCAAATCACTGCATCGCAGGCTAATTTTAAATAGTACTGTGTACTTGTTCTAAAATATAATCGCGAAATTATGCATTTATTCGTGAATTTAGGTCTTAATCAATATATAGTCTATTTAGTTGCGCATTTAGCCATTTACCGGTATGTAGATACATAATACCTACAGTACCTATGTAGTTACCTAGTTACTTATAGATACCGGCACAGTATATTTAGGTATTGATATAGCTACCTACCTACGTAATCATAATAAATTTTTTTCCTGTCACGTACTAATAAAATCATGGGGAAAGAAAAAAGATCGGAAAATCGCGGTTAAACTAAGAAAACGAAAAGCACCGAAGGCGATTTTGAGTCTTGGATTTTTAACATCATAGCAATGAAGAGATCTATAGGATCTCTTAGAGCCCTCACGGATCCTCGATTTTATATAGTTTCTAACCGAAACCTTTATTACACTGATATGATGATGCGTAACTAGAATCTATGATAAGTTAAATTCAAACGCCTCGTGGCGTAAGGCCAGCAACCGCAGTGGGAGAAAATTTGATCGCCATTTTTGATGGCCAGCTAATCCTATATTTTTGGCATGGGTCACATCGCGGGCAACCCAGCAGACTCCCATAAAATATTATGAACATAGCTCAACTCCTAGCTTTTTTGGCTGGAGAGCAAATGTCATCGCCATCATTTTTATGGCCAGCTAATCCTACTTTTTTTTTGGCATGAGTCGCATCGAGGGCAACCCACCAGACTCCCTGCAAAAAAAATGATGAACATTGCTCAACTCCTTCGACCACTTATTGGGTGGCCAGATAAAGAAATATACACACAAACTTAAATCATCAACGTAAATATTATCATGGCTCTACGCTTCGCTCGCGGGTTACAACAACGGGTAGATAACATGTTCTAACGATGCTATAAAACGGGGCTTCGTCGCCCTAATTATTTTGCTGCTGCCACTTTTCTTCTTCTGGCGATTTCCTAGCCTACAACTATTCTGTAAAGAAAAAAATGTGATTGAGGTACTATCATAGCGAATTCCCGATAGCTACGCGGATGCAGCTCGTGTGTTAGCCTAGGCCTAAGTCAGAGTCGTCCTGACATTTTCGCCAACCAAACTCAGTTTTATTGAGGATAGGTAATTACGCAACTAGCGTATTAAATATGAAAAGACTGCATTACAGAAGTGTTGGTCAATAATTCAAATTACACAAATAAAAATGATCAACAAAATGCTTGGATATTACACAACTTAATGTGAGAGGTCAGGCTGATGTTCACGTAGGTACCCTCATGAACTATGTTGTGTACCCTAAGGGGTACACGGACTCCTGTTAGGACAACACTGCAGACTAATTTAAGCGATGCTTGATGAACGGGAATTAGCCTACTTCGCTGCATGTCACTATACGGAGGGACAGCGCTGCCCAGAATTGAATTAAAGCGCACTCGCGTTCTCCCGCAATTGCAAAGCATCCTCAATGAACTAATGAATACTGGAATACTGGACAAGTACCTACGGCACCGTAACACCCAAATTCTTCGCCATCCTTTTTGACAGCGAATAGCTACACTAGTCCAGTGGATGGGCACTGATCGTCACTTTCTTCACACACCAGAGCTTTATTTATTTCGGGGCCATAGATGCGTTTGATTAGCATACAATGGGCACATAGGATACAAGGAAAAACAAGGGCTAAATATTTCCCTGACCACGAATAGGAGGGAGGAAATGAGAAGTTCACGGTCGGGACGGTACTTACGGCTGTCATTTCATTGCAGCGTGGACCGCCAATCAACATTTTTCCTTCCTTTCGAAACAGCAAAGAAAATGGACTTCTGAAGTATAAATTTACTTTAGTTATTTCACTGCAGCGTGGCTGCCAGTCAACAACCTTACCGCCTTCCGAACGGTATCTATATAGCAAATGCTTGATAAAATGCGCAGCCGAAGAAATATGTCCCCCATCGCATGACGCACCACAATTAATAACAAGAAGCAGGGCCGGAAATGACCGCCGTCCTGAGTCAGGCGGGGGAGGCGGCGGCGGGTACGCGGCCTTGTGGGGGCTCCCTGGCCGTTTTCTACGCGCGGTCATCGTTTTCTACTGGCGGCAATAGGAGGCGGTCACCGTTTTCCATTGCGTATTCTCGCTCCAGTTACAGTTGCCTTATTACGTCTTTTCGGTGGATTTATCAAGAATTTTAGTCCCACAAGATCCAGTGAGTATCCAGGAGGGTCGCCTACAGCTTCTACTTACTGCAAATAGATGAATAGGGTTGTGACGTTGCAAAATATGCAATAGCTGCAAGCAGCGTGGGTCTGGTTCATTTCAACAGGTACTATAGACTTTCTTCAACCGTGGAACTTTCACGGGTCCCGATGGTCCAATTCTATGACTGAAATTTGATTTTCATTTGTCTGTACGAGTGAAGTGTATACAGAGGCATCATACTGTATATAAGAAATCAAAATTCAGTCATACAATTGGGACAGAATATGCGTGCGCAAAGTCACAACCTTATAGATAAATACAACCGAGGCTCTCGACGAACTCGAACCCAGGGACTCAACACAAGGCGTAACCACTAGATGCTCTGTTAATTAGGGCTGGTCGAGCGGTTGCGTGCTGTTGTGCCGAGTCGCTATGTTTGAATCCCGTCAAGCCTCTGTAGTGGCCTATTAGTTATAGTTAGGGAGTTTAAGCTTCCGTTCCCGAGCAGAACGATATCAAGAGGAAAGAGCAACGGACATATAGTATACCACGTGAAACGGGGAACCCATGCACGAAGGTGTTCCCACACAGGATCAACGCGCAAGGGAACCGCAAGTCGGGAAAGAAGAGGAAGAACAGAATATAGCATGAGCAAGTAGGAGTATGAAATCGGGAAGGAAGCAAAGTGGGCACGAAAGAGAGACGTCCCGAAAGCCTAGCTAATCGCTAAGGTAACCTACACGGGCCCTGCAGTAGCCTATTAGACGTACGGTATTTATTTTTTCCCTAACGCCTGCATTGCCAGCTCACCTTCTGCGCCAGTTCCGCCCCCGTGACGTTTACAGTTTTCTATACACTCCAAATTCTCAATACCAACACGGGGCGTCGTTTTCTACGAACATGGTATCCAACGAGCCCCGATTAGGCCAATAAAGGCCGTCGTTTTCCACGAACCAATACCACGTCTCTCCATTAAACAGTTAGTTTTTTTTTTGTATGGCGAGAACAATTTCCCATTCACCTTCCTCCCGAACAAGTGCGTTTTTCAACCACCAAGTGTCGTTTTCAAAACATTGACGTACCGGTATGTCTCGCTGATGGTGTCTACACACAGATGAATGTGTAGTTGGTGGGGTTTATGCATTGATGCAAATATTGTAAATTGGTTATTTTCTACCCGGAGCTCCGTTATATACGCAGTCTGTATTTCCAGGAATCAATCATATTTAATTAGGCTACCTCCGCCAAGGAGGTTATGTTTTCGTCGTGTTTGTCAGTCTGTCACCAAGATAACTCGAACTCATATACTTATGAACCGATTTGGACGAAATTTACAGGGATTGTTAGGTATGTTAGGAGAAACAGATGATTAACTTTTGGTGAAGATATGTCTATCAGTATGTTTGTTTGGCTGCCTCATTTTTCTGAATGCCATAACTCAAAAAGTTATGGATGGATTTTGATGAAATTAACATGAGTTGTTAGGTAGCCTAAAAAACAAAAAAGTAAATGACCAAATTTTGGCAATGATCCGTTTGTTCGTTTGTTTGTCACTGTTATTAATTTTATTCTTGTTAGCCCAATAAATCAAAGAATAATGAATGGATCTTTATGAAATTTATAGGGGTTGTTAGTAATGTTAAAAGACATAAATGATTAAATTTTGGTGCAGATCGATTTGTTCGTTTGTATGTTTGACTCATGTTTGTCATAACGTTTTTTTATTTTTTTAGCAGCAGAACTCAAAAAGTTATGAACGGATCTTCAAGAAACTTGCACAAGCTGTTAGTACTATTAAAAGGCACGAATGGTTGGATTTTGGAGTTTATACAAAGAAGATTATGGTTTCAGAGCCAATTTGAATTTTTTGCTACCGTTGCCTCGCTTGGCGGAGGTATGCGCTCTCAGAATGCCCTAGTTCTGGAATACAACTTTCTATCACGGGTTTTGGTTTCTAAGCCGTCCGCATTGCATAATTCCACCCGAGTGCCGTCTTCTACAACAATCCGTCGTTTTCTATGCCAACGACATGAGAGGGGGACTGCACCAACAGTCACCAAGCGACAGCAGCGCACTCCCCGCCCATGGCAATTACGAAGACCGGATCTGCGCCCGTGCAGTCACGGAATTACCGCACATTATGCACTATAATGTCGAGGAATTTGTGGTAATAATTGGCATGCTTTGTGGTGGCCATGTTGGGCAGCTGCGAGCGTGTAGGAAGTGCGATACAATGATTGGATCAATAAAAAGGACAACTAACCTCACTGAATTATACAGGATAATAGAGCGGCGTTAGTGTTTTATTTCTTTTTTTTTTTTTTGCAGAGTTTGCAACAAAGATCCAAGTGTGTTTACTGTATTGTACAGTACTTTTGCGGCCTAGCTACGATGCAACACATGTACTACACGCATGAGCTAGGTTAAGCCCAAAGCACTTATCATACCTATTTTTAACTGACTTGACCTATTCACAACTAACCTAGCATGTTCTTAACGAACCTATTTTGACCTAACTTACCGCATACTTTGAGTAAGGATATCAGGATACACACCATGCTATATCGGAATGCAGTAAGACGAGTGATCTATATATATCTTTGTGCGGAACTACCTACAAAATGCCCAAGCGCACCCACTGCCATCGAAACATTCAATTTCGATTAAATTCAAATCGCAAGTATAAACGTACTCCATATTCCTAGATTAGCCCCTTCTTTAATATCGATCAAAGGTAAACCAATTTCACCTTGTCCGGACTACAGTGAGGGCTGTTGGCCCACTTCTCTGGTAAAAGCAAGCCAACTACGGTTTTGACGGCAGGAAACACTATTCTACGAACAGCAGGGAGTTTTCGGAAGTCTCAACAGTAATGAATAACGCATTAACACCTTAATCCCGATCCAAAAGGGCGACAGCGCACTGAAGTCCAAAGCTCCCGGCACGTTAAATCTCAAAAAGCTCAAGATGAGGCCCACATCAACTTTTAAACAGTATTATTCCTACGCGAAACTAGCGCTTCAGGTAATTTTACTTTCAATCGCAACATTTGCCCGTATGCTAAATAGGGCACTACCACTACGAAGTAACACTACGCACTACAAAGTGTCCTGTTCGTATGCTAAATAGGTACCAGACACTACGCACTTCAAAGTAGCACTACAATGTTTAGTGCCTCTCTACTGTTTCGTATGCAGAAAGACTTTGAAGTGCTACTTCGCTTCTCGAGTACTTTATAGTGCCGCACTACGCTATGAGTCTATTGAAGTAGAGTAAGTGCTCCAATAATCATTCCCTAGGTAACTCTCATCTATCTTTACAGAAGATCCCTCAATATAAAATGTCTAATTGTGATGGTATTAGTGGAAATTGTGGTGATGTGATGCTCCAAAATAGTTTTTGCATCAGAATTACGAAAAACTCGTGCGTCGTGAGTACATCCTGGCCATTGAATGTCAACCGCCGTGAATTTTTCATTGGCGTCACATGTCACAAGAGCATTGATGGAAAGAAATCCTTTTCGACAGATATATTCGTCTGGATGATATCGAGCTGCGCCAAGGAAAATGTTTCCCATGAGAATAATATGTTGTTCACTGAAGCGAAACACTCTTTTATATTCATGGCATGTAGTTCCAGAGGTTTTTACTCGATGAAACCTTTGCTGTAAACCAAACAGATCCATAGCTGACGTCAAAGTAAACAGTGAAATATACGGTAGTGTCGTCGTATAGTGCGGTATGTAGGACACTTCAGATTTTTGTAGCACGCACTACGCTTTTTGGCACGATTCGCATACCAACGTGTAGTGTGGAGGTGGGCACTACAAACGAAGTGTGGAGGTGGCCACTACACTTCGTAGTGTTCCATGCCGCACTACGGCTTGTAGTGCGTAGTGCTACTTCGAAGTGCTAGTGCCCTATTTAGCATACGGGCCATTAATATCTACACTATAATGAAGACTGATGCATATTTATCTGTGTGTTTATTTATTTATCCATTTTCTGCCCCGCTTCAACAAAACAGATAGGCGGAACTTTGCCCAGGTTGGAGGCTCAGGTCGTCCTCTCAAGTTCCATCGAAAACTGTTAGGTAGAAAATAGGCCGGGTTGCAGAAGATGGCAAACGTATCTTAATCAGAGACAGTTTAAATTTCAACAATGAAGACATCGTAGGCTTCGTCTGATTTGTACGAGTATTAGCTTCCCAATACATCGAATCTATGGCAAGGTATAAGGCGACCTTACGTCTGAATGCACTTCTTGAATTGCCGAAGTTGAACTCGCAGCACTGTAGATATCTGAAGCTTCCATTGGCACTCTGATACATCACGATTCGTTGTTTCTTCCCAAAGATGATTTCGTTGCTTCAGCTATTCTCCTAAATTTAATTCAATGGTCGATGAAACGGCTTTCGACAAGCAACAACCACTGAAACTGTATAGGCTAGCCTACCGTACGTATCCACAAACAATACCGAATCTGAGCTATTACTTCGAGCGTTGCTGATCGGACTGTAATAAGCCATAAATTTTCTCCATTTCAGAGAGAAAGAAAAAGCTTCGACACTGAGCGGCTGTGAAGCCGTAAACGCTCATCTCAGGGTGCTTAGGTTAGCAGTTGTAATAATAAGGAACGTATGATCAATGAAGAAGGTCATCACAAATTCTTTGCTGTCATTTTATGACAGCGCAAGCCCTCTAGTATAATCTAATTACAAAACTAGGTAGGTATCTTCCCATTCCTTCGTCGATCTGCTGCCCAACTGCATGGCGCATCATAGAACTCAGAGTAAAAAATTATGGTTGTGGGAGGATGTGACATTAATAAGCGCAATCAAAGTGGACTGGAACATTTCCCGATTTCAGCGGACAAACTGAGATCCGGCGATGAAATGCAGGGAAACTGTTAAAAAATTCACTCAACAGGGAAGTAGCGAAGTGCGAGATAGATACGTGACAAGGGAAAGATAACGCTCACTCGCGACAGCTAATACGTAATATCAGCCCTAAAGTAATACAGAACAGTTAAATGTTCCGTTGTTGACGATGAAACAGCACAATCATTGGAAAATTCCCGTGATCATGAAAAAAATCCCATAACTATTGAAAAAATCCCACGATAAGAGAAAAATTTTCAAATAAATCTCATGATCATGGGGTTGAAGCCATGCTGCGCAGGCAGCAGCGTTGCATATTAGGATAGATGGGCGTCATGGGTTGCTCCTGGTAGCGTGACTCCTCATAATATAGCATAGGCACACTTAGCTTATCCTCATGGCATATACTCAGCCCGCGAGGGGTCCAATTTATCAATCAGTACCAATAAGTAGAGGCGAGCAGCTACCGTGACTAGAGCAAGCGCAGTCTTAACAATAGGGTTGCTATAGTGAGTCAGCGCCTGAAGAACTTCTCCCGTAGCAAATCCTTCACATTTTATCAACAAAATATAAAATTCCTAAGCATTTCTTCCGTAGCATGACAAATGTAAAAAAAATCCTTTACATTTGTCTAGAAAATAGCATGAAAAACTTCGAGCACTTGCGTAACCCTTTCCCTCACATTGTATTCAATGTAGGTAGTACAACATTTGAAACAGTGTTTTTTCTCCAAGAACGATTAATTCATGGGAGAAAGGGATAATCACCCTTTGCTTCAACGCGTAAAGCAAACATTGGCCACGTTTCAAAGAGTGTTATCTACTAAAAAAAAAAAATGGCAGTGCAGTTTGGGTCGCGGGAGAAGAACAATAGGGAGTCCGTAACGGTCCTTGGGATGGGTCACTTATGACCATCGACGGCCCACCTCGCAGAGCAGTAGAGGCAGCCTAACCTTGAAAATAAGGCTTTTCAGCAAGAACTGCGGCCAAATGCAACATCCCCCGCGGAAATTCACTCAGGAAACCCCGAGGGCGTGCAGGCCAAGACATTCTTACAAGGATGATAATATTGCACAGAGTAGCTTGGGCCTCCGTCGCCACAGCAAAGAAGAAGAAAGAAATGACATAGACCTAGTAGTATGTCGACAGAAACGTGCAACCCATGAACGAAGCTGGTCCCATGAGAACAGCAAGTCGGTTAAGAAAAGGAAAAAACAGAATAAAGCATCTGTAGTACGAGTATGAAAATGGAAGATCCCCTTGGGGAGAAGGAAAGAGTCGGGACATTTTTAGGGAACAAGTGGAATAGTCGGACACTCGCTGGCCCCATGAGTCGGTGACGATGCGTCTATTTTATTGACCAATACAATCAGAGTCGGAGTCGGTACAGGTGAGGCATTTTATCGTTCAAGGAGTGGAGTCGGACACGACAGGTTGGACTCAGTAATCAAAGTCGGATTAGGTGCGTCCGGTTCCGCAATCCCGCAGGAATGATTCCACAATCTCGCAGGAATGATTCCGCAATCCCGCAGGAATGATTCCGCAAGAACGCAGGCATAAGACTGCAGAGATACGCAATATAATAAACGACTAGCTGGACCCGTGAAACTTTCACGGCTTTGCAAGGCCTTTCAGACAGACTCGTGAAACTTTCATATTTTAGCATGGAGACACCACACTTGTTCTTCAACACCGAGACTCGATGTGT
>LQNS02277812.1:15953174-15969939 GCA_001587735.2 Parhyale hawaiensis | reverse complement strand
GGCCTCCCTTGGTGACGTCACTGCTGGCCTCCCTTGGTGACGTCACTGCTGGCCTCCCTTGGTGACGTCACTGCTGGCCTCCCTTGGTGACGTCACTGCTGGCCTCCCTTGCTGACGTCACTGCTGGCCTCCCTTGCTGACGTCACTGCTGGCCTCCCTTGGTGACGTCACTGCTGGCCTCCCTGGGTGACGTCACTGCTGGCCTCCCTTGGTGACGTCACTGCTGGCCTCCCTTGGTGACGTCACTGCTGGCCTCCCTTGGTGACGACAGCAAGCAAGCGACAACTCATAGGCCAGAATTCCGACTATTCGGCGAGGTAACAATGACGTAATATGGCCACGCCCCAGCACTCAATAGGCGCCTATATCTGAGGTGATCGATTTAAGGGCAACAGCGTGGAGCTCCCCTCTATAGAGTGCATTACAAGACCGAGCATGGACAGCCTATATGACCTCATCTACGAGTCATGGGCGCGTTCTGCCAGATCTGACAACTCGTGGAGTGTACCTAGCTACTACGCCCTGAATATACCAGGGCGGCTGGGTCGGGGTAGCAGTTGGGCATTTTTGGGCTGGGGAGAGCAAAAGTCGGAGTCGGAAACCGGGAGGACTGAAGCCTCGGAGGAGTCGGAAAACGGTGGGATACTCGGAATCGGAAACCGGCGAGACATTCGGAGTCGGAAACCGGCGAGACATTCGGAGTCGGAAACCGGCGAGACATTCGAAGTCAGAAACCGGCGAGACATTCGGAGTCGAAAATTAGCCGGACTCTAGGAGTCGGAAACCGGCCGGACTCGAGGAGTCAGAAACCGGCCGAATTCGAGGAGCCGCAAACGGGCCAGACTCGAGGAGTCGGAAACCGGCCGGACTCGAGGACTCGGAAACCGGCCGGACTCAAGAAGTCAGAAAGCGGTGTGACCCAATATTCGGAGTCCCATTCGATCCAACTCCGCAGCGAGGCAGGATAGCTACAAGAAACAAATCAGTAAAATGACAATGGAAATTTCAAACCTAAGCAAGAGTTCATTCTGTGCACAGTCTGGCGTAGCTGCGCTGCTTCACGCAGCGCTGTGCCTTGGGGCACATCCGCTCGTCTGCTAGCTACCTAACATAACTATACGCATTATTACATCCGCCAAGAGGTAATGGGTTTCGTCAAGTTTGTCTCTCGGTCTGTCACAGACAACTGAAAAAGTTATGGACGGATCTTTATAAATTTAGAGAGAGAGTTAGTTATATTAGGATGAATAGATTATTACCTTTTGATGAATATCCGTTCTACAGTTTGATTGGTGTCTGTCTTCTTTTTCTCAAAAAATTATGAACGGAGGGATCTTCATAAAATTTGCACTAATTCTGTGGAACGTTAATTACTAGGAGCAAATGATCAAATTTTTCTGTATTTGTTTGCTTCTTTATCTATACATATGTGAGTACAAAACCCCAAAACTCATGGAATTTGTAGGAATTGTTTGGAATGTTGGGACACAAATGACCAAATTTTGGTCATGATCGATTCGCCCAACTGTGCTTTGACTAAGGCTTGTCACATCGCTCGTCAGAACATAACTTAAAAAGTTATCGAAGGATATTCATGAAATTGGCAGGAACTCTTATCAATGTTGAAAGGCACAAATTACCTAATTTTAGCGATGATCAGTAGGTGCGTTTGTGCATTTGACAAGGTAGCCTAACTAGGTATATGTTTGTCTTTGTGCTTGTCAGAATATAACTCAAAAAGTTACGAACGAATCTTCTAAAAAATCACAAAAACTATCATCAATGACAAGAGGCACAAATGATCAAATTTCGGTAATGACAGAAAAAAATCCTTTTTCAGGACCAATATGAACTTTTTGAACATTGCCTTGCTTAGCGGAGTACCTACGTATACACTATTAGAGGGCTTAGGTAGGTGGCTATTATAGAAACTCCATTGACGTATCTTTGACCTCATTTGGGAGTAGGAAAGTCCGACTCCTCGAATTAGCAGGTATCGGCGACTCCGAACACGCTGAAAAAGACTACCTAGGTGTCAGGTACAAATTTTACTCAGGCTCCGACTCCTGGATCAGGTGAGCGCCATACACCCGTCTTCGAAACGCAGCACCTCGACTGACCAGTAATAATCTGCGTCCTACCCCCTCCAGAGGTGTCAGTGGATATCTGACTCTTGGGACCGGCGGACATCCAACTCCAGAGACCAGCGGACATCCAACTCCAGAGACCAGCGGACATCAGACTCCAGGGACCAGCGGACATCAGACTCCAGGGACCAGCGGACATCCAACTCCAGAGACCAGCGGACATCCAACTCCAGAGACCAGCGGACATCAGACTCCAGGGACCAGCGGACATCAGACTCCAGGGACCAGCGGACATCAGACTCCAGGGACCAGCGGACATCCGACTCCAACTCTGCACGTCTGGTGGCCACCCATACACCGCAGCCATATAGACAGGCACACCATACAACCAACAGCAGGCAGGAGGAAGGAAGCAAATCGATGGGCCGCGCGCCCAGCAAGCAGAGATAGCAAAGGGCAGCCATGCAAACTTCAGAAGCAATCGAGTGCTTGCCTCACACACACACGCCCAGACACAGACTATCCCACTATACAATAGAGCTTATTGCTTGCTTATAGTCTCCCGGTCCTAATGTGAAATACTCGGTAAACATTTAAAAATTTTCGGTGGAACTATGGTGGCGTATGGTCGTCACATGGACGCGATATTAAGCGGAGCATCCGTGCGGCTCCGGTACTGCTCGGTCGCTATGCGCGTTTTTTAGGCTGACATAGGCGACCTCGTTCCGAACACAAATCGCCCAAAAGGGCGCGCTTGCCCGACCGTGTTCCACGGATATTCCACGCCTCCGCTAAAGTAGTAGTATAGGTACGGCTGTTTTGGCCAAAGCGAGGAAGGCAAGGGATGTCGGTGAAACGCGTTCGGGCAAGCGCGTCTTTTTGGGTGACTCATGTTCGGAACGAGGACGCCTGTGCCAGCCTAAAAAACACGCATAGCGGCCGAGCAGTGCCCGACCCTAACGGATGCCCCGCTCAAAATTGCGACCTGCGGTGACTGTACGCCACCGTAATTCCACCAAAAAATTTTTATTGAGTAGGCCTAGGCACAAACCACGCAAGCACATATTCCGAAACACAGACTATATATTAGTTTCTTATGTATATATGTATATATATATATACATAAATATATTGGTACGGTATATATATATTTTATGTCTGTCCACTCAATAAGTGGTCGTAAGAGTTGAGCAATCTTCATAATTTTTTGTAGGCAGTTTGGTGGGTTGACCTAGATGTGACCCATGCTAAAAAACTAGTCTTAGCTGGCCATAAAAACTCACGGCGTTGAATTTGCTCCACCGGGTCCAATTTGCCTCCGCCGCGGCAGATCGTCTCACGCCATGAGGCCTCCCATTTTTTTCTATGTTATTATTAAGAGATCTGCAAGGGCGGTCAGCGCGTGGCGCAGGCCTTGTTGGACACAGCATCCATATGAGAAAATAGGATTAACTAACCATCAAAAATGACGTCGTTGAATTTGCCCCCATCGCGGGTGATGATCTTACGCCACAAGGCGTTCTAGTTGGTTGGTTGGTTGCTTGGTCTCGCCGCTTTAATGTGAAATATTCGGTAAACACAATCACACGTAAGCACATATACCGAGACCATCCCACCATACAATAAAGTTTGTTGCTTGCTTGCTTCGCCTCATCATGAAGTATTCAACAGACGACGCAAAGCACACTCACTGAGAAAGGGACTCTCCCACCAAATAGAACACAGTTTGTTGCTTGCTGGCTTGATCCACCGTCCCAAGATGAAGGGTTTGATAGGAGAATATACATCAGCTGACTGGCTATGCCGCTACAGGACCGTTGATATTTCAGACAACTGACACTCAAGTAGGTAGGTACTGAACACGCCCAAGTAGGTAGGTACTGAACACGCCCAAGTAGGTAGGTACTGAACACGCCCAAGTAGGTAGGTACTGAACACGCCCAAGTAGGTAGGTACTGAACACGCCCAAGTAGGTAGGTACTTCTAAGTGGTGGCGAATCCCAAAGCGAATATTTGTTTTTACCAAAGTTAACAATGACCAATCGAGTAGAAAAAAGAAAAGAAAACAAGACCACAAGAATAGCGACAGAAACGGAGTTTCGTTAAAGCGACAATTGTCTGCCACCACTCAAAGACAAAGCAGACCACGAGTAAGTAGTGAAGATGGTCGAACATTAACCTGTTCACAAAAGCGTAAGTAGGCTACAACGCCACCAAAAAAGACGGCGAAGAGACGTCCTTACCAGCTCTTTACTCACGGTCATTTGCAAGCGTGAGGAAGAGCGACGAGCGTAGCCTGGACACACTTGACACGTAGCTACAGGTATTTTTGTCATCACAGCGTAGTTAATGTTGAAGTAGCTATGTAAAGAGACGATTACTATCGAATTGAACACTGAATTAGAAAACGCAGCCGCAGCGACTCTGAAACATTTCTGCATTCAACGACCAGTCAACCTAAAACCTGGAAGCTCACGCAACATCCAACTCTCCGCAGCTTGATTTCTGGATGACCAATCGACAAGACGACAACCAACCACATGCAGCTTGATTTCTGGAAAAACAATATCCGCCCGGTAAAGGGTTAAGCACAGTAAGGCTATTGCAGACGAGTGCATTTTTTTAACCCGTCCGGTAAAGGGTTAAGGAATGTTTAGCGAGACCAAGCTGAGCAACGCCTGCCGTCGCCAGAGCGCCCTACAGTCGCCCGCAGTGACCCCAGGGCACCGAAACAAGTGAAAGTGAGAGCGCCGCCCCCCTCCTGCTGGTGGTGTAGTACCCCGCGGTGCCCGCCGCCCCTGTGCTGTCTGCATTGTGCGGGGCACAGGGCATTCGCTGCTGCATAGCAGGTTGTAACCCCCAAGGTTAAACATCGAAGTTGGTGAATTCTTGGAGCCAAGAACCGAAATTCTTGGAGCCAAGAACCGAAATTCTTGGAGCCAAGAACCGAAATTCTTGGAGCCAAGAACCGAAATTCTTGGAGCCAAGAACCGAAATTCTTGGAGCCAAGAACCGAAATCGGGAAAAATTTGGGGTGCAACAGTCGGAGTCGAAGTCAAAAACTGGCTAGAAGTAGGAGTCCGTGAAATGGACAAGAGTCGGTAGATTTTGGGGCTTAAGGAGTCGGAAGCAGAAACTCTAGAGTCGGAGTCCATCCAACATCGCAACCCTGGCAGTCCGACACTGCTCTATATATCGACGCCATTACGAGTCCCAGTGTTTCGTTGCGTATCAACAAACAATAAAAATGCCTAGACTTTCGAGTTAAGTTCTTATTCTAATTTTCTAATTTCAATTGATGTCCAAAACTTTACATATTTCACTTGCTGGCAGCAAACATCTCACGAGTCTGTTGGCAGACACATAAGGACTGACTCATATCCCTACAATTCCAAACCAGACTCAAAAATTGGACATTTGACAACGAAAAACAATAAAAAATCTTCACAGTATTAGGAAAAACAGGTATCAGACTCCTAGAGCTTTAAACCTAGGACATCGATGCAACGACATAGGGCAACAGGGTTAATACTGTTACTGAAATCCATGATACCGTACCGCATTTGTTCTCTGGGACCGACTCCGACTCTTCAGCAGACTAGGGCACCCGGCAACACAAAACAACCTCCTACAACAACATATCTGCGACAGCTGGTCAGTGTACCTAACACAAAACAACCTCCTAGTCTCCTACAACAACGTATCTCCGACAGCTGGTCAGTGTACCTAACACAAAACAACCTCCTAGTCTCCTACAACAACGTATCTCCGACAGCTGGCTCGGCAGCCGACAACAACAAAACAACCTGCGACTGCCCAGCAAGAAGAGCAGAACAAGGTCGCCTCAATGTCGGCCGACAGGATGCAGCCGACCGTGTCATGCATACATGCCACTGGCGTGGGAACATGCGGGGTATCATACCAACTATCCAGCACGCCTTCGAGCTGCTGCACGCAACTGTGCGTCGTAAGCGACTTCGCTTTAGATAATATTATAGAAACTAGTGGACCCGCGCGGGCAAAAAATTAACGCAATAATCGATATTTTTTCATTAATATAGGCCGTTGCAGCATCTTCTCCTCTGTGACATGCTTCGTTTTCTTCATTGATCCTTTGTCGTGCTTTCAACCTTAGGGTTTTTTTTCTCTGACTAGTCGTTTCCTCCTTTTCCCGCCCACGCTTATCAGCAGCTCTCATTCACTTCTGTAACCTTTCTGCTTCAAGTCTTTTTTGACTGTATCGCATAGACGGTTCATCTCTCTCCATGCATTCGTAGCACGTCTTCGATCTTGAGACTATAGTAGTCTCGTACTACTTATACGTTCCCCATCTTGCTTCTTGATTGGACATGCGTCTTCAATAGTGAGGGGGCAGAAATAAATCTTTAGTAAAACACTACAATAAACTTGAATGTAACTCCAGCCAGCTTGCATGCATGTCAGTGCTCCGTAGCCAAGATACGGTCTTGCGAACTTAAGTATCTGCTGCACTGAAATGCCGAATATTTTAGGCTATGAAATAAAATTCGCACCTTCAGAGAACGACAGTGTTAGGGTTGATATGCGTGGTATGGAGCTGGAGGCGCACATGGTAATGGGCAGAAATACATGGAATAGCAAGACCTGCTTCAGCGACCCCCCTTTGAACGGGAATGATACTGCTGTAGAAAATGAAGAGAAAGACAGTAAGCTAGAAGAAATAGTTGCCTACCACCCGTGAAGAATCATCATCTCGTGAGTGCTTCGTTAGTCATCTGCCGAATTTATACGTCGTGATCTGAGAGAAGAAATTTATAAAATCGGACTCCAGAAGCTGCATCACATTGTCCCGATTTTAAGATGTGTTTCAAGCAAGAAATGTCTTCAGATAAAGGCATAGGCTAATGATCAGCCTTCGCCATCTTCTGCAACCTGGTCATCGATTTACAAAATCTGCAACCTAGCTCATATTTCGCCTATTTCTTTCAAAACATGGGCACATCAAGCCTGCAAAGTTGAGAATGAGCAGAAAAAGCAGCATCAGTAGAAGTAGGCTATGGATATGGAAAGTCTGCACAAATTGAAAAGAAAGCCCCAAGACCTCGCTAAAAATACGGTAACGTATGGGTTCCTGCTGAGGAGTGGAGGGGGAGAGTGGTATGCATATTATACCGACCCATGCTTCAGCTCCATATAATTATATAAGGCAATTTAATCGACCTTCGTTTGATTTTTCTTCCAACTAAGCTTGCACGCGTTGGGCTTCGCACAGCAGATGCGATGGATATTATTTTGCGCTCCAATTTAGTCATAACGTGTTGCAGGCCGAAACGAATCGATTAGATGTTAGTTTCTGACTCCCAACTCGCAGCGTAGGCCTTGGAGCAACGTAGCACCTAAGCTTGAGGTCTCAGGTTCAAACCCCGCGAGCCGACAATGCATCTAACGCAAAATAATAAGCGACAGTCTGTATGCTGCCATCCTGGATACTTGCGCACTGCATGATCGAAGTAAGACGTACCCCTAAAGCAACACGACTTACCGTACCGTGTAGGTACTGGGTACACGGTGCAGAGGGACTAAAAATCTGTATATATATATATATATATATATATATATATATATATATATATATATATATATATATATATATATATATATATATATATTATATCTATATATATATACTGCATATGTACTGTATAGCTAAATATAGGCTACTATATAGACCATGGGTATGTTGTAGAGCTATATGGTTAGGGCCTTAATTAAGGATGGGGAGATTTTTTTTTTTGGGGGGGGGAGGGGAGGAGCACTTGTTTCAAATCCAAAAGTTCCATGTTCTTGACGCTAGAGCTCTATAAATACTTCAGGTGGTACTAAGTAGCCCTGGCCAGCCGTTGTCTACCACCTGAAAACAGTAAGCTCTTGCGTTAATAATATGCGAATTTGGCAGAAAAGAAATTGCCTTCACAAAAAATACAACATAAAATCACCCTACCCGACAATATGCATGAGTAGCCTATATAAAATCATCGTAATTCAAAGAAGGCGGGTAGCAACGTGCTCATTTATTTATATCTCTTCTTCATGTTCAGCCTGCCGAAGCTACTCTTCAAGAGCCAAAAATTTAAAGAAGTGCTTAAAAATCTTTGCGAGGGCTGGTGTCGTCTACATTGAGAGAAGCCAGGCGTGCTGGAAATGCACGTGAATGCGTGCCGAAAGCTTGTCCCAAAACCACCACGCAAACGCGTTCACTAATTGCACACGCAGACGTGCTCTAGACCCTCAAATCGGACGCGTGCTATGGGCAGTGAGTGCTCGCGCGTCTCTGGATGCGCGTAGCTACGTGCCAAGCAGTTTGGAAAAACATGCAGTTTGTTTCCCATGACATCTATAAGTATAGCTACTTACGTGGGTGTCTGTAGTATGTAGTTAAGTAAACAATGTACCACTTGAAATTCAACCCGAGAAATCACTAGTCGTCACTGACTTCCAGACAACTATAGATTTTCTTCGACGTTTGCACGCGCAGAGGCGTGGAACACGCTTCGCGCTTTGGCATGCAAGCAGGAAACATACCAGAAAGTCGAACGCGTGCCGGTTCAGCACGTTTTGCTGTGAGGTAGATTAAATGCACGCCTAAGCGTGCTCATACAGCACGGCGAAAGCGCATCCTAGAGTTTAGAGCGCCTTTGTAAAAGCAAGGATTTTTAGAGTGATATAGGTAGTAAGACCCATCCTAACTATGCCTCTGACACCCCGAAAGTAACTACTGTCTACTGTTTCTTCGCACCGGTTCTACAGATTCCTCAGCAGCATTCCTGTCAAATAGAACGGAAAATGTAATTGTCAACAACAAATTGTCATCCAGACAGCCGGTACGTATTGGAGTACCTACCACAAGGCACCGTGCTTGGGCCTGTTCTCTTTCACATCATGATCAATGACATGGAGTACCGATGTAACTATGCGGTACCCTCGTGATTTGCTGACGATACACGAATACTAGCTGCTGCGCAACCTGCGGAAGACGCGCTGCTTGTGCAGCGAGATTTGGAAAATATCTGCCAATGGTCGGTAAAAAATAATATGACCTTCAATGAAACAAAATTTGAACTGCTAAGATACGGGAAAAAATAAAATACTCTTTGAATCCACGCAATATACCACCAACGATGGGCATGAAATTGAGAGAAACAGTTTTAAGAGACCTCGGGGTGAGAATGCAAGACGATGCCACGTTCGAAGAACATACCTACCTATTGCTAGAGTTATCGCTGTGGGAAAAAGATGGAGTAGATGGGCTTTACGAACTTTCTCGTCACGCGAAGTAGATTTAATGCTTACACTATAAGCAATCAATTCTTCCGAGAAAAAAACACTGTTCCCCACTTTGGATGCCGGATACAAGAAAATAGCTTGAACAACTGGAAGGTATCCAACGATCGTTCACGGCCAAAATTCGAGGCATGAAGGAGTTCGATTGCCAGAAACGACTCAGCTGTCTCCACTTGTGTTCAATACAACGCAGATTCGAACGATTTACAATCATATATGTTACATGTTAGGAAAATTCTGGAACGTATCACTGTGAATGTGAGGATTGTCGCCAGACACTCGGAAAGAACTGGAAGGACTTGTGATATTCGCATCCCAAGCAGAGATGGTGGACAAGCCGTGGCCATAAAACATTGTAACAGCTTCGCTATACGGGGACCAAGATTGTTTTATAAAATGCTTCGGCATATTCGAAATACCACTGATATCAAAATTGTAGAGTTCAAAAATTTGCTGGATTCACATTTAGGAAGAATACGTAACCGCTGACAAGCGGTCCGCGGTTACGTGCACTGTGGATAATTCACTGCTGGCTCTCTCTTTGGTCGCTAACTGCGGCACCACAGAAGACACCCTGCAGAGTGACTCCACACACGTGGGGTGACGTGAAGAACGTCACCTGGACTTCTTCCGAAGACACTCAAGGTAGGAATAATCAGCCACCAGTTTCAACAGTAAACGCCGATGTTACAACTTCTAAGGGCGCTGGCACACCAAAAGCATTTCAGCGAGAAGCTGGCGGCCAGGCAGGCAGGCTGGCAGCTTTTGAGAATACGGAATGCATAGGAGCGCGCACACCGAACAGGCGCGGCCAGCTCAACAGCCGCTGTTCGGTGTGCGCGCTCCAATGCATTCCGTGCTTCTTAAAAACTGCCAGCCTGCCTGCCCACCAACTTCTCGCTGAACTGCTTTTGGTGTGCCAGCGCCTTAAGTTCTTTGCCGTCACTTAATTACGACAACAGGATACGCGATTGTATAACAATGACTGTTTCAATTTCCATAAAACGCAGGAACTGTAATTCCATTGAAAAAACCCTAAAAAGAACAGATGCGAAACAATCCACGTTGATTTAGAGAGCTCTATTAGGTTTCCTCTTAAATCAGTGCCGAATAATGTTTCGCATCTGTACTTTTTGGTGTTTTTTTTTTAATATAACTATTATTTCGGAACATCACTGTTCAGGGAAGTCGTTTTGGCACAAACTTTTCGAAACAGGGGAAGTAATATTCATAAACCCTAATAGCATGTTTAGCATGAAATAGGTGTACTTGGGATACAAATGAGGACTGCAGGCAGACAATTGTAGTGTAGCTAAGTAGGTAGATACCGTACCTAACACAACCATTCAGGGTTGTAATTCTGCTCATAGTAGCTAATCCTCTGTCGGTACGGAAGGCATTATAGATATTGCATCAAAGTTCTGATCATTAGCCCTTTCTTTCAGGAGTTTAATTTACCTCTCTCGCAGGAAGAACACTATATTAACCCTTTTTTGGGTTTAAGTTGCATCTCTCTCAAGAAGAACATTACCTATATGAAGTGTAACATGAATGCAACGGTACGAAAGAAACAGTTCAAACTAGCGCGTTGTTTCTCTCTTGCAAAATTTGAACCGCAAATTTGACAGCCCCACTAAAATTAGGGCTACCATTTTCTTTCTGTTCTAATTAAACACAACGTGGGCTTAGCCTAATTGACTGCTATGATTTTCATAAGCTTCTATATAAAAACAAGAGCAACAACGAGGAGTTACCCACCATACCAAAAGCGTTAAGGGTCCAGTCCAGTAAATGTCCATAGCATAACAAGCACCTACAGGCTACCTAGCCGCATGCAATTATGACGGGTCAAGATAGGTTAGATTCATTCTGTCTAAAACCAAATAAACGCCTCGTATACATGAATCTCCGGTAGACATCAATCAACCATTAATCAAAATAGTAGCTATGAGTTATAGCCTAACACTGCAATACAATTCAGGATGCCATTTCACTTCAAAATTCATCTGCTCCCTGATTGGTAGGCTACTGATCATGTATGATCAGCCCGCGTGACAGATCACGGTGCGATCAGTTTTCACCACTGATCACGATTAGAATAATGTCAAAAAGTGGTCACAAAAAACGCACGGATCAAGCGGAATCATCCAAAAGGTGGTCACAAAAACGCACGGATCAAGCGGAATCATCCAAAAGGTGGTCACAAAAACGCACGGATCAAGAGGAATCATCCAAAAGGTGGTCACAAAAACGCACGGATCAAGCGGAATCATCCAAAAGGTGGTCACAAAAACGCACGGATCAAGCGGAATCATCCAAAAGGTGGTCACAAAAACGCACGGATCAAGCGAAATCATCCAAAAGGTGGTCATAAACAGATGTCTTCAGTTTGTACGTAGCACGATCTTTTTGGAAAATTTACCGTTAACAAACCGATCAACAGACACTTCTTGCGATATCACAAAAAAAAAAATGCAGAAACCTCCGTCGTAACGACAAAACTAAGGATTTTCTTTCCGTAAAGCATGTGAATACTGCAGGCTCTTCTATACATACGACGGGCTATTTACGTTCTGTTTTAAAACGGAGAAAATCCCAGATACATTGGTCATTTTTTCTTACAGTACCTACCAACTGAAACGGTAAACGGTTTTTACAGAGTGGAGCTCTGCACTCTTCCCTTGTTGACAGGGGTAGATCAATTTGCTATCGATTTGCAAACAGGCTAGAGACGGACCATGCAGTAAGACTCTTCGTGACGAGTCGTGCATCCCACCTGAGTGTCTGTTTGTGCTGGCCCCAGATGTGCATTGTACGTGGGTACTATTATTATATACAGAAGTTCAAGTCTCCGTTTCTACAACAAAGGCGTTATCACAGAGGAAGAAGAAGGGACATGTATGTAGCCTATGTAGTAACTATAACGATAGACACGTGGAACCCATGCACGAGGGTGTCCTCACACAGGATCAACGCACAGGGGAACAGCAAGTCGGGAAAGAAGAGGAAGAACAGATGGAAGATAGATCAGTAGGAGGAAGAGATTGGAAGGAAGCAAAGTGGGCACGAAAGACAGACGTCCCGAAGGCCTATCTAATGGTTAAAGTAACCTACAGGGTCCTCCTGGGGGCGCTGCTCCCCATAACATTGAATGGGCATGTGCATGGGTACTAATCGAGGTCACCCATTGAAGCTTTTCCACAGGCACGTTACCATGCGGACAGCAGCACTATAATTGGTCACTTGCCTACTACTGACAGGCAACGTTGGTGAAAAAAACGTGCATACCGTAAAAACGTGATTTGCAAAAACGTTGCTGTTTACTTTCATTTCACCAATGAATGTTACCCTAACAAAATTTGGGGGCCGATCAGCAGCTAAATTGCGGTTTTAGCTTCTGCGGCGATCCTGGTTTCTGTAGGGTATGAACATTAAGGTTAAACGAGGATTAGATTAGATAGGCGACAGTAGACGAACCAAAAGGCGCATTCCCAAAAACAGACACCGGGACTAATACCCCGGCCTCTAAGAGCTATTGCCATAGAGTTAGAATTGGAGAGGGTAGGTACGTTAGGTTCGACGAGATTCCGTACGTAAGTACTTTCAAAAACTAGGATAGGGTTAGGAATGAGCATAATAGGTTCTGGTCCGGACCACACCCAAAGAGATAGGTTGTCGGAGTCGGTAAATTTTGGGGGCAAAAAACTAGGATAGGGTTAGGAATGAGCATAATAGGTTCTGGTCCGGACCACACCCAAAGAGATGGATTGTCGGAGTCGGTAAATTTTGGGGGCAAAAAACTAGGATAGGGTTAGGAATGAGCATAATAGGTTCTGGTCCGGACCACACCCAAAGAGATAGGTTGTCGGAGTCGGTAAATTTTGGGGGCAATGAGTCGGAGTCGAAAACTTACTAATCACAGGAGTCGGACTTTTTCATCCCACTCCGCCACCCTGGCAGTGAGCACAGTGTGCATAACACCCGCTCTCGAGTGAGCAGACCAGGAGGGAGGCGGAGGAGGCGCTGTTGTGTACTGCAGATGGACGAGCAGCTGCTAAGCGTACACTCGCCCCCGTCCCCCCCATTCGCCCACCCTCCGTCCCCAGTTACCCTGAGGGAGGCGACGGGTTGTGACCATATTCTGCAGTATGGCAGCCACCAGCACGGGCGCTGGGAGGGACCTACACACGCTTACTGTAAACTGATACTTGCGTATTGAAAACATACAGCACCGCGCTTAGGCACAATTTCTAAGCGCATATTAAATGACAGCTTCGAAACCTTTGGTTTGTGACGTCAGTGATGGTTTACTCGGTTAGGTAGTAATAATACTTAATGGGTCCCATGAATATACATGCGAGAAGATATCTGTTCATTAACGACACTGTGGCGCCTTATTCCGTTGGGTAATGTCTCCTATGTATACACAAACGAGAGGGTATGTTAATTAATGGCACTGTGATTTCATTACTCTGTTGGGTCAAGTTTACTATGTACGGTGCATACACATGCACTGACTATCTGTTCCTTAATGACCCTACGGCTTATTCGTCTCCTATGTACATACAAGCGAGTGATAAGATTATATTAGCTAGAGCACTCTGAGAGAGCATACCTCCGCCAAGTAAGGCAACGGTAACGAAAAATTCAAGTTGGCTCTAAAACCATGATTTCTTTTGTATCTACTCCAAAACCTAATCATTTCTTCCTTTTAATAGTATTAACAGTTGCTGCAATTTTTTTTCTAAGTCCTTTCATAACTGTTTGAGTTATGCTGCTAACAATCATTACGACAAACATCAGCCAAACATACATAATATATTACAGAACTAGGAACCAGCTTGCATATCAACTGTAAGGAGTTACACTCTATGACCAAGTGAAGTCTAGAAATATTTTCTGGTATTAAACACCAAAACTAGGCAGCTGGCGTAAAAAAATTCGCATTTAATATTTTTTTTATTTGAGGATCACTTTATTTTCAGAGCCAAACCTTTCATGTTTTTAATGCTAGAGCTGAGTGTTTCAGGTGCATCGTGGACAGTAGTCCTGACCAGTCACTTTCTAGCACCTGCAGCTGTAGCGCTAAAACCATGCAAGTTTCGGCTCTCAGAAGAAAGTGCTCCCGCCCCCAAAACAAAAATTCACCATCCGACTATATTTCATAGGTACCTATTTATCATTATGTCCTAAAATCATGCAGCAACCTATTTTGTAACTATACGGGCTTCGCTATGCGCTTGCGTAGAAACTTCTACAAAGTTGTACGGTTTGCCGTGTCTCGTTTCGTGAAATCAGCTGTAACGGTGGAATATATAGCTAGCGCTTTCAGTGGGTATCTGGAGCTTTCTATGCAATTGATCTCTCTAACGAGCCGAAATCCTCGCTTAGGGCCAGTTCACACGTCCCTCAACGTAACGCGTTCAGTCAAACTGATGGAAGCGGCGCGTTGATTTGATGGAAGCGGCAGCAGCAAATGCGGGTCACGGAAGGATGAAGCACGTCGCATTTCTGAACCCATGGCGTAATTCAAGTTCAGTAAACAGAACCTATAAATGCAGAATTAATCCCCCTATAGCATTTTTAAATCATAAAAAGTCGACACAAATGATTTTTTTACAGTTACTTTGACGATCAGAATCACTCTATTCCCGTTTAACACAAGAAAACTAGTCAAGCAGAAAATGTTTTACTAAGAACACAGACGCGGCGTGACCCCATCTTTGGTTTCACAACGAAGCGAATTGCTGTGTGTTGTTTCCACTTTTATCGTTGTATCAGGCTATAAATATTTGAAAATAGACTATTCCTATCAAATTCAGGCTATAAGATCTATGGGATACGAATGTGACTTCAAACCGACGCGAAATATAAGCGAAAACCTAAAGAAACGAGACCATAAATGAACGCGCGGCGTCAGTCATTTGAATGAAGGTCGGTTCTACGTGTGGACAGAGACAGCAAAAGTTGACGGAAGACTCGTGTTCATTTTCGTGATTGAACGCGTTGCAATGAGAGACGTGTGATTTGCCCTTAAACTGTCCCCTAAAATGGCCTCCTTCAAAGCAGGTTGCCTGCGACACTTTTGTATGTCAAATTACCTACCTGATTAATCCGCAGCAAGTGCTGCCCATGCGTATATCTCTGTAACGCTCCATGGGTGGCAGCAAGCACCCTGTAGCTACAGTGCGCAACCTTGCATCTGAGTGCTAAATCGATCTGCAGGATATTCCAACGTATCATTTATCACGCTCTTGTTTATAGTACCCTCGAGGGTAATGCCTCTTTAGTATAACTATATTGCGATAGGACTCGATCATGATTCTTTCAGCAGCCTTATTTTCTTTGCATATGTTGTAAACTAAAGCGGTATATAGCTACGATAGCGCGTGTTTTAGCGATAAGGAGTTATATTCGAATAGATACGTTCCTATGTGAAGTGCATTATACATCTCCTTGAAGAGAGAGGGTTTTAGCTGCAAGGAGTTACGTTCTTTCTGTGGATTTCTGGATAGAACACGTTTCATGAAATAAGCTGTGACAGCATTTAACGTAGAATAGCTCGCATCACTGGAGAGATAGATTACCGTAGGCAGCTATCGCTTATAAAGGTAGGTACCGGTATCTATCACTAAAGACTTGCCGCCTTTAAATGTAGGAACTCAATTCAACGTAGATTCAAACGCTCCACAATCATTTATGTTTGAAAAATTCTAGATGAAACTAGAGCACTCTGAGAGAGCATATCCCCGCCAAGTTAAACACGGTAACGAAAAATTCTAGGCCTTATTGGTTTTGAAACCATGATATTCTTGGTATCAGCACCAAAATCTAATCATTTGTGCCTTTTAATAGTGTTAACAGTTTCTATAATATTCTTGAAGTTAAATTCGTCTCTTTTTGAGTTAGCTATACTGCTAACAAACATTAGCTACATAGCTATAACAAACATAGCTAAGTCAAACACACAAACGGACCAACCGATCGTCACCAAAATTTAATCATTTAGGCTAAGTACGTTAGGTACGTCTTTTAGTTTAAGCTTTACTAACAATTCTTGTAAATTTCATAAAGATCCAGTCATAACTTTCTAAGTTATTGTGCAAACAAGCATAGGCTTAAAATCAAACACCGCGACCAACAAACGAACGGACTAACAGATCATGTAGTAGTAGTAGTAGTAGTAGTAGTAGTAGTAGTAGTAGTAGTAGTAGTAGAAGTTTTACTAGCGCTTCAGTGGCACACTGCCTAGCCTATATCGCGCCGAACTATTCCTGTGTTTAACCACAGGCTCGTGCGCCAACTAGGGCGCGTTTTAAATTGTCAATGATTTTTATCTCGGCTTTTCTGCCGGTAGG
>LQNS02277812.1:15901556-15926112 GCA_001587735.2 Parhyale hawaiensis | reverse complement strand
ACTGACCAGCCATCTATGATGGTAAAACATGTGTTACGTAGAGCTATGCAGGTATATCGATCCAAAGATGTGATGTCGCGGGTATGCCCATACCCTGTTGCGCATCACCCTGCTAATGGAATTGGAATCGTTGTGAAGGAAATGAGTATGATTACCTCCGCAATGAAGATTATGTTTTTGACGAGTTTATTTGTCTGTTTTTTTACCAAAATAGCTCAAACAGTTATGGAAGGATCTCTACCAAATTATCTAGTGCATTAGGAGGAACAGATGATTACCTTTTAGTGAAAATCCGGTGAAGCGTTTGTTTGTCTGCCTCTTTTTTTTTTTTTTTTGTTGGTAGATAGCTAACATAGCCTAACTAAAAAAATTATGGAAGGATTTTTATGGTTAGGTGTATGTATATATATATATGTAATGAAGGGAAAATTACCAAAGTTTTCGTGATTATCTGCCTGTTTGTTTGTCTCAATGCTTAATGTTATGTTTGTTAACAATATAACCCCAAAAGTTATGAAAGGCTCTTTATGAAGTTTGCTGGAAATGTTAAAATACACAAATGCCCATGGTTTGGTGATCATCGCTTCGTCCGTTTCCTGTTTGACTAACATGCTCGTCCAAAAGTTTGTCAGAACTTAACTCAAAAAGTTACGGACGAAGCTTCAAGAAAATTACAGAAACTGTTACTACCAGGAAGCAGAGTGTAAGTCTTTATGGCGCCGTCACTAGCCTATTGACGTCGTCACTAGCCTATTGACGTTGTCACTAGCCTATTGACGTCGTCACTAGCCCATTGACGTCGTCACTAGCCTATTGACGTCGTCACTAGCCTATTGACGTCGTCACTAGCCTATTGACGTCGTCACTAGTCTTTTGTCGTCATCACCACAGTCTTTTGACGCCATCACCACAGTGTTTTATGCTGTCACTCCAGTCTCTACACGTCCTAAATAGTCTTTTGACGTCCCTACAACAGGCTTTTAACGCCGGCAGAGCCTGTGAGGTGACTGAATGCTTCCTTGTAAATAGCTGATGCTTAGAATGCGTCCTTTTTTGTTCCAGTTCACGCTAAATTTAAAGAGATATCCACAATAGGGCGGCCTATTCCATGCCCCCTGCATGGCGGGAGTTCCCATGGGTCTCCTGCCTGCTCCCTGAGAGAAAGGCCACAGGTTTCTCTTTTTTTATCTTTCTAATTCTTTTTTATCTCATTGAAGTGCTTTACGTCTCGCTTCCTGTCGGTAGTAGCGCACTAGCCAACTTTGAAGCCAATAGAGTAGTAGATAAGTTTGCTAGCGCAGCGGCTACAAGGTAGAATACTTTATCCCGGCGAGGTCTCAAGCTGCCGGCGAACTCACCTAAGTGACGTACGGGTCTCAAATATTGCTTACTGCACTACTACTGACAAGGGAAAAAGGCGCAAAGCACCTCAAAGACGTTAAAAGGCAAAAGAGAAAACAGAAGAAGGAAACATTCGCGCGGACAGCCCTTTCAGTCATCCGCTGCTTTCATCGGCATCCCACCTCACGGAGCAGAAGGGGAAATGTAGAGTCTACCTAGCTAACTTTACAAACAAACCTTCTCTACAGGAGATGCGGCCAGATGCAAATTCCCCTGCGAAAAAGTCCAAGTTTCTCAGCGGCACGAGGCCCAAAATATTGTTACAGGGACAGTGCACGCTAGAATAATACCAATGAACCACACACTGTTAGTTCGCTCCCAGTGTGGGACATTCCGGCAGAAATCTCTGCGATAAATACGTGGCACGATAAAAAGGTAACTAGCCCCCAAGCGGGAGCAACCCATCCTCTATTGTACTGTACAACTACTAATAGTGTCGGTGGGGGTGAGTTGAGACACGTTTGGTCGTGGAGTGAGATGAGACAATGCTTAAACCCTTTACAAATTTTCTCCCCTTCCCTACTCAACCAGTGTTTATGGGTCAACTTTTATACAAGGTTTGAAGCCAAGTCATGAGTCTGTAAGATAAGCACAATCCTATTTATTTGCTCCAGATTTCTTTTCAACTCACCCCGACCGACGCTACTACTTGTATTGCTGTTATGAAATAAATGTGACTACTGAATTTGTTTCATTTTCATACCTCGTATATATAACGATCCTCCAGAAAGTTTGACCTATGAGTGAGTTCAGAATAAATCTTCAGGCCTTGCTGAGAGAGAAAGTGATCGAAAGAGAGGTAGGAACAAGGGACATGAAGCCCGGTGCCCACTTGCCAACTATCGTTGGCGCTAGAAGCCTAGAGCCAACTCAACTAATCCGCTTACGCGGACGTGCCACGGCTTCAGCTTGCGGAAAATGTAACTGTATGGAAATTTTTTTAGAAAATATCAGCATCTAATTCGTTTTTTTTTTTTTTTTGCGTCATAGCTAGTGAAAATAGTGAACTTTTCACTGTCGCTCCTAATTACGAGCAGTTTAAGTACACAAAGATTTATATTTTCAGAATCAAAAGTACGCTGTTTACAGAAGTCACGGCCACGACTTCACCGTCGGATTGGTTGAGTTGACGCTGGCTGCTAGCGACAAGGAAAGTTGTCAATGGGCACCGGGTTCAAAACACTGCGTATGGACTGACATAAAACAAGTAACGTTCAAGTCGTGTGCAGACAAATGACTTCTTCAATGATTCTGACGGGAGGAATTTGCCAGAACGTCAGGCTTGCCGCGATAGTTTAATATGCACGTAGCGTGGACGTATAGGGGCAAGGTGCCTGTACTTCCAGTCTTTCGGGGTAAAATTGTTACAAGTTGCATAGAACAGAAAACGATAATTAAATTAATAGAATTAATTAAATTAAATAGCTTTTGCCTTAATTTCCACAGCAACGGTGCTCCAAAAGAGGAAGAAATAAAGCACATAGCTATAGCATGTCGATAGGTACGCGGAACCCATGCACGAAGGTGTCCCCACAGAGGATTAACGCGCATGGGAACAGCAAGTCGAGAAAGAAGAGGAAGAACAGAAGGTAGAAAGATTAGCAGTAGGAGTATGAGCTGAGAGGAAGGAAAGTGGGCACGAAAGACAGTCGTCTCGGATGCCAAGCTAATGGCTAAGGTAACTTGCACAATCCCCCCCTCCCCGCCGCTGCTCCCCATAACATAAGATGAGCGCACCGAGGCAGCAGGAAAGAAGAGAAGAATGACAGGACAAACACGATCTTAGATCACTTATTCCACAGAGCAATCGTTGTTAAATGGAAAAAGAGACTCAAATGAGCATTTCTCAATAAAAGTCTTTTATTGACAGGAAGAGAAGACACGGGAGTCTCTGGAACACGATAAGTCTACTATGAAGAAATACTTCCGTATTTAAATGCACAGCATACCAGACATCTTATGCAGAACTTTATGTCATTTTGTATTCGCATAAGGAATTAAAGATATCAGCAGAAAATAAAACAATTCAAGATGACATAAAACTCCTCAGTATTCTGGAGAACATCGAGCACTTTTGCGGCTCAAATAGAATTCAAACAGTTTATAAAATATAAGAATTCAGCATGACATCAAACCCAATTCGGTAACCATTTTTATGCCGACTTTAGAGCAATCTGTATCCAATAACGAATTGCCAACCAGCAGAAGATAAAAGCATGGAGTGTGCGAGTGAAGAGTTCAATTCTCTGTATTTTCTCACCTCCAGCTTACTTGCCACCGTCAGGACTTAGCCCAGGGGATTCTACTGCACTTTACATTCTTATTCAGAATGTAAAGTGCAGTAGGATCCCCTGGGCTATGTTCTGACGGTGTCAAGTATGCGTTTGGTTGAGAAAAAGGGCGTCTTTTGGCGCCCTTGGCTCGTCACAAGCATATTTTTGTACACGATACAAATCTGCACGCACAAATGTACCCACTCCTGCGGGATCTTCAAAATTCCGTATACAAATAGACAGCGGCACAATGAGCTGGAATTTGATCTCCGTGCAGACACGAGGCCTGCGACAATACTAGGCAGAATCCGGTAAATTCTGCATTCAATAAACATAGCACTCGAAAAGCATCCTAACGAATCAACAAAATTCTATCGATAGTCCTAAGCAACTGTACATGATCGTGACGCTTTACAGATCTAGTCGAGAAACATATCTTTCGTCATTTGAAGTATATCCTTACTGTAGTAATATTCTCTCCAACAGGCGAAACATACCCAGAACTGAAGAATGGTACACAATATAAAGTAGATACGGCAGGTTATCTACTGTCCAGGACAAATCCTTAAAATTCAACATAGAGAACATATACGACACATAGGCCTATATCATATTTCTAAAGCCTTAGTTTGATCCTCCTTTCTATAAGACACAAACTAACAATAATGATAATAAAATAAAAAGAATATACAAACAAAAAAACATCTATTGCAAGCATATTCTTAACTAAATCCTCACCAAAAGAACGGAAAAATGCTCCAATAAACATATTCATTATTTTACCTCAATGGACAAAAATAAAGAAAAAAGTGGCATCACGGACCCTCCCTCCTTCGCCCCCCCCCAAAAAAAAAAAATCTTAGGGACTAATGAACCTTCTATCTATTCACAGGAGTATACAAAAGGACGAATTATGGGGAACTAGATGGGGCACAAGCGCCCCCCTTCCCCCAAAAAAAGAACTGGAACTACCGGTAGTTATATGGAGTTCTATAGTGACTAAGTGTTGACGAAGTCGTTTCAAAGCTGTATTATAACACGTAGGAAACGAGCATAAGCAAGGAACAATAAGTCATGCTTTTTACAAGTCAATTCCGTAGGTCATCACCATGCCTTCCCACCGAGGTTTAGATCGGACCTCCAAAGCAAGACCACCTATGGACACATTTGCAGCAAGCGTGCTAGGATCATACTCTCTTTTTTTTAGTACAAATTTCTCCTCACGAGAAGAGGACCGGGTAAAGAGACGACAAAAAGCGCCACTAGTCACTTGCTACTATTCATTCAAGGTTGCTTTGTCTCCCGGGATAAGTTTGCTAGAATATATACTCGGTTGTCAAGCACTATTTCCCATGCACATTGCACAACCACCCTCCCGATGGATTCCAGTATAACCCAGGTGTTTCCCAACCTTTACTAAGGCTGGCACCCGAGGAAAAACTTCCATACGTGTCCCCATGCAAACTTGATAACCCGTATGAAGGTGACAAATCAAACTTAGCTTAAGTTTGTGCGGAAAATTCGGGTTAATTTTGGCATGACATGAAAATAAAATAAGATTTCTCCCCCGTATAAAGTTATCTCATAGTCACAGTTGGGAACCCCTGATTTAAGAGGAAGAGTGCATTCCAGGTCAGAGCAAGCCGCCACACCTCGATAAGGTTGTACATTCTCCATTTCTGGAAGGTTACCAGTTTCCAGGACTGTCGTGGTCTCAAGTGGGATTAAGATTCCTAGAGGTAGGAATATATAGGTGCCTTTAATTTATAGAGGAAGACGCGCTTATAGTAACCGGGGCTGTCGAGTCCGTGGCGATTGGGTGTCGGTATAAGAGTCGGACACCCGCTGGTACCAGGAGTCGGACCGCGCTGGCACCAGGAGTCGGACACCCACTGGCATCAGGAGTCAGACACCAGGAGTCGGACACCCGCTGGCACCAGGAGTCAGACACCCGCTGGCACTAGGAGTCGGAGTCACACCTCCCATCCTCCGACTCGGCAACCCTCACATTAAGTAGCCCATAGGATACGCGCTGTACATTCAAGTCTTCACAGAAGAGAATAAACAATAACATAAGAGACAAAAATGAACACAACAAATATATATACATGACTTCATAACAAGCAAGTTCGAGAAAATACTGCAAAAATGCCTTTTGTTCACCGTCGTAACTGCGCCGTACAGTCATGATCCAACTACATAGTAATAATAATACGTAGTTTTTCTGATGGCCTTACTTCCCTCCCCGTCCCAAACTGAAGCATTAAATAGCGATCTAGTGGCGATGACACACGCTAGTCAAAAGAATAAGTACCGCCGTCTTCTCGTCCGAACGTTATGTCGAACTCTTGTAAACACAGCTTCGAGATTGCCAAGAAATGGTGTAAAAATTTTTACCGTCAGTTCAGTTTACTCCACAAGTGCCGTTAGTTAACTTTCGGACATATCATTATATCTGGAGGGATTTATAACTAAAAAAATTATTTGCAAGTGTGTGCTATTTAAATGGACACATCAACGAATTAAGACGAAAAGATGGCGGTACTTGTTCTTTTGACTAGCGTGTGGCATTGCCATGAGTCTACGGCGCGTGTGAAGTACCTATAGTGGCCACGGCTGCTGGTACCTCGTACTACGGTTTCCTGAGGTACTACGGTACCTCGTGGTCCACCGACTGCCATGCACCATACCGGGTATTTTTCACGCACTAGATATCTGCTTCCAGCACCGTAATTCAGTAATAACGCTTCCATTATATAGCCATAGACCGCAACAGTACTGGACTCTTAGGTCTGACGCTGGCGGCCAAAAGTCGGCAACGGTAAAATGCGACTTTCTCAAATGCTATTTGAAAACTTATTATGAAATTAAGAGAATTAAAAATTTTCCCCCTATCTAATACTAAAGAAAAACATTCCAGGTAGCCAATATTATTCTTGCGGAGAAGGTATCTTGGATACGGCGGGGACGCACTTGGGCGCTTGCCTGCACGACCGTGTCTGGACATGTTTATAATAGCTCTTGAGAAAATCTCATTTTTCCCATTTTGGTCGCCAGCGTCAGAGGCCACTTGGACCTAAGAGTAAAGTGCTGTTGCGGTCTATGATATAGCTAGACGTATAGGTGAACTTAAGCTGCCCCTATTTTATGTCCTAAGACAGGAAGAGACGTACAGTATGATTCATTCTACAAATCGAGGAACCCATGCACGTGGGTCTTCCAATGCGGAATCCACGTGCACGGGCACAGTAAGTCAAAAAAGGAGAGAAAGAATAGCAAAAAAAAAAAACATTACCTACCAGTCGGAGTACAAAACTAGAATGAAGCAAAAAGAGGCTAGGAGGAAAGTGAACCTAAATATGGCTAACTTGACCTGCAGGGCTCCATAGGCTCGCTCCTCCCCATAACATAGAATGGGAAGCCTAAGTAACCTAACCCTATGAACCCTCCTTTGCCCACGAGGGTCTTGAAAGAATTATAAGGCCTGAGTACGGAAGTGTGCAACTCCACCCGCATTAGCAGTCAAAAGGGCAATGACCACAACAGTGTGAGGGGTTAACCCTAACCCGACGGATCACAAAATCAGGCATCTCATAGGAATAGCGTTACTTGAAACTCCAGGCAAAGTTGACACTCGAGAGTATAAGGTTAATTGTTGTTATTATTATAACCATAAGTTTAAGTCTCCGTTTCTACAACAAGGGCGACATCACAGAGGAAAAAAAGAGGGACATAAAGTATGATTATAGACACGTGGAACCCATGCACGAGGGTGTTCCCACACAGGAACAGCAAGTCGGAAAGACGAAGAGTAACAAATGGAAGAAAGATCAGTAAGAGTATGAGATGGAAAGGAAGCAAAGGGGGCACGAAAGACAGATGTCCCGAAGGCCTAGCTAACATTATTATTATATTGGTATTGTCTCGCTCTCTCCGAATCGGAGACGATCAATAGCGACCAAGCTAACACCTAAGGTGACCTACACGATCTCACTGGGGCGCTGCTTCCCACAACATAGGATGGGCGAACCTCTGACCCATCCTACGCTTTCTAAGGGGAGGTTAAATTGGTTCCACGACTGCTATCCCTTGTACTGTAACTCGCTTTGGTCTAACTTTAAGCAGAAATCGATTGGACGCCTACGTGTAGCATATAATGACATATTTCGGCGCCTGATGAATGTGCCGAGGTCTACTAGTGCAAGTATGATATTTGCTCAAAAGTATACAGATTGTCTCAAAGTCAGATCAAGAAAATGCGCGCTGAGTCTCCAGCTCAGGATAGAAAAATCTGATAACGCCTTACTCAAGGTGATCCGTAACGGGCCTGGTTACAAACTGTCTAACATGTATAACCGATGGCAGCGCATACTCTTTCCGAGCAGGGGCCAAACAATGGGCCGCAATGCAGTGTAGTATGTAATGATAGTATTACCTGATCTTAGTATCTAATGCAACTTTAGTATTAAGCTGTCTCCTGTGTACCATTCCATATGTGTACCTAATAAAGCATATTATTATTATTACTACAGCGAATGGTGAAAAACCAGGAAGTAGCGACGCCATATTTATTTTAAAGGCAAATGGACCGCACCCCCAACTGGGAAACCCACAGGCACTGGTTTGTGCTGCAGGTATAGGTGAACTGCTCCAGAGGAGCATACGGCTGCAGTCAACCACTATGGCGGTAGCACTGGAAGGCTCCATGCGACAGACCTACGCCGCCCCCCCCCCCATTTCTGGCAAAAGCCAGCACCCCCACAGTAGCACGCAGACTGATTAGATCAACACAGCAAGGAACTTGCCTGTTAGGCAGGGAGGCTTGAACTTACGGCCTAGAGCGTCAAAATCAGAACCGGTTTTTTAAGGTACAAGTACAATTTAAAAATTATAGGGATCTCCAACACCTTTTGCAGTCCCCTTTCCCACATGCTTATTTTCTTTTACGAACAGTAGCCTATATAGCTACAGAACTGTGGCGTTTATATTTTGACCATTTTAGCCCTGCTTTTGAATCATTTAAGCTAGGAACATACATACCTTACGAACAAAATAATAGAGATTTAAGCTTGCATTGCAGATAAAATCTCGCGATACAGTGAAGCCGCAAAAAAAAAAATGAACAGCGATATAGCAAGAGAATACATACAGTACCTATTTCTAAAATGGCAGCATCAACAGTAGACAGTTCTTCTTTCCTACAGCGAATATATATCTATTTTTCCTGAGGATATGCAGCGAGAGGATGTCAACGTAGGGGCAGGGAAGGATACTCCTGACGTACAGAGTCACGAAGAAGAGGGATAGGAATGTGGGTAGGGTTGAATTATTATAATAAAGTGTTACCGCCGTATCAAATATAGGGACTACACAACAGCGATCTAATTTTTATAGAAGAAGAAACCGAGTCGCACCGAGGTGAGTTCTATTAGTTATGTGGTGGGTGACGATGAAGTGAAGCATACATTTGATGACGGGTATTATGGGAAGCAAATAAAATTCCCGTGCTTATGAACAGCAGCTAGGGAAGTAAGAGAAGGTATGCAAATAAAAGGCAGCAAAGAACTGAATAGGTTTAGTCTACGCTTTCTAACAAGAGAAAGAAACAAGGAACATGAGAAATGTGGATAAAAAAGGGGAACCCATGCAAGGAAGTTTTCCAACACAGAATCAGCGTGCATACAAACAATGAGTCTGCAAAGAAGAGGAAGAACGGAATGAAGCAGGAGCACGAAACTGGAAAGAAGCAAAGCGGTCAGTGGTCACGGAAGACAGACGTTCCGAAGGTCTAGCTAGGGCTAAGGTAACCTGTGACTTCCCCTTGAGCACTGCTCCCCATAACATAGCATGGGTGAGCCTCTTCTGTCCCGGGAGAAGTTTGTTTGTTAGTAATTAATTCATTTGTTGTTCAGTAATCCACAAGACATTCATTTTATCACAAGTTACTTGTAATTCATTGATTTTTCATCAGCACTCAAGAAATAATTCAACTGTGCATGAGTGACTCACAATAGATTTGTCCATCAATACTCAGATAATAATTCAATTGTTTACGAGTAGCTAACTCGCAATTGATTTGTTCACCAGTAATTATTGAATGGTTCACGAGTAAATTGTAAGGGCCAAATCACTCAATGTCCACTCGTACATAATGATTTTAACACACTACTTCTCATACCTCCAAAAAGAAAATGTATAAATTGATATACGAAAGGTCATTTTGTCAAGATTTATAAAGCCATCAAAATAGTAAAATGAGCGAATTTGTCCACTTGAGCAGAAATTCATTGAGTAACAAAACAAACGAGAAATAATTTTAAGTGGCTACTTAGAACAAGCCAAATAGCAGCTACCAGTTATACAACCAGGGTTAATATGGTTGGTTGGTTGTAAGTAGATTATCTGCCATGCATTTTTTCTTTCTTGACAAATTTTTATAGAAGAAGGCTAGTTGGTCCAAAAGATTCGTTTTATTTCACTTTGATGTCTTCCTTAACCCGCGCCTGCACAATGGCTGCTACAACAGCCAAAAATCACCTACAAAATAACAGCCATTATGCTGGCACGGGTTAAGCATAAATAAGACCTTATCATTAGCGATGTTCGCCTTACGTTTTGTTCGATTTACTTGCTTGTTAGTCAGCTAACTCATTCGTTTGCATAGTATAGCCATTTCATTCATTTGTTCAATACCAATTCACAAATCTTAGATTCATTCATAAATAATTTGCAATCTACGCCTTAATAATTTACTATTTATCAGTTGAACAAAGTCTCAGTAATAAGTAAAGGTCAAGACAGCTCGCCGGCACATCACAACCAGAAAATCCAAAGGCACTGGTTCGTGCTGTAGCTAAATGCCACTAGACTCAGAGGAGTGCACGGCTGCAGTAGATCAAAGATTGTTAGAGCTATGGCGTCCTAGACAGGAGGCTCAGCTGGCAACTGCGAATCTCTAACCACAACAAACAGCTGGTTAGGTCAGTGACTTCGCAGTGGACTTGAAATATCAGAAACGTTTAAGCGGCAACGTCGAGCATCGCAACACCTCTTGGGTTTGGAAACAAACCTTAAACCACGAAACGATTGCAGCGCTTTAACCACTTGGCCTGTAACGGGAAGGAGGGCAAGGACTCAAGGTGAGGATGCTTCTCCCTTCCTCTAGATAGACAGGTCCTCGCTCTGCCTTTGACCTCGGTGGCTGAGTGGGTAGGACTGCCAACTTGCCCACTACCAGGAGGTAAAACGTAGGATCGCAAGCCAAGGAGGAAAAAGTTTCGATGCTCGACTATGTAGCGTCAGCATTTCTCAAGGAGAAAAAAGTCTCGATGCTCGACTATGTAGCGTCAGCATTTCTCAAATAGGAAAAGACTTGATGCTCGAAAATGCAGCGTCAGCATTTCTCATCATTCATAGTCAGCGGGGATGCAATGGCTTGAAGGACGAGAAGCGCAGCTGTAGATTAAGCCTTCCGTCTACAACGCTATAGCACAGTCGTACAATCCTCTGGCTATAGTAGGCATTCTCGGCAGCACGAACCAGTGCATACAGGTTGCCTAGTTGGGGTGCACAATCAATTCAACTTTACCGTAAAGCGAGCGCCTAACACCCGCCACGGCGTTGGTAGCTTCGTTCATTACCAGTCTATTTATTGATCACAAGTATTTCGGGGATATTTGTTCACCAAATAGCTACCACAATTATAATACCCACCTACGTGTATTAGTATATTCATGTATGTATTTATATATTTACTGGTGTACCGGACTGCCAAAAAGCACGGCAAAGAATTTGTACGGACGCCCCTCCACTGCAGTTGCCCGCGGTGGTGATGCTGCGATGGTGGACACATTGCACCTGCCTGCTTGGTCTTCCAATTGAAATACCGAAAGAGCGCCGCCTATTCCACATGAGCAAGAAAGCATGCGTTACAATCCTTCCTTCTCCCCATACTCAGAAACCTTACCCATGAAAGGGTATAAAGGTACTTTCTTACTATTTGCCCAGTTATCTATACCCGCTAAGACATAGGTATCGCGTGTTGGAGGCGTATCTATGATATACAGTTTCGATTCAATAAAAAAAAATTGGTTTTGCTCCAAACTTACCCATGTTTTTTAGAAGAAGCGAAGCGATATAATAAAGAAGATAGAATGAAATTAATAATCAAAACACTACAAAATTGTCAATTATATGTTTCTTCGTGTATATTTTTGGGTCCGTCCTCAATTTAAGGTTATTTATATTGATAAAGTGCTGCTGAAAGAACTTCTATGACGTCATTTCCGACAGGCGAGCACAATGATAGTTATTCAAATAAATAAATAAATAAAACGCATAAGTCACTGCACAAATACGCACTAGTGACTAGGTATGCTAGTCTGACGTCACTAGCGAGGAGCGATGAAACTGGATCTATTTTGTACAAAGAGTCCGGGCTGTAGGAAGTCGCATGCTTTAGGGCATCAAATAATATTATTATTGCATAAGAAAGTTTCGGCCGTTATTCGTTCTATGGGAGGAAAAGGAACAGACATGCAGAATACCAAGAGAGACGTGGATCCCATGCACGAGGGTGTCCCCACACAGGATCTACAACCATGCGAACAGCACGTCGGAGAAGAGGAGGAAGAACAGAATAAAGCATCATCTCTTGGGGTGTAAAGAATTGGAGTTCTTCGAAACTAGCAATTCCTAGCAGACGAACAGAGACTCTCGTCACTAGTAACGGAGTTCCTTAGTTAGACTCTTAGTTTGTCACTAGTGACGAAGTTGTTAAGTTCCAAATGTCTTCTTTACAGTAACTAGTGACACAGCTGCCCCCTTTCTAATCTAGTGACATCACCAGGGGTAAATTTTGATGGTTGCGTCCACCAGGTCCACGTCGCGAGCTGCCCACGGTGTCGTCACTAGCAAGGGTGTCCACTAGTGACCAAACGAGCAACTGGGTGGTTTAGTCACCAGTAGTGACGCCGTCGAGACCCATTTCCGTCAGTGTGTTGAGGGCGGCCTTGCACGCCTGTAATAGTACAACTGGGGTAACTCGTGACAACATAATACTCAACTAACGACAAGATACAAGAGCAGCTAGTAAAAATATACTAGGGTTAACTACTAGCAATATACCACTGCCGTCATTGACAATATACGAATGGAGGTACTCGTCAACAGCGACACAAAACACCAACAGAATAGGTAAGTATACTTTGCGACATGTGCCACGGGTAATAGTGATTAGGTCAACTAGTGCTCCTCAAAATCTACATCCAAATGCAGGGATTTTTGGGGAAAAACGAGGTCCGAAGTACCCTGGTCACGAGTCGACTGCACAGATGTACAGCTACAAAAGAACTGCTTCAAACCACAGACTAATGCAATAGCACGACCGACGTTCAGCTGCAACGATCTTTGCGGCACTCAACAGCGACAACTCTCACCTGTTCATGAGCAGCCTTAATGAAAGCACCGTCGTTGTGCCACAAGAAAGTTCTACCTAAGTCTAGAAGCAGTAGCAACAGCACAGATCAGGTCCAGCTGCAACGACCCTTGCGGTATTAAAGGTACCATTAGACGAAGCAATATGTTGCGGGCAACATTACCCCCCCCCCCTCGCTGCCACCGCGGCAAAACTTTCAATACACCCTCGCCTGAGAGCGGTGGGGGTGAGTTTGTGATATAGCATGGCTAGCGGACGGCGTTGGATAATCCGCTGCAACATTAGATTAGATAGGCGGCAGTAGACGAACCAAGAGGCCCATTCCCAAAGAGACACCGGAACATACGCCCCGGCCCTCTATGAGCTAATGCCATTATGTTAGTAGGAGTAGGATGGCAACAAGTAGCTCCGGCTGAGCTGTCTCGCTCTCTCTTTCTCTGCTTCACATTGAACGCGCGAGGAAGTTATCATACTTATGTTATAATTAAACTAAAATAAAATGAAGTGATAAAAAAAACAAAACTGCTAGACAATTTGTTTTAGTATATTTATCTAAAAATTAATAGAGGTATTTACTTACTGCTCGGAAATTACTTGCAGTTGAACCTTTTGTTGTTTTTTAATCATTTCAAGTTTTACAAGAAAGAAATTGTTCTCTTGGACGATGTGCTTGTAAGTTCTTAGTGGAATTACAATTTTTTAGTATTTGTAACTGAATACCTTTATTAAACTATTCAACAATATCGCAAAGAATGCAAGAGATCAGTCATTTAATATGCGTTTACATCTACCGAAGAAGTACGTTATGCGATCACGATCGCCCGCGTGTATTTGTTTAATCATCTGTAAATTTGTCAACAAGATTACGTAAGCACCATTTAACCGATTTATTAAATTGATAATGTTAGAGAAGTCACTTTCTTACTTAAGTTCTATAAAGATACTGTATTTGTGTAGGAACTATTACTTGTCTTTCTCAATAAGTAATTTTTACTCCACACCTTTCTTTTCCTTGGCTTTTTTTCTTTCTAATAAGAAGTAGTTTGTAGACATTGCAACTCAGCCTCCAGTCCTTTCCGCAGCTAGCACCCTCAAGCTAGCACCTGCACTTTGTTGCCTCGTGTAAAGGGCTACGCAATATGTTGCGCTACACTGGCTGGTGGTGTAGGGGTGAGGAGGTAATGTTCCCAGCAACAAATTGCATCGTGTAAAGGTACCTACTTTAAGCAGTTAAGTACCCAGACTGACCTGGTCATGAGCAGCCTCGACAGTAGGGCCGTGGCCGTGAGACACGTGGGGCGGTGAGGTGTTGAGGGACACCAGGCTGAGGTACTCCGACTTGTTGCCCTGTGGGGAAAATGGTCCAGTGATTTATGCACTGCTGACATAACTGATTCGGGAATGCTCAGCAACAACGGACAACAGTTAGCCTGTTACAACATTCATCTTCTCTACCTCTACTCCTTGACAAGATGTAGCATCCACATGGTGTCAAGTTCGTTCAAGTAGAGTACAACTGCGTGTTCCGGCGCTAATGCTTGTCACAAGTTTTCAGTTTTGTGACGAGCTTACTGGTAGGCAAGACCTAAGATAGTTAATGCATCTCTCTCGGACACGATGAGGTCAGGCAGGAAAGCGAAAGAGAAGGAATACGGGGTGCTGTAAAACGAGGTGAAAATGAACTATCACGAACACAACTGCCCCCCCCCCCCAGTCTTAAAAGGGCTGCTGTTGTGTCACTTTCGAAGATATAACTTAAGTTAAACTCTTATTGCACGAGCGTTAGTGACATTGAGCAGCTTGAGCCTCCACTTCCAGTGCAAAAATGACTTCATACAGAAAAAACAAGAGACCTATAATTCTCTACCGCACCCAAAATATTTTAGCACACTCGGAAATGTCAACATGATTTAAACATTTTTATACGGATTTCCTTACTAAAAACTTTTAAGACCAAGAGTACTGTAACAATGGTTGCGTTCAGCGTCACTGGCATTGTATCTACCTGCTCTAGTAGGTCAAGCATAAAAATCCCACTAGAAAAAAGTCAATTAAGCAAACCGATACATTAGACAAAGCAAACCGATGTGTTAGACAAAGGATAGGTGATAGGTTTGAAACGTTCTGGGAGACCAGACAGAGATGTTCAAAGTGATGGTCATGTTTCTTAGGACTGCGCAAATAACTGTTCAGCGAAATAAGACTGTGAAGTGAAGTTATCCAATGATAATACTGGTAAAGCTTAAATTCTGAATACTCAAGACAGGTGAAAGCAAACTGACGAAAACTTGTTCAGCAGCAGAACAGCAGGTTTAACGAAAGTCCTAAGAAAACATCTGCATGAATCACAAGCCTGAAGTAACCGAGTTATGCCGCCTCCAGGAAAGCAATGGTCAATGGTCATTTAGAAAATCAAACGGCTCCAATTTGCCAAAGATCACCAAGGCTGGACTGTAGAGCAATGGAAACACATCCAAGGTCGGCTGAACCAAGCTTCCCCGTATTCCAGAAGGATGGCACAGTCAAGGTGAATAAGGTGAAAGCCTATTAAGTGTTGGACCTTCAGGCATCGCTCCGACAGTATACGCTTTCGGGGGCAGTGTAATGATCTAGTGGTGCCTTACATGATCGGGATTAGGTTCGGCCCCCTTGTGCAGCAACAAAAATAAACACTCAAGATTATCCAAATATCCTAGGTGATCAAGTATACCCGTCTATGGATTTTTATTTTTTTTATCGTTTCGGTATTCTTAAAACAACTAACACTCGCATCTACCGGTCTGCTGTAGATTTTTGGGGACTGTTTTCCCTTACGCATTGGTCTCCGCAGTCTGTTTCTTTCGACCCTATTGACACCCTGTGGGATCAACTAGGACGGGAACTGCGAGCCTCAACACCTCCCCCTTTTTCGTTGGAGGATCTTTTACAACGTTAACTCCTGTCTTTGACACACATTCGTTCAGATGGCTTGCTAAAGCTTGTACAATCTATGTTTAATAGAATGAGAATCGTAAGGAATGTAGGTGGTCCAACAAATTATCAAGCTTCATTGGTTTGATTACATCCCCATTTCTCTCGAGGTGAGACAACCTTTTTGGTCGGGCAGGACATGTTGATAGAAACGGGAGCCCATGCATGAGGGTGTTGCCCCACAGGATCAACGCGCATGGGCACAGTACCTATATAAGTAAGAAAAGAAGAGTAAGAACAGAAAAACATCATTAGGAGTACGACTCTAGAAGGTAGCAAAGTGAGTATTATTATAACTTCACGCCTGAGCTCCCACGGACAGGTAATACAACCCAAATGAAGCATCTTGCAACACCGGGAAACCCAAAACGCTGCTAAAGGAAATCCAGCAAAAAACCATTCACAACTGACTTAAACGCCTGCAAGCCAATACGACCAAAGGCCGATGCCGGCCGGCAACAAACTCCAAACCTTAGCCGACCAGGGCACGAAGCACCGACAGAACAGTACAAAAGAAAGATGTCCCGAAGGCCTAGCTAATGTATCTAACCTACAGGAAACCCCTTGGGTCGCTAGTTCCCACAACATAGGATGGGCAAATCTCCCTAACCTAACCCTATGGCCCACCCTAGGCTCACTGAAGGTACATCTACCACAATACTATGCAAACGTCACTCAAAACACGACATTCTCCTTACCTTCGGGAAGTCAGTAAACTGTATCTGGAGGCCTAGTATCTGCGCGAGGTACTTCAGCTGATCCTTGGGCCGCACCCCACCGGGTGTGGTGGATATGCCCGGAACCACAGGCGCTGGAGGTTCAGGTGCCTCCACCACCGGTGGAGGTTCTTCCTTCACCACCACCACAGGCTGACTGGCAACGACCGTAGTTGAAGTGACTTGGTTGGACTGATTGGGCGGTTCGTAGTGACTCGGTTGGACTGGCTCTGCGCAGACTGTGTTTTGGGGAGGCGGTGTGTCAGAGTCGGCAGCCGCCGGCTTTACGTCACTTGACGAGGTGTCGGAGACGCACTCCTCCTGGAAAGTGACTTTACGCTGGTGTTTCTCCGACTTGTCACCGGACTCGGAGCTGTCGGTGTTCTTGATGGCGGACTTGGTGGGCTGGGGCGAGGGCTTTGTGAAACCCATCAGCTGGAGGACGCTCTCCGCCGCCGCCCTTTTAGCGAGCTTCTTGTTGGGGCCCGTGCCCTGAGCGGTGAGGTCGCCTACCTCCACCTGCGAATAAGGAAGTAAGTTTTTATACTACTGTTATACGTAGGTACCGTCATCATACACTCTAATGAAAACCAACTGTATGCAGCTTAACCCTTTGAAAAGCTGTCTTTCTTGAAGGATGCTGCATATGAAACCATACTTGGGAAAAAGTGAAATTGTGACTGCGTCACTGCTGTAGGCAACAGCGACAACGCCCTGTACCGCATTAGTCTATAAAAGAGACCCGTCAGTATCGACGGCAGCTCATAATACAGGTAGCAGCTCGGTGATCAACTATCCAGTGTGCTTACCTGTCGTGACTCGGTACCACAATATAGTTCTGCATCTACCGCTTGTCTCATTTCCCCGCTAATAGAATATCCGAATAGACTGAACCCACAGGATCCAAGTAACACGGATCGACAAAATTGTTTTTAATCTTTATACGATAACTCTCTTAGCAGTAGAGTGGCGAACTTCGCACAGCAAAATTCTTCCGCAACACATCGGCACCACACACTGTCCCCTCAAAACACACGGTCCCCGCAACACACCTGCATGACGAACTCCCTCCGTCGCGGCACCCCCCGCTCAGCAAGCAAGGTGTACACAGGCTCCCGCTGCTTGCGGCTTTGCTGGATCTGGATGAGTCTACTGATAGGGTTGATGTTCTGCCCGTAGTCAGGGGTGCTCTGCTCCTTCACCAGGTTCCTGCACTTTTTCTTGGGCGCGAGCTTGCGCTTTACCCGCGCGGGGGAGGCCTGGGGCAGCGGGGGCAGCTTGCGGAGCTCCTCCAGCATCTGCTCTGCCGCCCGTTTCTTCGAGATCTGCACAACGATGATACAATAGGATGTAGTGAAGCGGATAAACAGTGAATTACCCACATTAGGGGTAAAAACAGACGCCCTCTCTTGCAGTAAAAAATCCTAGGTACATAAACTTTTACCCCTAAAGTGGGAAATTCAATTTTTACCTCACTTTACTGTATCATTATTACTGATAATATTACAAGAAGGTTAGGTCAGGGGAGGGAAAACTACGCCCTGTTAGTCTTCATAATCCGACCCGGAGAAGGTTTTAGGATATTAGATAAATTAACCTATTTTAAGCACAAATTATAAGACTCATTCAAAAACTGCATAGCTGCAACAAATACGGCGTGTTATTATTTTATCTGTGATATGCATCAGGTGCTCGTCCGGCCCGAACTCATATTTTAGTAAACTGTAACCGTCATAGCTAATGAAAAAAACAAGAATATTGCATCTTCAGTAGGGGAATTCTTTGGTCATGGATTGGGCGTTCCCTTTTACGTTCGGGAACAGGAATACCATCGCGCGAGAATCCTAATAGTAAGCCTTTCTGATGAGCAAACATGAGGAGGATCTGCAAACTTTGATTATTAAAAATAAAAAAGAACCCCTTATCGATTCTAGCTATGTCTACAGTTTTTTTCAAATTTCACCGATATTGTCCACATTTGCAGTCTATATCATAGTTGGTAAAAATTCAGCGTCGGTTTGGCGAATTGATATTTCAGTAAAAAGTTTCAGCTTGTTTAAAAAATGAGAACATTTCATCTGAGTTGGCCAATTGTTTTGTCTTGGTTTGTGTGTTTCCCTCTGCATGTGGGTATGGACATACCACCGCGCAATTACCCTAATACTAATACAGGGGCTTTTTGTAGTACAAAAACGAAAAGGATCTGCTCGTAATTCTTCAAGTTTTTGCTTCCACCTGTCACACCGTGACACCATGTAGGACTTAGGCCCGGGTTGAGGTTGCCTGCTCTATCTAACCGTAGAACCCTCACAAGCGGCATGTTTATAGAAGTATCATAATAAAATTCTAATCAGAATTACTAATGTTAGCTTCTCGTATGCTGCGGCCTGTTCAAAGTTTTCTCTCTTTCATGTTGCGTTCAAACCGCGCGCCCAAGATGGCGTTGTACGCGGCGGCAGTACGCCAGTCTAAGCATGGCTGGGTGGCGTAGAGGCCGCCGGGTGTCGTCTATATAATGCCGCTGTGTTAATCTTCAGACTCCATGCCCGCTTGTGAAGCCGGTGAGGCAGGTACCCAGGTGCCTCCTCCTGACTTCACGGACACGTTACCACCGACGATCAGCTTCGCTCGTACAAAAATAAGATAAAAAAAAATAACAACCCTGCAGGGCACAAGGGAACACAACCCTAAGAGTTGGTGTCCTCTCCCACTGCTCGTCTGGGGACTTCAAGATCTCAGACGAAAATAATCTCTTGTAGGGCACAAGGGACGACTCTTAGCAGCCCGGTGTCTTCGCCCATTGCCCAATCTACAGTTAAGTAAAAATAAAATAAAAAAGGAAATGGGACACGGCTGCCTCAACCTGCAGCCCTCACGACAGTGCCACAACAACTGCACTTGCGCGCTACCCCTTACCTTCTTATACCTATACCCCCCTCTCCGCGGAGGGGGCGGGGATGGGGCACTACACCGCTTCCCCTCCCCCTGTTCAAAGGGGTGAGGAGGTGGCTACCCACTCATCAGTTTATACCCATACCCGCCCATATCCCCCCTCCGTCGAGAGGATGGGGGATGGGGCGCTACACCTCCTCCCCACCCCCTGTTCAAGGGGGGCTAGGAGGAGGAGGTGGTTCCCTCTATTCATCAAAAGATTGTTTGTTCCCGATAAATTGAGCAGAATGGTTTGCGCCCACTGTGAGAAATTTGAGGGCCACGACTGTATCCACACTCCGACTGTATCCCAGAGAGAAACTTGCACGAGTTCTGCACGGCTTCCTGCAAGCCTTGTAGCAATCTGGCGATAGCTATTATTTCGACAAAAGACAAAGACGCTTCCAAGACCTGGAAGTTGCGCATTGCATATATTAAGAATTCCAGAGCCACTCGGGCTCAGAAAAATAACATCGAGCAGCCATCAGTCATCTGTGGTTCTCGAGCCGAGTAAATCGTATTTGGCCGCATCAAGGATTACCGTAGAATGGGGCAATTGAGATATAATGGGGTTAATTGAGATCAATGATTATTGTGGCCTTGTTAGAGTAGCTACTTACACAAATCAGAACATATTTTTTAAATGTCAAATCCTGGCAGATACCTACCACAAGCCTATAGATTGTGTAAGTACTCTAACAAGGCCACAATAATCATTGATCTCAATTACCCCCACTATATCTCAATTGCCCCACATTATCTCAATTACCCCATTCGACGGTACGACCCGTCCCCACCGAAGAACTTCGCCAAAGAGAAGGGCCTAGAAACACTGTCTGCTCTGCTCCCAATGGGGCCAAATTGCGAGGCATCCTTCCAAAGTCTGATGGATTCTACGGTTAGATAGAGCAGGCACCCTGATCCCGGGCCCCAAGTCCTACATGGTGTCACGGGGTGGGAGGTGGGAAAAAGGGCGAGTTCCTGCGCCCCTGCCGTGCTACTCTCCATAACACGCGCCTCTCACCCTTTTCAACTGGATTAGGATAGAATTAATCTAAGGACTCCCTGCCGTGCTACTCCCCATAACACGCGCCTCTCACCTTCTTAGACGCGCCCTCTCCCTGGCACTTGGTGGGCCCCACAATGCAGGACGTTAGGAAGGTCCTCATGTGGGGCGGACCGCTCTCCCCCACCACCTCGAACTGCACCGTCAGGGACCGTCGCAGGGCCAGCTCGTGCACGGAAGAGATGGGGGACTTCAGGTCGGCGCCGCCGTCGTCCGAGTCTGTACACAACACAAGCATACACACTAGCGGTCGTTGTGGCAGTCAGGGCAGTGTCAATTCCACGTTCTTTGCCAATTTTAATCGGCACGTAATCGCTCAGCCATGCGGCGTAGGCAAAGAGACGAAAAACAAAAAGAGAAGAAGACAGAAGAAAGCAAACACTCGTGCGGGGGGACCCCTCCGTGGCCCCCTACAATGGAGCAGATAGGATGGGTCGTTTACCACCATTCGGCGGCCCACCTCGCGGAACAGCAGGGAAAATATAGAGAACCTACCTAACTCAACAAAACTAACCTTCTCAGCAGGAACTTCGGCCAGATGCTACATCCCCTGCGGAGAAGGCACTCGGGACCCTTGGATGCATGATGCCCAAACATATTGTGGCAGGGAAAGGGCCCGCCACAATATGTCCCTGAGGGCCATCTCAATGGTATTTGGATTGCTTTTCACACCGGCACGATTCAAAGTGGCGATTTTAATGCTCTTGGCAAATTGTTTATAGTTTTTGGTCGATGTGTTGAAGTTCTGCCATACTTTTCAATAGCTATTGTGGTAGTTTTCATAATTCTGTAGCCTAACTGGTCATGTGTTGAAGTTCTGCCATACTTTTCAATAGCTATTGTGGTAGTTTTCATAATTCTGTAGCCTAACTGGTCATGTATTGAAGTTCTGCCATACTTTTCAATAGCTGTTGTAGTTTTCATAATTCTCTAGCCCTAACTGGTCATGTGTTGAAGTTCTGCCATACTTTTCAATAGCTGTTGTTGTAGTTTACATAATTCTCTAGCCCTAACTGGTCATGTGTTGAAGTTCTGCCATACTTTTCAATAGCTGTTGTTGTAGTTTTCATAATTCTCTAGCCCTAACTGGTCATGATGCATCCCCAGTAAGGCCACAGAACCATGAAAGCTACAACAATAGCTACTGGATAGAATAGCAGAAGTTCAACAAATTCGATAAAAGCAGTTCGCCGAAGCCAAAGCTCCTCCAAAAGATCAATCCTGATTCCGCCGAGGCTTCGGTACATCCCCAGTTTCAACAGCGTTTGTTCTTAGAAGCTACGCACCGTCATTTCTGACGGCCAGGAGCGTGGAGGCAATCGCTTACCGCCTTGAGTAGCAGCAGCTGAGGAGTCCTGGGGCAGTGGCAGAGACTTCATCACCCGCAGCGCCTACGGCAGGAGGGGAGCGAAGGATTAGATGGTGATTGGATTGAATGTTGAATAGCGCAAGCATGCAGTATAAAGGCGTTCTAACGCAGAAACAAGCAAGGGACTTACGGTGTGCCATCAGAAATGGGGAACTAATGCACGAAGGTGTTCCCACACAGGATCAAAGCGCATGAAAACAGCAAGTCGGGAAAGAAAAAGATCTGAATAAACGTCATCACTAAACAGAAGTATAAAAGTGGAAGGAAGAAGATGGCCACGAAAGAAAGGTCTTCCAAATGCCTAGATATTGGTAAGGTAACCCATAGGATAGCCTTGGTACTGTTGCTCATCATAGCTTATCTACGATACGCTTGCTTCACTAATCCAACCCTCAGGCCTAGGGCCTATGCCTCTCCCGCAGGCCTAGGGCATAACTAAAGATTAGGTAACCCATCGCCTCGCACTGCAGTGTTGCCATCACCCCAGCACGCGGCACTGCAGTGTTGCCATCACCCCAGCACGCGGCACTGCAGTGTTGCCATTTCCCCGGAAATTACTGACCAAAAAGTAACATAGACCAGGAAAAATATCCCGCTTAAATGCACGGATTTTGCCACAAAATGGAACTCTACAAATTCCCTCACAAAGGCCTATTTTACCTTTACCCCACAAATCTGGGGAAAATCCCACATGGTGTCAACACGGCGCTCACCTTGTCAGCAGCGTTGTGCTTGGCCTGCTGCGCGGTGCCTCCCTCACCCACCCACTCGCGATCTCCCACCCGGAGCGACACCAGGTACACCGGTACGACCAGGGGTCGCCCGTAGTATTTCTGCAGGAGACAATTTTTTTTATACATTAGTCAATATAAAAATTGTATTATTAGATTCAGTGTTTAACCACCAAAGACGCAGCGAGGCGATACAAGAGTGAAGCTGAACTGGAAATAATATTACGCTTTTCATTAATAGGAATATTTTATCTCGGCATTCCTGTCGGAAAAACTCTGTTGGCTGAGCTCAGTGCGCTACTACTGGCGAGAAAAAAAAGCGCAAAGAGTAGAAAAAGATACTCGAGTGGACGGCTCCTTTTGTGGCCTTCCACATGCACGAGAGAGACCAGAGGTGTCTCGCGTACTAGGTCGGCTATCTCGATCGACAGCCCACCCCTAGGAACCGAAAAGGAAAAGTAAAGAGCCTACCTAACTTTACAAATCTAACCTCATCAGCAGGAACTGCGGCCAGATGCTACATCCCCTACGGAGAAGGCACTCGGGACCCTTGGGTGCGTGATGCCCAAACATATAGCGGCAGGGATAGGGCCCGCCACAATATGCCCCTGAGGACTAATGAGTAGCTACCGATATCATATCAAAGAAAAGAAGCGGCAGCTACATGAACGTTCGCAGAAGATGTCAGACACTACAGTTGACAATCTTAAGAAATGTGTTGAAGGAAACAAACGTTGTATCGAAGGCATTTAATTGCAGCCTGTAAAGTGTTTCACATGCTAGCAATTGATGCCATCAAGGGACGCTGGTGTAGAAGTCTCTGTTTCTGTAGCTAGAAGTCTCGCTCCAAACACATTTGGTGCATCTAGGTGAACAGATTTTGGACATAAGGCTGTCATAGAGTAGCTTCGGTTACTAGCGCCGCAGGCTTCACCCCCGTCTCGCGCCGAAAACACAAAGTCAAGATATTCTCAGCGTTTACACTCTGTCACGAGCCCCGCACAGTAGTAAGTATTATAAGAAGATTTAGGCCTCCCTAAATAAGTACCAAGCTTTTGTAAGAGAGAAAAAGGAAGGGACATATAGTATGTCGATAGAAAAACGGGGAACCCATGCACGAAGGTGTCCCTACACAGGTTCAACGGGCATGGGAACAGTAAGTCAGGAAAGAACAGGAAGAACAGACAATAGTAAGATCAGTAGGAGTATGAAAGTGGAAGGAAGCAAAGTGGGCATGAAAGACAGACGTCCCGAAGGCCAAACTAATGGCTAAGGTAAGCTACACAAACCCCCATTTGGGCGCTACTCCCTATAACATAGGACGAGCGAACCTAACGAATCTAACCCTATGGCCCATCCTATGCCCCCAGAGGAGACCCAGCACAGTCCAGCGAAATGGTCCATCGAGGTCATGGGCCCCATTTAGTTCTGTTATAGAAGGTAAAGCAAGAAAATATGTGCCATTGAGAACTGACTCGGTGACAGCGGCACAGGCAGATCGGACAGAAACAAGTGAGGAGTAAGGGCGAAGAGTTAAGCAGTGTTGTTGTTGTAGTTACGTAGGGGGCGGCTCCGGAGGGGGTCGGGCGTGTGGCGGAAGGTATGAGAAGGAAGGTAGGGAAGACAAGAAGTCATGCACAGATAGAGGGCTGTCCCATAGAGA
>LQNS02277812.1:15876242-15890512 GCA_001587735.2 Parhyale hawaiensis | reverse complement strand
GAGTATCACTAGACCTAAACATCATCAGTAGGAGTATCACTAGACCTAAACATCATCAGTGGGAGTATCACTAGACCTAAACATCATATGAAGGAGTATGAAAAATTAACATTATTAAATATGTATATATATTGGTACTGTCCCGCTATTTCTGAAACTTGGACAATCAATAGCGATCTACGATGATTTACTCGGCTTACAGCCGGAACCACAACGTTGTGCTCAGGTGGCAAGAGATGAAAGACGAAAAGAGAAGAAGACAAGAAAGAAGCGCCCGCGCGGACGGCCCCTTCTGTGGCCCTCCGCACGGGTGAAGACAAGAGCCCCGCAGAAAAAGTTGGTCACCTCGATCGGCGGCCCACTTCCCGGGACAGAAACGAAATATAGAGAACCTACCAAACTCTACAAAGCTAACCTTCTCAGCAGGAACTGCGGCCAGATGCTTCATCCCCTGAGGAAAAGGCACTCGGGACCCTTGGGTGCGAAAAATTAACAAGGAAAATGCAGCATGTCCCCGAGGAATCAAGCCTGAGGTGTTGTGCCCAGTGGTGTTCCCAGAGGCGCCACTCCCCATAAAGTGACGCAGCAATACTAAGCTAACCCCATGGCCCAGCGCATGCTCCTGCCAGAAAACATGACCAAGTGTGACGTCACAGTTTCATAGCTGCTTGAGCTCCCGGTAGGTAATTTTCCTTATTATTGTTATTAAATGAATAGTTTAACCACCGCTTCTACCAAGGGGCGATCCACACGGTGATGCTACTCTGCCAGGAGGCTCGGGTAGGAAAATTATACCTCGACATCGGCTCTTCTCTGCTACATACAGTAGCGGCCATGATGGTTCGGACACCTAAAAACTCATCAGAAAATCTTTAAATACTTCAATATTATTGAAGACATTGAAGTGTAATTTTACGCAAGTTCAGCAACATGTCATAGCTAAATTGTGTTAAACTTTCAGCTGTTCAGGAAAGTAAACCAAAAGTTACAAGCAAATCAATTACAATCGTAAAAATTTAGTCTGGACAAAAAAGTTCAGACACTTTTTTTCTCCATTTTTATTTAAAAAGAAACAATGTTGCCCCAGGAAGAGTTATGTAGATTGGGTTAAACACACTTGCAGTCATTATTGATGCAACATCCGCTCTATCAACATGCCTGGGGGAGTCTCTACACCTTCTATTCGTGAGTTAAAAAAGTTCGGACAGCCTTCAAAAATAATAATTAAACATATGAAATGAGGCTACAAATGCGAACTACGTTATGAATTTAATTTCTTAGCATTCAGTACTTTGTGTGATACCCTTTACTGTCGATAACAGCTTGACATTGTCTACCAAAAGAGCTGACCAAATTGCAACAGTGAGCGTTATCTTGCATAAAAAAATGGTGAGGCTTTGAAGATCGGCACTACATGTTTTTATAAAAGTTCCTTGTGTACCTGTGCGTTTAATTTTCTTTGCAGACGAACTACGGGACCCGTGCCGCGTGCTGAGATCATAACGCTTCCGCCGCCAAACTTTGCACTTGACGCAATTTTTGGAAAATCTTTCACCAGTTGAACGACAAAGATATTTTTTTCATCGGAGCCAAATAAATTGAACTTAGATTCATTGCTAAAATGAACCTTAGACCAGTCTTCTTGATCCAAAGAATGTGTATTACTGTATAATTCAACCGAGCATTTCTATTCTTCTTGCTTATCAAAGGCTTGATAGCTGGAGTTCTCGGATGCAAGTGTGCTTCTTTTAGGCGGCGTGAAACTGTCTTCCTAGACACCTTGATTCAATGCGTATCACTAGCTTCACGGGAAATATATTTTGCACGTTTTAAATCTATTCTTTAACGATCTTAGCAATACACCATCCTCTCTTCTCGAGGTTTTGCGTGGTCCATCACTTGAAACCCCAGCGATACTTGAACCATTCGCGTCATATTTAGTCAGTAGGTATATCACTAACAACACTTTTAGGTCGATTAACTTTGTCTGCTATTGCCCTTATTGAAAGTTTATCATCATGACGCAACTTCACGATTACCTCACTAATAGAAGAAGGTGTAGAGACTCCCCCAGGCATGTTGATAGAGCGGATGTTGCATCAATAATGACTGCAAGTGTGTTTAACCCAATCTACATAACTCTTTCTGTGGAAACTTGTTTATTTTCGAAAATAAAATGGAAAAAATGAAGCGTCCAAACTTTTTTGTCCAGACTAAATTCTTACTATTATTATTCATTTGCTTGTAACTTTTGTTTTATTTATTTTGAACAGCTGAAACTTCAACACAATTTAGCTATGACATGTTGCTCAACTTGTGCAAAATTACACTTCAATGCCTTCAATAATATTGAAGTATTTAAAGACTTTCTGATGAGTTTTTAGGTGTCCGAACCATTATGGCCGCTACTATAGCTAGTATAAGTTGGCTCAGTGCGTTACTACTGGCAGGAAAAAGGCGCAAAGAATAGGAAAAGAAACTCGAGTGGACGGCCCCTTTCGTGGCCTTGCATACGAGAGAGACTCTATAGAGGTGTCCCGCATACAAGGTCTGCTATCTCGATCGACAGCCCACCTCACGGGACAGAAAGGGAAAATAAAGAACTTACCAAACCTAACAAATCTGACCTTCTCAGCAGGAACTGCGGCCAGCTGCAACATCTCCTGCGGAGAAGGCAAACGGGACAGCCCATACAGTGCGTAGATAGAAACGTGGAATCCATTTACGAGGGTGCTCAAACTACAGGATCAACGCTCATGGGAAGAAGAAAAAGACGAACAGAACAATGAATCCTCAGTAGGAGCACGAATATAGAAGGAAGCAAAGTGGGCAGGAACGACAGACGTTCCGAAGGGATAGCTAATGGCTAAGGTAATCAAAATGGTCCCATTAAGGTCGTCGTTCCCTAGGTATAATATAGAACGGTCGAACTTAACTCACATATATAACCATATGATATGGCCCATACTACGCCTCCTGGCGAGAGGTCCTGTTGGGTAAGTAGTAGTAGTAGTGGCTACGAAATTTTACAAGTGCATCAGGGACACAATGTCTATATCGCGCCGAAATCTATTCTTGTGGTTCAACACGGGCTCGTGCGCCACTAGGGCGCAAAGTACGTCTCGTTTCAAATTGTCAATGATTTTTGTTTCGGATTTTTTGCCGGTAAGTCTCAGATTCTAAGTGGTCAGTGCGCTACTGACAGGGAAAAGACACAAGTTGTGCATCTCCAACCCCCGGGCGCGGCCGAACACTTTCGCTCAGCTACCCCACGCAGAGTAAGGAAACGAAAAACAAGAAGGTAGCAGTCTGGCGGAAATAGGTCGGCCACCTCGATCGGCAGCCCACCTCCCGAAAGGAAAGAGAAGTGGAAGGATTGAGAGCTTACCTAACTTTACAAAACTGACCTCGTCAGCAGGAACTGCGGCAAACTGCAACATCTTCTGCGGAGAAGGCACTAGGGAACCTTGGGGTTGTGAGGCCGAAATATATTGTAGCAGGGAAAGGCCCCGCCAGAATATACCCCAGAGGACAACCCTGTTGGGTTAGGAATGCTTGCAGTCACACTGAGATCCTGTTAGCTTATAAATAAATAGATAAATCCCTTGGTTACTTGTGATGATAGGCGCAAACTCACCTGGTACTGAGGGTTGGGGTTGGAGGAGTGAGGTGGGGGAGGCATGGGGTTTTGGCCACCCCCCATGGAGGGATGTTGGTACTGTCCAGGACCTGGTAGACAAGAACAGAAATAGTATCATCAGACGTCCGTTCTACTATTCAGTTCCATCCACTGCGACATAAAAATAACCAATAAATAGTGTCTGTTATTATCACCTGCGAGTGAAGTGAAGAGCATTGATAATGTTTTTGTTGAAGATTTAGGTATACCGGTAGCTATATATATAACTTTGGGTATATTTGTCTCTCCACCCAAAAAGAGAAGGCTGTTTTTTTAAGTCAGGTGGGTTGATCTAGATGTGAAAAATGCCAAAACTCTAGAGTAAGCTGGAAAGCAAAAATGACGGCGTTGAAATTTTCCACCAGCGCGGGTGATGGTCTTCCCAGATTGGGCGTTGAAGTCATCTAGGTACGATATATAAGTTAGCTTGAGTTTCCCACATTCATTATTCATCACAAATTCGATGTCCCAAGCGAAGAAAGTACAGCAAGATAAACGTAGAACCCATCCCTGGAAACAGGATGGCCGCGCATAGGCAAAGGAAGAACAGTAGCAGAATGAAAGTAGAAGGAAGCAAACTGAGCACCGGAGAAAGACGTCCCAAAGGCCAAGCTTATTATTATACATATTGTGGGTTCTCCACCGTGTAAGATACGAATATAACAGCGATCCAATATTGTATGACATAGTTTAGAAGTTAAGTTGAACGCAGATAAGTTCTATTAGAAAAATTTTGGCCAGGTGCTCTATGTGAGGCTGAGGTAACTACAGGGTCCTTCTGGGGTCGCTGCTCCCCATAACATATGATGGGCGAACTTATCTAACGTAATCCTATGGCCCATCCCATGCCTCCTCCTCCTAAGGAGAATAGTGTCTACAGATGAGGGGTTAAGCTATTGATAGAAGTCAGATCAAGAAGGTCAGGTGTGACAGAGAAACCTTGTAAGTAGCTGTTTAAGCACTCCGCCGTCAAATGGCAGCATAGAAATTTCAAAAATACATGTATGCAACAGCTTTCACTATAGCGTTTGACTACTTTGATATACCATATAACCTAAAATACACATTGGTTTTCATGATAGGTAGTACCTGGTAAATAAAACACTCAATAGCTATAGAATGATCTTCACTAGAGTGACCAAAATAAAAACACATAAAGAACTTCACCATAGCGCTTGAGGGATAGCTTCCCTTAAAAAATAGGCTAAACAGACAACAGACTTCGCTACACTGCTTGAAAAGCAGACTAATAGGCAGCTAAATATTAACACACAGGCCTTTAGTAGGCAGCTATAGCTTGATCATGAATGGAGGCGCTTACCAGCAGTGTGGGGTGGTGGGTGGTGAGGGGGCATGGGGTGACGAGGAGGTGCAGCCGACGGATGGTGAGTCTGGTGATGGTGGTGACTCTGTAATCAAATGCCTATCGTTAATGTAGCTAAGTGTACTATGGTAAAGACTGAATAGCACAATATAACAAGTAGATAAGGGCAATTAAGTTGCAATACAGGGAAACCTCAGTTCTCGAACGACTCCAAACTCAGACAATTCGGAACTCGACCAAAAATTTGCCTCAGAACAACCAAATTTTCGCACGAAAGCCGGGAAGGGTGGATGTTTCAAGTGCTTTGATCAGAGAAATGTGTGCATGTCAACCCTAATTCCAGAAGGAATTATGGTCGAGAAGAGATGTTTCATCGTACTTCTCTGTATGTAGAAAGAGGCACTGCTATTGCTGTGACTGGACTGCCTCATTCATTTGATGACTAAGGCTGAGAGCTCGGAGATGAGAGGTATTGCTACAGTTAAACCTTAAGCTTGTGTAGGCAGCACGGAAGAAGGACAAGGGACATGGCGTAGCTTTGTCAAGAAGAATTACGAACCTGTGCACGGGGAGAGTAATTGGGGGAAAAAAGGAAAAAAAGAGGGAAAAATGACAGACCATCAATAGAAACATAACAAAAACAAATCACAGTTGTACCCATGGACCCAGCCTGCCGTGTTCCACGAAAATTCTGGACTGGTAGAGGAGCTAGTACTAGTGAAATTCCGTGAAGCAATGCAGAAAAAGAGCGCAATACTCAGGGCTACTTTGTCCAAAACATGATTGCCATTGCCTGCCTAAAATCGCGCATGACGACTGAGCAATGCTTTAGCGCCTTGGCTGGGCCGCGATGCGATGATAATGAAGGGTCATCCATATCATCGGCTATTCCCTTCCTCAGAGTCTTGTTCAAACTTATTCCTCAAACATTTTGGAGTCGGCGATCTCTCTCACGCCACAGAGCGTAAATGTGTCTCTCTTGTTCCTCCAGCATCTCCATGCCAAACAGGGTTCTTTGCAGGTAATCTTCTCTCGATTCACCAGTCTCCACCTGCAGCATCAACCCTCTTCTCTCTCAGTACGGGGCAAACAGCCAAAAATGAAACAAGTCTTCCTCCTCTCTTTGGCACAACGTACACATTGCAATTTCGCCCCAACTTGACTTTCTTCCTTGCAGGGCTAAGCAGTTTGTCCGTGCTCTATACAGTATGACAGACTGTGCATCATTATAATAAATCTGTTCATCTCCAAAGATGATCTTACTCTTCCTGTACAGCTCCAAGGTGCTCTTGCTCTCCAGCTCTCTTACATATCCACCTCTCTTACATATGCAGAAATCTGCTCTGCCTTCATAGTGCCAAGATCATGAGCTGTCCTGCCAATTATAGCAGCACATTCTCTCACGCTTCTGCCCCACGCATCTGGCCTTTAAATCCTCTCCGCAACAGTTCTTCTGACCAGTTCATTGGTTCCCTGCATTGCTCCTATTACATATTGCAATCGTCCCTACACCAGCCTGCTGCTCATGGATGATACCCCACTTCACCTCTCAGGGTACAATTTGGGGCATATCGGGGGGCTCCGAGCATCTGGCGAAGTACGCCATTCTCAATCCTCCGCAGTTGGGCAATCTCTGAAACTGTGAGGTTTACAATGCTGGCAGCATACAGAACCGAAGGCAAGGCTAAGCTTTTCCAATATGTCTTTCCCACCAACAGTTTACAGCAGCTCTTGGCAATGACTGAGTACGTTACTGCAGCCATTTTTTTTTTGCTTCATCATATTTTTCTCATGAGTACTAAACATGTTTTTTCTATTGTCAATATGCACTCCCAAATATTTTATGCACTGTCTCACTGCTATTCCCTGAATTTCAGGTGGGCTGTCCTTCATATTGCAAATGAACACTTCACATTTCTCCTTACTAATTTGCAGACCATAGTGCTGGCTTGCAGCGATTAGAATGCCCAAGCAGTAGCTTGCCTCGTCCACCGTATGTGCCAACATTAGTCAATCATCCGCAAAAAAAAAGTTTCCAATTTTGAATCTATCATTAATAAAACCACAGTTTTTACTTTCTATAGCTGCTATTATCTTATATGTTACCAACTTGAACAGTGAGGTAGAGCCCGTACATCCCTGGCAGATTCCGCTGGTTACTTCCACTTTGGCTTCCAGATCTCCAAAACGAATTACTGTTGAGTCACCGCTGTACAGTCCAACCACCGCATCAATTATTTTTGTATCAAACTTGTATTCTTTCAATATTTCAATCAGCCGGTCTCGACGAATAGAATCAAAAGCCTTGTTGAAATCGATACACACTACAATAAGAGCTCTCCACATTTCATACGATTGCTGCACACAGTAGTCCAAAAGAAGCAAATTGTCCTCGACTCTCCTCCCAGCAGTAAATCCTGCTTGAGTCTCCTTCTGTTCTCCAATCTGGTCCAGATGCCGCTCAGTGGTTTCTTTTATTAAGGACATGAAGAGTTTATAAGATAGATTTGTCAGAGCTATTGGTCGCAGAACTTTGACTGTCGGCCATGCTTTCTTTTCAATCATCTTTGTCTCTGAAGTCTTCCATTCCCCAGGCTTTGTGGCACTCTCAAGTTCACTTTGGAAACACTTAAGTAGCACACTCATTGTATAGCTAATTCTTATGCATTTCTTGTACATTTCAGCCTTCAGTCCATCTGGTCCAGCAGCTGTCTTACACTTCAGCTTCTTCATAATTTTTACAAGTGTTTCCAACTCAAAAACAGTCTGTTTCATTGGCTCTCCTCTTTCAGGAGGGTTCATTACATGCTCAAGATCTCACGCATCATACCATAAAAAGGACACCATATTTTCTGTTTCAATTACTTCCACTTCTTCCTCATAAATGCACCTCTCTCTCTCATTCCATATACCTACCTACCTATGCTCAAGACCTATATCATGTTACTGATAAACACCAGTCCAAAATCTTGCTATTTCTTCCTGAGCATCTATCTTATCCAATTTCTGACCATCTTCATTATATAGTATCACTTCTTTTCCAGACCTTAACTTCTTTAGTTTCTCCATAAAAGTTTTCCTCCACCATCTCTCTGCTGGCGGATTTGATTAGTTATATTCCTTTCATACCTTGTTATAGGTTCCCGGACCATTGCCTACACTTTCCACTTCTGTTGCCAATACTGCTCTTCACATATTTTTTTCCTTTCTAGATTTTTCTCCTTTCTTTTCATTCTATTATACTTCTTTGTCAACTTGATTTCTGCTCTGATCTCATGTGTGATCCAAGGTTGTTACTCTTTATGTATTCCCTTGACACTTCTTTGCTTTTTATATTGTTTTTTTCAAAACTTTACTTGCAGCATCTCTGATCACAGCATAAAATGCTCAACAGAATTTATTTCTTCCCCTTCTTCCGAAAGTTTGCATTCCACTTCATCTCCATATCTCTCCAGGTTCCTCCTGTCTGTGGCATAATACTGCACTGCCTCCCCACTGCCACTAGAAAACTTTGTTCTGCATATTTTTGAAATAAAATCCACCTCAATTAAGTTATGGTCAGATAAGTCTAGCTTTGGCCGCTTTGTGGAGCGACTTTAGGCGTACCATGTGTCACCCTCGCTCGTCCAAAAATTTTCAATGTTGGAGGGTGTTCCCACTCAGAATCAATAAACATGAGACTGAGGAGTTGCAAGCAGGTCAGGAAAAAAGAGACAGAACAACAGTAACAGAACAAAGTACCTATCATCAGTTCAACTACTGATTAGAGCGTGGAAATCCCTAAGTACCCAACCTGAGGAGGAGCCGTGTGATGGGGGTGGTGGTAGGCCTGCTGCTGTTGCTGCTGCTGGGGAGGCTGCCCCTGCTGCGGTGCCTGGTCAGACACGCCACTGGAGTCAGCAGCAGTGAGGGGCATGGGCTGGCTGCCCATCATGGGCATGCCGGCTGCAGGGCCCATCATAGGGCCTATGTTACCCAGTCCTGTGTGCACGGAAGTATGATTTTGTTACGACCAAGTTATCAAACAGCAGGGAGCAAGACCATTAAAAAAAAAGGGGAGGGACAAATATGGGCTACCTCCAATTCTGTAGTTAGGAGCTACTGAGTCATATGATGTTAGAGAAGTCAGACAGCTACTCTCTAGGCCCAGGTGTTGCTGTCAAGCCCTAGGCGAGTTTTTTTTTTTTCGAGGTAGGTACATAGCCTACCTACACCTTGAGCTCCCAAGAGCAAGGAGAGGGGATATGGGCCATAGTGACCTCGGGAAATCCTTTTAAATTGAGTGGCATCTCAAACATAACCAGTTCCCATACTATTAGTGCTGCTAAAGAACCGGTAGCTATGTAGCTAACTAACAAACAAGTGGACTGGCTTACTTCCACAGAATTTTTTTCTTATTAAAATTTTTGAAACTTTGTCCAGCATGAGTGGCAAGTGGCTGGGAACAGCATGCCAGACTGCAAAGTATGGCAAAAATTCAAAGATCTTTGGCAACAGATTTGCCCCATATCTGTGACCTCCAGAAGATCTTGGCGATGGATTTGAATATTTGTTCATCTTTTCTAAACATTTCTGGGGATGATTTGCCCATAATTAGGCTATATATTTTTTGCACTAAATGTGGTGACACATTAGTGGAAAAGTCAAAATCTTAAGGAAGCTTTTGATGCCCTCTGCAGTCTGGACAGCGTATTATGTCTGAGTTTCTGGTAGGTACCTACAGTACCGGTATATGGTCAATAGAACTTGCACTGCCAAGTAATACAGTATATATTTTTTAATCTAGAGCATAGGCTATAGCTACCTATGTAGGTAGCAATCACCAAACTGCAGAAGTTGGCACTGAGGAACAACAACAGATTCATCTCCACAAAAATTCTGCACATCACAGGAGTCAAGTCTGCATGTGGTAGCAAGACCTAGCAAGGTTATAGACAACAAAAGAAAAAAACAGATGGCATAGTATTTTTTTAGTTGTAGCTATATGTTTGGATTGTAGCTACTATAAGCATTCAAAACCTTGCAGACTAAAAAGAATGCAGTTAAATGAGTAGCTACTTGGCTTGAAGCAATGGTCCCCAGTTAGTGGGAACTGGAAGTGGATGGGATTCAAGGCAATTAATGACGCTGGGGGTCTGGACGTTTCGAACGGAGCCCAGTTCGAGCGAGCACCCAATTGAGCAAGGGATTATTCAGTCATGGTTTACAAACAGTCTGAATCGTCGATGGTGTTAGGTTAGGTTGGGGGTTGGGTCATAGGTTATAGCATGGGCACACACATTGCAAAAATTGCTCTTGTCACTCAACTTTTCACTGCAGCCGTCACGTTGCCTTGACTACTATTAATGGCAATTAAATATCATGCTGATCGTTGCTAAAACTATGTGTCAGTGCAACTTTAAATTAATTCAGAAGAAGGAGATACTCTCCACCCTAGACCATTGCTGCTTGTAGAAAGTGTCAAATGCATTACCAAAATCGTGACATTTCCACCAATGTGTCACCATATTAAGCGCCAAAAATAGCTTAATTATTTGCAAACCATCGTCAGAAACGTTGAGAAAAGATAGAGAAAAAGCAAATCCGTCGCCAAGATCTTCAAGAGGTCACAGAAATGAGGCAAATCTGTCGCCGAAGATCTTTGAATCTTTGCCATAGGTACTCAGCAGTCTGGCTTGTTATAACGTACTAACTGTATCACAACATTGGCACGCTAGATGAGCCCCGCTCGGAACGTCTCCTATTGAGCTCGCTCAAAACATCCAGGGACCACGATGCTGCACGTGTATATAATCTCTATGTGCACGCAAGATTCAATATTGGTCTATTATTGTTGTGTTTCCCACACGATATTACGCCTATATTGCTAAATTAGGGTAAAACCCCCAATGGGAACGCAGGGACCAATGGGGACGCAGTAGCTAAAAAACACTCCCTGGGCAAAATTGCGCATGCCAATGTTTTGGACAATAAGGTAAATTGTGTATGGATGTTCAAACTTTATTTTTCACTATTTGTAAGCAACATTGGCATGCACAATTCTGCCCAGGGAGTGTTTTTTAGCTAGTGCGTCCCCATGGGGGGTTCTACCCTATGCAGTCTGGAGCTATCATTCAGTATTTCAGCAGTGTTACTACTTCTTTTGGACAAATTTCAGATATGACACTTCTCTATTTTCAGTATTTCTGATGGAAATTGCAATGGAATTTGAATGTAGGTGGGTTTAGAGGAGCGAAAAACTGAAACAGTGGAAATTTAATTAAATTTGGTAAATTGTACACGGTGATATGCAACATCATGATGCTTTGCTCTACCAGGCACTGCCGCCATCTTGTCTCCAAGGCTGCAAATTGGCCTTTTTAATGCCAGCTTAGGTTAGGAGGCTGAGTAAGTAGGTTAGGTTAGCTAACCCAATATCAGATTTTGTGAAATTGGAAGAGACAAGTTTTTAAAGTTGGGGTTAGAAACATCAGATCAAAAATGTCGGATAATTACCCATTCTTTCAAAATGTCAGGTCAGGGCGGTTAGATTAGGTTGGGTAAGGCCAGGTTAGGTTACCCTTGGTTAGGCTAGGCATTTCTTGTGGGAAATGCCATGGGATTGGACTGCAGGCCTGTTAGAATGACATTTAGAGGAGCGGAAACTAACCTAACAAGCCTCAGGTTATGTTGGGCTTTTTTTTACGTTAGCTTAGTTTCTGCTCCTCTAAATATCATTCTAAACACACCTACATTCAAATTCAATTGCAATTTCCATCAGAAACACCAAAAATAAAGAAGTGGCATACAAGCAAATTGACCCTTATTTTGATGGCTGCACATGGTAACACGTCTTGTACCCATCCACCATGCTAATAGCCGTCCACTCGACACCAAAAAACTTCCTAGGTAAAAACTAGCAGTGCTAGAAGCCATACTGTACATAGGGTAAGTAGGGTCGCATCATCCCTGAAAATGACTGATGAAAAAAATATAAAAAATGGTGGTGGTTTCAACATTTTTTCACAAAATTCATGAGAAAAATATGATGACCACCATCATTTTTGGTATTATTATACAAGTGCACCAAACTTGCTTTCAGTGTTTTTGTTGACATATTTAGGTAAAAGAAGGTAGCTATTTTAAAACTTTTTTCATGAATAACATTTTTGTTGGAAATGCATAGTTTTTAAGATAGACTATTTGACTTTGAAGTTCCCATTGTTTTCCTATGAGAAAAAATAGCCCCTCCCACACAGTGCAATGGAAAATTTTTCTATGGGACTTTTGGGTTAGGTCAGGTAAGGCCAGATAAGGTTAGGTTAGATAAGGTAAGGTAGGTCAGTTTAGGTTCCTAAGGGGTTGCCAAATATTTTCTCCCATAGGAAAACAATTTAAAGTTGAAAGTCAGATATCTCAAAAACTATGCATTTCCAATGAAAATGTTATTCCTGAAAAGTTTTAAAATACGGTACTTTCTTTTTGCCAGTGTATTCCGAGGCGGAGATGGCGAGCGACATGCCGGGGCAGAGATAGCGAACCGCCAAGAAGCAGGGAAAAAAGTCATGGACAAAGGTGAGCTATATGCTATATGGAAGCCTATAATGTTGTCTAATAACCAGCTAAGTATCAAAACTCCAGCATGCTTGTAAGTATTTTAAAAAATTTTTGATTAAGACCCTATGAAAATTCATTTATCTGACACACCGTTTTTATTCAATTTGTGATTACTCAAATTCTAATGATACTAGAATAGTGAAACTTGGGGTGTTGGTAGCTGGTATATTACTGTAGAATGGGGTAATTGAGATATAGTGGGGGTGATTGAGATCAATGATTATTGTGGCCTTGTTAGAGTACTTACACAATCTATAGGCTTGTGGTAGGTATCTGCCAGGATTTGACATTTTAAAAATATGTTCTGATTTGTGCAAGTACTCTAACAAGGCCACAATAATCATTGATCTCAATTACCCCCACTATATCTCAATTGCCCCACATGATCTCAATTACCCCATTCTACGGTATGTGTTTATTTCCTGTGTATCTCGACTCTTTACCCCACTTCATGTAGCTACATACAGGAGCACAAACCTCGTTCGCCATCTCCACCCCGGGATGTGATCGTATCACGGGATGGAAATGGCGAACGTAGAGGCTCTGTATTTACGGTTATTGTGTTGGCAGAACCTAATATTTTTATGCATATAACAGCTAAACCTTTATAACAGATAAACCTTTATAGATGCACGTTATTAACATTACATCTATTTCTTATCATCTGAAAGACGATCTACTTTTCTCTTATGAGAGCGCACCATTATGGCTAGTTAGCTACGACTCTCATTGAAAAATCTCTGTGAAATAGATAAGAAACATTAATAACCTGCATCTTTACAGTGTTATGATTGTAAAATACAGTGTTCTGCCAATGAAATAAGCATAAATACAGAGCGTTTACGTTCATCATTTCGACCCTGTGTTACGATCACAACTAGGCCTAGGGGTGAAATAGCAAACAATGTTTGTGCTACCGTTTGTACATGAATTGGGGTAAGGGGTCAAGATAACAGGAAAAAACATGCATTTACCAGCTACCAACACTCCAACTTTTGCTATTCTAGCATCATTAGAATTCGAGAAATCACAAATTGTAAGCAGGTTTTAACGAAAAGGAATTTTCGTAGGGTGTTTTGTTTCATAGGGTCGCGATCAAATTTTTTTAAAATAGCATCGGCCGGGGTGATTCATCGCACCTCGTACGTCGGGGTGAATAATCGCAGTCGACTTTTCACCTCAAAAATGAAAAAAAAAAAACACAGAAGAAAACTGAATGCACCATCGGAAAGCCCATCTTTTTCTCTATAAAATGATGCATTCATTTATTTAAGTTCGCTCGATTTTATTGCGTTTATTTACTGATGAAAAACAGTCACAGTTTTCCACCCCAAAAACTTTTTCCGCGAGTTTCACATAAGTAACTCATCTCTGCAGCCCAGGCCGGCCCAGAGCAGGACAGCCAGACTAGGGAAGCAAGCACGGCCCCGCGCGCCGGCACTATCATGGGTACGCACACGCACACGCCGCCCACGAGCCGGAGAAGTGCGCGGTCGGCCATCAGAAAGCCACCAACAAATAATACATAGGTAGGTACTCACAAGGATGTGAGTGCAAAAGGGGCAACACCGCCATGGCAGCGATCCAAGCACTACCAGCACAGCAGCCCACAACACCACAGAACACCCAAAAAACCTCATCACACAAAGCAAGACCACCCACACTAGCGCG
>LQNS02277812.1:15855459-15870344 GCA_001587735.2 Parhyale hawaiensis | reverse complement strand
TTTTCTTCATCTTTAATATCTGTAACTTTTGAGAAAAAGTCCAGTAGGTTTGTTAAGCAGCTTCTACCATTTCGGAAACCATGTTGAGTGTCGGATATGAGCTGCTGCATCTTCAGGTGATCAGTGATGTGCTTTTCCAAAAGGCGTTCAATGAATTTGCTGACGACCAAAGTAAGACTGATTGGTAGATAGTTGCTGGGGCTCTTCTTATCCCCCTTCTTATGCATCGGTACCGTATTACATTAGCTAGTTTCCAATCCTGCGGAACTTCTCCTGTTCGTAGAGAGCGATTAAATATTTCGAGCAGTGGCTTCACGATGACTGGAGCCATATCCCGTAGTACACTGGGAGTAAGATTATCTGGGCTGGTGGATTGGTGATGACAGGGTCTGGGGCTCGTAGATAGCTGGCCGCTTTTGCAGCTATTGTTACTGTCGGTTTGTTTTTTCTTTATTATGCTTTATACCATCTTCTTTGTTTATGGGATTCTTTGTTTATGGGATTCTTTGTTTATTCTCCTTTGTATATTGCTGTATTTATTTGTACATTACTGTATATTTATGTTCTTTTATTTTTTCTCATTTTTCTTACTTTGTGGGGATGTAGAAAGCAACCCGGGACTGGGTCGGGGGTGTCGTCTCCTCTATTGTAATATTAGAGGACAGTATGTGAACCTTGCGGAGCTCGACTTTGTGTCCCGTGGGGTGGATAGTGTGTGCTGCTCCAAGACTTTGGTGATTGGCAGAAGGTACGACGTTGAGCTTGCCTTGGCGGGTTTTTAGTCCCCTTTTTGAAGGCTGTGTGGATTGGGGCCTGGATTCCGTGGAATGGCTGTTTATATCCGGAGCGGATTCTGTGCTTACCGGCAGTCAGTGCACGAATGTGCCTGTCATGTGTAAGGGTGTGTGGCCTACTGAATAGGCTTAATTATTATTTATTCTCCTTATAGGTATCAGATCCCTGCAACTGATGATTCCCTTTATGACTGTTTATTGATGGTGATGGCCTTGATCCAGAGCACGGATCCCTAGTCAGCGTTTGATTTTGTTGATGTTAATGCACACCACAGGGACTGGTTGGGATCTGCATCACCGACTGATTGTCATGGTGTGGCTGCGTTGGACTTTTGCACCATATCTAGTTGTGTGGAGCTAGTTCGCGGGTCCCTCATTTCATAGTGTGGCACTTCTCGCCAAGATCTTGACGCGGGTGGGCGCCTATGAGCGCCGCGACCTGTGGAACCTCATTTCATAGTGTGGCACTTCTCGCCAAGATCTTGGCGAGTAGTTTGCCGCCCTCGGAAATGCGGCGCGGGTCCATACATATTGCTGGTAGGGTAATGTCTCAATTACCGAATGCCCATCTATTACCGAATATAGGTAGGAATCTTATTGCGTTCGGTAATAGAACGGCATTCGGCAATTGAGACATTACCCTAACTGTCTCAACCTTGTAATGACTGATGTCCCGGACTTGATGACGGTGACAGTTAGCTCCCCTATTGGCTTTTCAGACCAATTCTTCTCTCCTTGCCCTCAAGGTTTTTGGGAAAGAGACTCGTGATGCGTGCGGAGCGCACTTTATCACTTTGGAGGCTGTTAGATTAGATTAGATAGGCAGCAGTTGACCTCATTTCATAGTGTGGCACTTCTCGCCAAGATCTTGGCGAGTAGTTTGCCGCCCTCGGCAATGCGGGCGGGTGCCTATGAGCGCCGCGACCTGTGGAACCTCATTTCATAGTGTGGCACTTCTCGCCAAGATCTTGGCGAGTAGTTTGCCGCCCTCGGCAATGCGGGCAGTTGACGAACCAAGAGGCCCATTCTTAAAGAGACATCGGGACTAACACCCCGGCCTCTTTGAGCTATTAGATGTGAAACTAATCAGTTCTGTCAGTGCTTCGTGCCCTGGTCGGCTAAGATTTGGAATTTGTTACATCAGCGTTTGGTCGTATTGGCCTGCAGACATTTAAGTCACCTGTTAATGGTTTCTTGCTGGATTTCCTTTAGCAGCATTTTGGACCTCCCGGTGTTGCAAGTAATGCAAGATGCTTCATTTGGGTTATATTACTTGTCCGTGGGAGCTCAAGCGTGAACTTTCAACAATAATAATAATAAGAAATGCTACCCTGTTGCCTGAACAAAGACATGTTTTGGCATAGGCCAAGCACCTCATCTGATATGGAGAGAAGATGCTGGCACTGCCATTTGAGAGCAAGTGCAATACTTTACCTTGCATAGACACTGGAGGTGGCTGTGCCATAGACACCACCATGGGAGGCCGGGGAGGAGGCTGCTGGTGGTGGTTAGGGGGTGTGATGATCCGCATCTGCAATACATTGCTTATATTAGGCTAGGACTATGCTTGGATTTAATTTTGCATGTATACCAGCTGGCAGCAGGGCAAAACAGAACAAAATCACAGGTAAACATGTAGAAAATTCTAAAGATTGAAAGTGTAGCTAATCAATACAAAAAACTCCTATGATTGGGTGGTGCATTGTCGGGTCTAATTAGGGTAAATAGGATGTACCTAACTAAACATCAATATCATGTTACTCTCCGACCCTAACAACAATAGGATACATTTTGTGCAATGATTATCAATAAAACTAACCTTTACTGGTGTATTATTAATACGTGGTAATTACTGATCCACTGGGGATAGCCGCGAGAGGAAAGTACCTACGAAATTAACTATAAATTTACATTACATTGATGAATTACATGAACACCTACAGACCAACTATAGCTGTTGAAATCCCAATTTTTCTCATTCAAAGTATCTATTGTTTGCGGACTGCCGGTCGGACCCAAACGGATTTATAATATTTTCCAAGAAAATTTATGATACTTAGGAGAGTATCGATTTGCTCAAATTTTAGGCGTCTTTTTGTGGCCACGCTCGTAATCACAATCACCGTGATCATGATCATCGTGATCATTGAAAAGCACTAGAACGGTCAACGATTTTGTAGACAAACCAGAGCCGCCATGTCAATTTTTGTATAATATATTTATATCGTATTTTTATTGAATATGGTTGGGAATAGATTTCTTATGAGTTTTTATTTATTTGAAGTTAATTCATAACTGAACTAGCAGTNAAAACATCACGACTTTGCATTTCAAAATTTGAATGTTTACATGTCCAACGGCTGGAATCACTCTTTGATCACGCATGATTACCCTGCGGAGGAAATCATGCTGCGATCAATTCTCACCACTGATAACGGTTGATTGCTATCAGAATCACGTCAAAATGCGGTCACAAAAACGCGCGAATCATGAGCGATCAGGGGGAATCATCCTCGCGGTGGTCACAAAAAGACGCCTTGTGTAGCCGATTTTAAATAATGAAATAAATTGGTACGGGACAATTTATAATTGGTAGAGTAGGGTTGTGTCAATGATATGAATAAAAAATACTTTGGTAGCTTACCTGATTGAGCAAACTTATTGTAATCGTCTTACTTCTTACTTCAAACATGTGGCCAAAAAATCAAATAAAAATTCAAATCAAACACCATGTAGGGATATCTCATATGGATGCAGCGCCCAACAAATTTGGGCCGCAGCACCATGGTAGTATAGAGGGAATAACTAACCGATATTAGTTTTCATCTTATATGCAATATTATGATGTTTTGCAGATGAAGAGTAATTTAAGTAGAAATTACAAGGAGCCTGGCCACATAATATGAAACTGACCAATTTTTTCGTACTTGCAAGTCAAGTTGCATAGCACTGCAATTAATTTAGGGTGATTGCGTTGGAATACAATCTGGGCATTCATCAGCATTGTATTAGAGGTAGGCATTTTTTAAAACCAATAAAAGGTTACACTTGAGACTTAAAGAAGCTCAATGTTGCTCAGTAGCATGGAGTTTTGAGCAGGCTTATTGAAGTCGTGTTACATCAAACATTTGGCCAAAAAAGGGAAGGCCTCGAAGAGCCAAATTCAAAGCTTCTCTCTGAAGTTTCGGACAAGTTAATCCTCAAAAGGTTAATTTTACAGCCCAATCGAACAGACGCAGCAATATGCTCTCGGGAGATCCTAGCTAATAACACAGCGTTGATCTTACGTCGATAGCACGTCGAGTTTTGATGGCTCAACGTGCTAAGCACGTCGATCTGTGGACTCTAGATAACGTTGTGCGTAGCACATTGTGAGACAACGTGCTGACAACGTTGAAACAGCCTTCATAGCTGCCTGATATAGTCAATTCAGCTCCAGATAACGCTGTCAGCACGTCGTATCACAACGTGTTGGGCACGTTATTAGCACGTCGTATCATAAGGTGCTAGGGACGTATGCTGCACATAGTATCACAACTCAATAAGGGACCACCCAGCACAAGGTGCTAAGGACGTGCCCAGCACGTTATGGTAAGACGTGCTGACAACGTTATCTGTAGTCCATAAATCATATGTGCACGTTGAACCACAGCTCACAACGTTGATTCTAAGTAGCGGGTTAGCGGGGATAATTCCAATATTATTTACTAGTTCAATTATTATTTATTATTATATTGAGTAGTTTAGGTCTCCGTCTCCACATGCAACGGTGATCTAACAGAGGAAGAAGCAAGGGACACATAGTGTGACGATAGATACGTGGAACCCATGCACGAGGGTGTTCCCACACAGGATCAACGCGCATGGGAACAGCAAGTCGGGAAAGAAGAGTAAGAACAGATTGAGGAATGATCAGTAGTTCCGATGTTGGATATAAAGCCGAACACTAATTCTTTTTTATTGACGTAATGTCTTGTTAATTTAACGGTACCATAATACTATATTTCATTCTTTAAATAAAATGAGCCCTCGATCTTCGCTATTAATATGTTAGACATGTGTTCTGGAAAGCTCAGTTTCTAATCTATAATGACCTTTTGTCGAGCCCAAGGAGCTTCTAATGGGAGGAGCAAGCCCAAGCACTCTCTGGGCGAGTAAACACATGGCTTTGTCAATCTAAGCTAACGTTTGGAGTGGCAACTGAGATTTCCAACAATTTTTTACTCACTTAAATTCTGTGCAAGCAGAAGCCGATTCCGTGGCTAAGTAAACGGATTAGTTGAGTTGCTTTGTTAGGATCAAAGTCACCCGTGTGAGGTTGCAGTGACTAAGATTAACTAGTTAGTAGGGGTGTTCAAGTACTGTCAATTCTCACGGCTCTCGTACCAGGCTAAGCAGGGGTTGAAGAAAATGACACTTATCTTTTGTATTTTATTAGAAGAAAGGTGAGCTTCTTGGGGGCTTCGTGTCCGTGAGTTGATGGAGCTAGAGAACGCATGTGGTGCACACGTGCGCTGGTCCGCTTGGTTCTTAGGGGTCCACACGTGCGAGGAGTTGCACGTGGCAGCAGCAGAGCGGAGTGGCTGGCAATTTTGTAAGGGCCAGGAGCTCTCTGAAGATGCTGATTCCGCGGATGAGCTAACGGCTCTCGAAGTTGCGAACAGAACGATGGCAGAGAGCAGAATGAATGAGCCTAACACAAAGGAGTCTAGACCTTTTTGCCACTGAGCTGTCGAAATGGTTCTTTGATTTCGCGAGTGGGAGATTATTCTAGTGATATCTCGTTGTTGCAAGATGACATTTTTCTTTGACATAAAATTAGGTTTATATACAGTTAAATACATTAGAATTTAATTTATTATTGGAGAGCAGTGCTGCTACAGCTTCTAGGCTGCTAGCGGCAACGAAAGTTGTTATGTGGGCACCGGGCTTAACACCAGCAGCAGGACTCGAAGAGACAGAAACGAAGCGTCTGACTGAAGTTCCGGATAAGTCACCCCGAAATCTCAATTTCGCCAGTCAGTCGTACGCGCACTTACTAGCAGCACAATTCGAGTGCAGTCCGCCACCTCAGAGGGATATTCCGGCGGACCCTGCCTGCAGTCAGGATACTTGACGTTCATAACATCCGCCCAACGGGTCATTATTACTCGAGTGCCCGCGCTGTCAGAAGATGACAGTGAAGAAATTTTGTGAGAACCTGTCTTCATTGAGCATAATTTTCCTATTATTGCTAGGGCTGAGCAGCGCCAAGCTTTCCTCCGGTGATACGTTGAAAAGCTATCTTTTTTGGCCCGCAGTAGATATTGTCTCCTAATAAATACTGCACATTCTGAGCTCTGTATCCAGGACACTCCATGCTGTCATGTAACTAAGAATCTTTTTCCCCAAGAGAAAATTTGTTGTCGAAAGAAGAACCCAAGCTGCTACCAAGAAATCCTTGTATACTTTACCCGCCAGCTGATCATGGAACAATATCATACTATTGGCTTCGATGATTATTTAGTCAATGAGAGTATCAGCGTAAACTGAGGGCAGCTGAAGTTTGGACAAGGAAACTTCAGAAGAGAGTACAAATCCCGATGCAGCTTGAGAGGACGACCACAGCCTCTAATTTCCGCCAATCTGTTTTGTTAAAGCGTGACCAACAAATAAACAAAGATACAGACATATACACATCGGTGTTTATTGTATTGTAGATTGAATAGTTTAATCCTTCGTTTCAGATTAGAACGATATCAAAGAGGAGAGAGCAAGGCACACACAGTATGTCGATAGAAACAGGGAACCCATGTGATCCCACACAGGATCAACGCGCATGGGAACAGCAGGTCGGGAAGCACTAGGTATCGTCGTTCACTACGATTTTGCGTTCAAGTATGCTTCCCTGCGCGCCACCACTAAATAAACACTACCTAGCCTAACCTCCTTACCTGACTTAATCAGCGATACAGCGAGCAGTGCGGCGCGCCAACTAGAACACCGCCTACACGCACACAAATCGTCGCGAACGACGATAGTTAGTTATAAACTTTGTTTAACCTCCGTAGCCGCAACTCAGGCGTTCCAACAGAGATGAGTGTGTAGTATTTAAATACCACATAATTTGTCGCGTGGTACGTGCGCTACTACGGGCAGGAAACAAGGCGCAAAGCATAGTGGAAGACACTCGAGTGGTCGGCCTCTTTCACGGCCTTCCACACGAAAGAGATGGGAGAAGGCCCGCGAACTAGGTACGCAATCTCGATCGACAGCCCACCTCGCGGAACAGAAAAGGAAATAGAGAGCCTACCTAATTTTACAAAACTAACCACGTCAGCAGGAACTGCGGCCAGATACTACATCCCCTGCGGAGAAGGCACTCGGGACCCTTGGGTGCGTGATGCCCAAACATATTGTGGCGGGGAAAGGGCNATCCCCTACGGAGAAGGCACTCGGGACCCTTGGGTGCGTGATGCCCAAACATATTGTGGCGGGGAAAGGGCCCGCCACAATATGCCCCTGAGGGCAGCGAACGAATAAGAAGAGAGGAAAGTAAGATCTGTAGAAGTATGAAATAGGAAGGAAGCAACATGGGCACGAAAGACAGACGTCCCGAAGGCCTAGCTAATGGCTAAGGTAACCTACAGGGTTCCCCCGGGGGCGCCGGCCGCACCGCTCCCCGTAACATAGGATGGGTGAACCTAATCCAATGTCCTGAGAAGACCAACTGGCCAATAAAACACAGCAAGATATCACTTTCTTAATTACTTTATAGCTTTATTCAAAGAACTAAAGATACACACACTCAATAGGTCCTTTGCAATATTAAATCCCGATAGAAATAAATACAACATCGCGGTAATTACAAGCTCTACAGAGTAACACTTGCGGGGTCAGGGTAAATATTTATATATGTTTTTACCCTAACACAGAGACCACACCATACTAAGGGGGTGGTCGAGTGGCTGGCGGAATTAACCCTTTCTCTTTCATCAAAAAATTTGGCTCTCTCGCAGGAATAACATGACATTTACCCTTTCTTACATGAATGAATTTACTTCTCTCGCAGAAAGAACATTATGTGAAGTATAACATATGGGTTACAGTATGAAAGAAAGGGTTAATATTGCGAGGGCTGACTTGTTTGGCTCTAGATAGGGGCGTTGGCTTCGACACGTTGACTCGAGCTTAAGGTTAAGGACGCTGGGAGCTCGAAAACTCAATCTTGCTCTGTAAAGGGCAGTTTGCAGCAGTCCCAAGCGTAATCGGGTCGCGTGTAACAGCTGCAGCACGCTTTGAAGTAGCAAAACCAACGCTTCTGCCACAAGTTCCAGACAAGCCAAGCCCGGAAATCTTGAATCAGATTCTCACGAGCCGATCTACTGATTTCAATAACTTCAATAACATGTTTTCCAATTAAAGTACCTTGTTATTTTGAAAAGCGCAAATCTCCTTTTCCTCTACAATGGCGATCAAAGAGAGTTAGAAAGGAGGGACATGGAGATGTCAAGAAAAACGCAGAATCCACGCACGAGGGTGTTCCCACAGAGCATGGAAACCCACGCACGAGGGTGTTTCCACCGGGCAACGGAAACAACACATCAGAAGAGAAAAATAGAAGAAATCAAGAGTAGGAAAAAGAAATGAAATAGAGCGACGCAAAATAGGTAGCTACGAGAGAAAGATGTCCCGAAAGCATAACTAAGGCTTAAGTAACCCATGGGGGTCTCCTGGGGGCGCTACTCCCCATGAAATAGGTTGGGCGACCTTGCGAGGCGAGACCAATTCTAAGCCCCGTGAAGGCACAGCCGAAAAACTTTAAAAACGAAGAAAAGGTTGTTGACTCATGTGCGCAGGATTCCATGCCCGGCTCCCCGAAAAGCACAGATGAAGAAAAGAAGAGCTAACTATACAAACTAATCTCACAAGAGGGAGCGCGGCCCGACTCAACGACCCCTACGACATCAAGACAAACTGAGAGCTCATTGGTATAATTTTGTCATGTATAAGGCAATGATGCGAGAGAATTTTCGTAAAACTGTTGCGCGTGAGATGAACAAAAACTCAGCCTTGCTCAACAGAGCTGAGCTTTCTGCCGTCACAAGAGCGGTCGGGTTGGGATTACCGACCGAAACTAAATCCGAAAGGGCGAAAGCAACGCTCACACCCTCACCCTCTCTACGTGCCAGTCCATTGCATGGCCGACCTAACGTCAGGTAGTTTAACACAAAGCACACCACGTGACAAACACCGCATGATGACGTCACGTGCACTCCGCCAATCAGCGTATGCAACTCTCTCGGTGTAGAGAGCAAGTTGCACCCGCTGATTGGTTGAGAGCTTGTGACGTAAGATTGTGGTACTTGCCACGCGACTTGCGCTGGGTTATGCCGAAGCGACACATGCATTCGCACGAGCAACTGGAAGCGGGAATAGGCAGCTCACTGGCCATACTGAAATCTGTTTAAACTCAGTAGCATAGATACGGTAGTATGAATGACAATGCGAGCTGCACATCTTCGCATTACGCTGATGTGTGAATGTCTAGCGTGTGTGCCCGGCATTAGCCACGCGTTCCTTAGCTAATACGTACCAGGCAGTGGTAACTTGCGACAAAGGATTATTCCCAAAAAAATACAACATTATCATATTCATATTTTCTCGTTATTCCCGATACAGTGATGATCGAAGATATAAACTTCGGAAGATGCCGGCGTAGCAACATTGAGAAGTCAAATTGAACTCGTACTAGTTTTATGGAAGTGGTCAGTGAGCTACTAACGACAGAAAAAGGTGAAAAGCATCTCCGAGAGCTGAAAAATGCACTAAGACAAAGAACTCTCGTCGCAAAATAACACAACCTGGTACAGTTACGTGACTTGGCCTCTTTCCCTTCAATAACGGTTTTCCGGTCCACACATTTCCATCAAATAAAGAAGCATAATTACAAAGGCATAACAACCAGAGCAGGGGCGGCCGTATGACAGTAAGATATTAGTCCTTGCTTCACCTGTCCTGCAGTCTTTTACAATGAAAACGACAACAACCGACGCAGAGAACATACCAGGATCTCGAAGCCCGTGATAGCAACAACGACACCACTCCTTACTCCACAGCGGTCACACCGCTACTAAGGCACTGCTCAACAGAGCCTTAATCGACGGTTAACCGATGGGATCGTTGAGAAAACTTTGGGAGCTCTGTGTGTGGAAGGACAGATACACCCACAGACATGATGAAAACAAGGCATGCTCGCGTATGCGATTGATATATTGGGGATTTTCAGCAACACTGCAAGCAACCTGCAGCGGCGGAGAAAATGAAACACAAGATTCTCTCTTAGGGCCGAAGATCACTAAACTTAAAAAAACCCCGGCTGAAAATCTTCCAGAAAAAAGGTTGCAGCGAAGGATAAAGCTAAATAAAAATAGCTTTTCCTAGGGCCGCACCCAGCCCAGGTAACAGTCAACAATACATAAGAAGCATCAGCACGAAACACCACGAGTGTGAATTATGAAATTCACGACTAAGACATGATACATGAATACCTTCAGTCAGATCTTGTAAAAAATACACCGTAAGTACTTGGATATAAGTTTGTCATTGGAAAAATTTATAAAACTGCATCAATGATATTATACTGATTAACTCAAGCGATCAAACAGAGGGGGAAGGAAGAGATATAGAGTATGTCGAAAGAAACGTGGAACCCATACACGGAGGCGAACTTTACCAATGTAGGCATTAATTTTTTCTCATACCCCACCCCCATGACCTCGACTGCAGGGTCTAATGCCTTTAAGGATTGAGTTTTGCACGCCTTTCTTAAAGGGCTTTAGCTGAATCCTTGCTACTACAATCGCCAGGGATTGGGTGTGTTGCCTCGCTCGTTGTCACCAAGTCAACGGTTCTATTTCCAAGCGCCAGACTTACTGTCATTGATAGTCTACAAAAGGTATGGACCTTGCAGTTGTAGGGCGCAGTTTACAAAAGTCTTTCGTTTAAAACGCTATTACTCAGACGATTTGTGTTCTACTGCAGCCATGCACTTCTTTAGGCCCCGAAGGGGACATATCTGCAGGATGAACGCGCGCATACGGGCTCCTAGTGGGGGTGGGCAGGCACAACGGCTTTACCTTTAACACAGAGTTTCATTTTTTCACTTCGGAGGGGTGGGGTTCGAGTCCCACCCCAGGCTGGCTGGGACGGACATCGGCGGTTTGGCTAAGATTCTGCATATAGACTTTACCTGAATGCATTCATATAAAATTAATTGCTAGATGTCGAGAGCTGAAATTGCTGTTATTCATATTTAATAAATAACGTAACTCGGGTAGCATTTAGTTCTTCGTGAACGACATTCTGAAAAAAAATAAAACACGTAGCTTATTGAATTTCTGAAGTTAGTCAAATCAAGTGTACCAGTACGTGACCAATTTCAAAATTTATGGCAGATTTATTTTCCTGGTGATGAATTTTAACGGATCAAAGCTTTACGGTAAGTAGAATTAGATTTTTATTTGAGAAAATGTCCCTTTAATTTAAACTTCAAATACACTTCTCAAAATAAGATTTTAAAGTTCATTTCAGAAATGAAAGTGACGATATCACACGGCAGTCTGTCGCCTCTAGTTTGTTCATAACCCAATCGCGAAAACGACGGCACTGTTCATTATAGTACGTAATGCCATAACAATGGTATGCCAATAGCTCCTAAGACAGAAGAGCAGCAATATTAGCGCTCACAGTACACGTTTGCTTATAAGTCTCTTAACAATTTGGCCCTTTCCCTGTAAAAAAGTAAAGACCTCGTTGCATCACTTGGAAAAATTCATCAACACATGCATAAAATGATACATAAGTACGTAAAGCAGTTAGATGGCAACACTGAAGTGCTCAACAGCCAATGAACATCATATCTCATTATTACTTTTTATTACAACAGACACAGCAACCGCTCGAATTGCGGCAACAGAGCATGGGAGACCGGCAGCCTTTTATGCTCTGTTGGCACTGGTCCAGCGGCTGCACCTTGTGCTCTCAAGTCCCTAGGTTCGAATCCCGGTTGAGCCTCTGCAATATTAATATTTTATTTGCAAAAAGTGGAAGCTACAAGCGACCCTTCTGGACGATGCCAGGTGCTAGTGAGACAAAAATTGTTATTATAATTGTTTTACTCAGTGAGTGATCACAGCAGTGAAGACCCGGTCCATCAACATAGCTTAGTAGGAACATTTTATCTCAGCATTTCTGCCGGAAAGGCTCACTTGATTCAGTCCACTCCAACCGGCAGGGATAATATTCAATCTTTTATCACCCTAGAGGCAGCGAGGCGATTCAAGAGTGAAGCTCAACTGAAAGAAATATAACGCTTTTCATTAGTAGGAATATTTTATTTCGGCATTATTATTATCAGTCATAGTTTTATTACCGTATCCACTTGAGTGATCCGTACGGTGCAAACTCGGTCTTTCTACATAGCTCAGTAGGAATATTATCTCGGCATTCCTACCGGAAAAACTGGCTTGGCTGAGTGAGCGGCTACTGGCGTGAAAAAGGCGCAAAGAATAGAAAAAGACACTCGAGTGGACGGCCCTATGCGAGACCTTCCACAAGAGAGTACAGAAATCCAGCGTACTAGTTCAGCTATCTCGATCGACAGCCCAACTCGACGAACAGAAAGGGAAAAAATAGACAACCTACCTAACTATACAAAACTAACCTCGTCAGCAGAAACTGCGGTGAGCTGCAACATCTCCTGCGGAAAAAGCACTAGGGACCCTTGGGTTCGTGAGGCCCAAATATATTGTGGCAGGGAAAGGGCCCGCCACAATATACCCCTGAGGGCCTACCGTAGGGAAATCGGGCACAAAGCAACTCAAAGAGACGAAAGAAAAAAAAGAGAAGTGGACAGAAGAAAGAAACACCCGTGCGGAGGGCCTCTTCCGTAGCCTCCTTACGGGAGCCTTTGGAGTCCCGTGGGATGGATGGCTCACCTTATGTAGCAAACGGGAAGTAGACAGAACCCACCAACCTAATACATCAACATTCTCAATGCGACCAGCTACAAGCGGAAAGTTACTCAAGTTAAACTCTTAGGGGCGTGAAACCCAATATATGCTGACAACGATAAGGTCCTCCAGAATAGCCCCATTAAGGGATAGCCTAACCTCTAATCGAGAGTAATCCACAACAACCAATGAGGGAAAGATGGATTGAAACAGCTGAAGGCTGAAGTTCAGCTATTGGTCGTTAATGATTGACGACTGGCCAATCATGAGCACCGACACATTGACTAAGAGACCGTAGGTATCACATCATTGGTCGCTACTGACTCACTACAAACCAATGGGCGATACTGACGCATCTATAGACGAGTGATAGCATCATTGGTCGCTCATGACTTACAACGGACCAATAGACGAAACCGGCACATCGATTGAAGGCACAATGCATGCCATTGGTTATCAGTGATTAAGGACGACCAATAAGTGGGGCCGGTACATCGAATGATCATCTAAAGCTTAGCTATTGGTCGGTTGCGATACACAACGGACCAATGAGCGGCACTGACACATCGAGTGAAGGACTGCCCGTTTGATTATTATTACTGAAGGCATGAATACAAATAATTCAATTAGAGGAAAACGTTTTAGTGTCATTTGGATAGTTCGTGCAATAGAAGGTATTCGAATTAATATGTATCATATATTTTTTCCCTACCTTGCGATAAAAGATAGTTTATTCAACATTGGAAAGCAGTAAAAATAACATCTTCTTTCGCACGCTGAGGTGGTAGGCACCTTCAGGAATTACTATCAGGAAAGTATCAGCAGTTACTGTACATTTTCACCCATCACAGGGACATGTAACCATGGAAAGAAAGTATCACCAGTAAATACATAAACATTTATAGTAATCTTCACCCATCAGGGAGACATGCAACATTGGAAAAAAAGCATCAAGAGTAAATATATAACATTTATAATGATTTTCATCCATTACACTGACATTTAACTATAGAAAGAAAGTATCACCAATAAATATACAATATTTATAGTGATTTTCACCCATTACAGTGACATTCAATTATAAGAAGAAAGTATCACCAGTAAATACATAAACAAGTGCAGTGATTTGCACCCATCACCGAGACATGTAACTATGGAAAGAAAGTATCAACAGAAAATGCATGACTATTAGTAGTGATTTTTCACCCGTCATGGTGAAGTATTAACTAAGGAAAGCAGGTATCAGCAGTAAATATATAAACATCGCGCACTCGTCATGGTGAAATGTAGCTATGGAAATCGGTCGACACGATCGCCCCGTACGACTCACCTTTGCTGCTGCTCTTGGGACTATTCATTCAGTTATTTTCAAACAAACTCCTACTAAAGCGATGACCATAGCGAAGAAGAACGTGGAGCAAGAAAACCATAAAGGCCGAGCTGCTAGGTGTGCGGAAAAGAAAAAAAAAAACAGAACAAAGCATCAACAGTAGGAATATGGAAATGAATAGAAACAATGTAGGCAAAAAAGTAAGACATTCTGAAGGCTTTAGCGAACTAATGGAATCTCCTGACGGCGAGAATCGCCATGACGTCAGATGGGTACACCATATGATGATAACAACAACAACGCAAGAGTGTCAAAGGGACGACATGAGAGACTCAACCTTGGCTCGTAAGTTGTGTGTGCGACAGTAAGCGTGTCCCCGGCCATGGCATCTGAGCTTACAATTATCCATACCCGACACACGTAGTAATTTTAACGAGACCAAGTTACCACCAAAACTGCATTGGTTTGCACACGAACGATTCGACGCGAACTTCACGACACGTTAGCACAAGTTGGAGGAGCTGCTGCAACAAAGCCACTTCGCACGACGCGACTTTATCATAGTAACAGTAAATAGACTGGAAAATAATAATAGTTATTCATAACATTCATGCTACACGAATAACAGCCGTCAAAATGCTACAGAGAAGAAGACCTCTTGCGATAAAGAGCTATTTATGTAGCGACAGTGACCGAGAAACGTTCTATTAGGATAACCTCGGTGTAAGGTCAGAGCAGGGGTCAAAACGAGCAGGAACTGGAGAAAAA
>LQNS02277812.1:15829693-15840616 GCA_001587735.2 Parhyale hawaiensis | reverse complement strand
GGATGACCACACCCCCTGCACCTCACAACTTGAACACAACAGCAGGATGACCACGCCCCCAGTACCCCACAACTTACCCACAACAGCAGGATGACCACGCCCCCAGTACCCCACAACTTACCCACAACAGCAGGACGACCACGCCCCCAGTACCTCACAACTTGCCCACAACAACAGGATGATCACGCCTACTATACCTCACAACAGCAGGATGACCACGGCCCCAGTACCTCACAACTTACCCACAACAGCAGGATGACCACGCCCCCAGTACCTCATAACTTACCCACAACAGCAGGATGACCACGCCCCCTGCACCTCACAACTTACCCACAACAGCAGGATGACCACGCCCCCAGTACCCCACAACTTACCCACAACAGCAGGATGACCACGGCCCCAGTACCTCACAACTTACCCACAGCAGCAGGATGACCACGCCCCCTGCACCTCACAACTTACCCACAACAGCAGGATGACCACGCCCCCAGTACCTCACAACTTACCCACAACAGCAGGATGACCACGCCCTAGTACCTCACAACTTACCCACAACAGCAGGATGACCACGCCCCCTGCACCTCACAACTTACCCACAACAGCAGGATGACCACGCCCCCTGCACCTCACAACTTACCCACAACAGCAGGATGACCACGCCCCCAGTACTCCACAACTTACCCACAACAGCAGGATGACCACTCCCCCTGCACCTCACAACTTACCCACAACAGCAGGATGACCATACCCCCCGCATCAACAGAGAGGCCAATGGCTACAAGGATGAGGAAGATCCCCAATCCGACACTGCTGTTAGAGAAAGCCTTACCGACGGCCACCCACCCGCTGAGGAAACAAGAAAATCCCTCTCGTTAGTTATCTTCCGTTGTATGGAGACCCATAACAAAACAGATCTGATAAATAGATTTGTACGATAAACAGCACCAAGTTCAATGACTCGACATTGTGGTCACAAACCTGCAGGTTTTGATTCGATGCTACATCATATGTTTACACCGGTCAAGTGAATGAACAAACTGGCAATAAAAGCATTGTAGAAAAGCGCTACTGAAGCAAATCAAACACCTATATACAATGCACACCCACTCAATAAGGTAATTTTACAATTCTAATAGTCTGTGTCCCAAAAACACCAATGAGTCAAACAATTATAAAAACATCACCGCCCATTTCATAAGAAACCATTCTCCTTTTCATGACTTCTGTGGTTCATTCGGCAATGTAAAATTTTCCGTGGTACGTTCCGCAGTGCGAAAGCTTCTTGATCTGCTAGACACCGTGACAGCTTTTGTAGTGTGCTAGGCAGAGATAATACAACTTTGCATTTTCAAAATAGACATATATAACTATTAAATTTGGACGAAAAAAATCTCAAAAGGAACCACAGAACGCCATAGCGCTCTCCAGAAAAATAAACTCTCCTCACTTATTCGCGCTGTGTATTTATATCTCTATGCTTTTTTTATAGGGCGTTATAGTTATGGAACGTTTTTCCTGTCACTCTACGAGGATAAGAGTAGGGGTCAGCTGGAAATTGAAGCACCGAATTCAAGTCCATAGTCACATACATATGCAACGAGAAATAGATGTCATAAAAAGCTAGATAAGATGCTGCCTGCCTATAAATTTGAGTGTACATGCAGACTGCTTGAATCGACTTCGATAAAGCATTTAGACATAGGACGGGAAGAAAGTGAAAATTTCATAGAAATAATTTTCGTCCGCTATCACTTTAGGACGATTCAGGACCATAGTACATGTATCAATAAATGGAGGCCATGCTGTCACAAGACCAGACCCTCTTCACGAGAACGTTGACTATATCGGCTAAAATGAGGAGGCATAGCAATGCGAGTCCAATGGTTCGAGTCCTGGCGAAGGCGCGCAGCACAACCTTCCAGAACAACAGACGAAGAGACGCTGAGCCCTGGAGACGCAGCATGCGAGTACAAACTCACACCGTTGCTTATGCAAGATTCCCAAGCTCCTCACTATGGTGTGCTGAAATCACGCGCAGAAAAATTCTAAAAGCATCATCAACAGCCATTGGAGAACCCCTTCAAGAGGCCATACACCACGTTATTGTGCGTCTAAGGGAAACCGAAGCAAAACTGTAAAACAATTATCGTACAACCGCAAATTGCCCACACCGTAAGGGCTGGTATGCCACGGCACACTTAGGTACAAGACCCAGGTCACCTTCAGGAGGCCATACACCATGGCGGCGGCAACGAGGCACCAGAGCAGAGCTACCATAGCAATGAGAGCTCCCACACCCAGCTTGGCGGCAGAGTCGGCCCTTTGGATGGTCTCTATGGCGACGATCATGCCACTACGGGGACACAGGGGCTTAGTGCGGGGACAACAGAGGCATCTCTGGATTAGTTTAGGGGACAGGAAAATAACTAAGGGAATAGTTCACTGACCAGGGAAGGAACTAAGGGATTAATTTACGGACTATGGAGGTCACTGAGGGATTAATTTAGGGGCCAGGGAAGTCATAACTAAGGGGTTAGATTAGGGGCCAGGGAAGTAACTAATGGATTAGTTAATGGAGCAGGGAGGCGACTGAGGGTTGCCTGCAGAGACGAAGGGAGGCAACTGAGGGTTTTGCGCAGGGACCAAGAAAGTAATTGAAGGTTTCGGGAAGGGACCAGGGAGGTGGCGGAGGGCTCAGTGCACGAGCCAGTGTGCAGTAGCTACCTAACCGATAGCAGCTGCAAGTTCGATGTAATGTAGGCGAGTTCAGTTGGCCCAGTTCTAGCGTGACCAAATCTCCAGTCGTGAGCTTCATATTTGCCACCTTCGCTCGAGTCTCAGACATAAATGGTAGACCAGTATGGCCAACACAAGGGTAATCTGTATACAATTAACGGTCTGCAATTCACTTCAAGTTTCAAATCGAAAGCTCTGGACTGATGTTTCGGGTAAACGTAAGTGACGTCATCGAATTAGACGGATCGTCTCGACAGAACCGGGCCTACGGAACACACCTCTGAAGGTTAGAAATTTATATGCCAACAATACCCGACAATAAACATACAGTAAATAAAATTGAAATCAATTTAGTCGAACTAACTGCATCAGCATAGAGAAATCGTACCAAACGCAAGTTTGTGACCATAACATCAATAGTACTTCCAGTCATTACCACAATATCAAAAGCATCAAAATAAATGCCAATTATGTTTCGTTAAGGTTCGCCCATCTTCTGTTATGGAGAGTACCGACTCCCATAGGTTAACTTAGCCTTGATTAGGCCACTGGGATATCTTTCTTCGCATGCCCACCTTGTTTCCTACATTTTTCAACGTCTACTGACAATTTTTAGAGCATTTTTCCTCTTCTTTATCGACTTACCGTTCTCTTGCTTAGGAACCTTCGTGTTTCTTTCCAGACATGTCTCTTTTGAACGTTTACGCACCCGCACCCCCGATAAGAAAACACGCATTCATACGCTTGCTAAACCTACTTCACTGAACACAGATACAGGAGCTATCGGTACATCGCTAACTCCTGAATGTAAACAAACACTCAAAAGTCAGTCACATTAACACTATAGCCTTTTGTTTTCGGTACGTAGTAGAAAGAAGGGTTGCGTAGTACATTAGATCAACTTTGTCTCCTCGGTTGGGCCAGTTCTCGACCCCAATTCCTTGAACCCCAAAATGACCATCCATCGCGAAGGCCTAGCCTTCAACTAGAGTTTTAGTGACATATGGATTCCCTTGTGGGCGCTACTCTCCATAACATAGGCTGGGCGTACCTAAGGCTATGATCTTTGGTGCTGACTATCGGTAAAAAGTTCAGTTTAGTACGATAATGTGGTATATTTTATTTGAAGACAAACAAAATTTTACTTGATGTTTTAAATTTTAATGGATGGCGAGATCAACTTTGAACAATCAATGACATAGTAAATTTCATTTGATGATGTAGCTAATGAACTTGATTCGAAGACGTGATAGGTAGATTTTTCAAAGACGTGGTAAATTTATATAGATGATGTAGTAAATTTTCATTCATCTAGTAGCCTACCTAAGTAGTAAATATTCAATGATGACGCTATAAATTTACACTGATGATGATATAGGAAGTAAATTTTCGTTGATGACATACCTACGTAGCTAGTAAATATTTATTGATAAAGTTGTACATGTTCATCGATGACATAAGTTCCTAGGTAGTAAACATTCATTGATAACGTGGCAAAGTTTAAGTAATAACGTAGGATAATGCCGTACGTGTTGCAATGCACGAATATTAAGAGAACAAGACACGCTGTAGGTCTTACCAGGAGCCCATAGTGGGGATGCCGACGGCGGAGGTCACAGCCACCACCGTTTGGAAGAAAAATATGAAGAAGAAAACCATGAAGTTGAAGGACGAATCGTCCCTGTGGAAATAAATTCAGCCGTAACACAGTTAGTAGCAAGGACGAATCGTCGCTGTGGAAATAAATTCAGCCGTAACACAGTGAGTAGCAAGGACGAGTCGTCCTTTTGATTTAAGGCAAATACTTCCTGCACATCAATAAAAAAAAGGTTTTTTATCGAAAACATCGCCAGACTGCAAAACGTCAGCAACAAATATTAAAAACACAAGACTCCTGACTTTTCTCTCATGGATCTAAAAGATGCTGACCAAACGGCGATAGCTTATAGAGGGCCGGGGCATGAGTCCCGGCAGCTCTCTGGGAATGGGCCTGTTGATCCGTCTGCTCGTCTTTTTCTCTTTCGTCTTCCATTTTTTCTCTTCTCGTTTCTCCATTCCTCTACATTCTACTAACATAATGGCAATAGCTCATAGAGGATCGGGGTGTAAGTCCCGGTGTCTTTTTGGGAATGGGCTTTTTGGTTCGTCTACTGCCGCCTATCTAATCTAATCTACTGCCAGCTATCTAATCTGCCAATCAGTAGACATTCACAGAAATGCTCCACAACTATAATTCCCGTACTAGCTATAGATTACGTTAGTAGAGAATTCTCGGATATTTTAATAAACCTATGAAACTTTTGCATTAGACGCATAAGCCAACCACGGATGCAAAGACAGTGACGTCATCTCCGCCATACGCCTGAACCAATCACAGAAGCGCGTGGCGTCTCCTGACCAGCAGCCTCGCGATCGGCTCCAAGATTGAAATAATAAATAGAACAGAATTGGGCACAAGTGCACTTACCTGAAGGCCTTGTACACCGTCCGGAACCAGCAGATGTAGGACACGGGTGTGAAGAGCACAAAATAGAGCAGCGCCAGGCCGAAAGTGACCCCCGAGCCCAGGGTGACAAACATCGCCAGGCCGCCCAGCATGTTTACGAAGAGCATCAGCGCGTGAACTGCAAGGGAGCTAGGGTCAGACATGCCTTCTTCCCATTAGCTATTACTGGTACTTTCGCAAGACCCACTATTTTCTTATTTTCCTACGCTTCAGAGGGCTTCTCACTACTACATTCTGCCTGTAGCTAGCCTCCAATCGGCTATTCCGGGATCATCGCTAGATATACAAACACGGTCACACAGGCAAGCTCAGGTCCTTAGAAGTTAATTGTCCGTACACAGGTTCGTCAAAGTGCTACGTCACCTCCTGGACACGGTATGGAAGGCTTTAGACGGACAGCTCTCTACTTACATTAAGGATTTTTATGTTCGTAGTTTGAGTTTCCCTACCAACAGCGTAGACAGTGATCCAAAGAGGAAAAAATAAGGGATGGGTCTAGGCACAGCACATCAAGTCAACCCTGCGGCCCAAGCTAACCCTGGCGACTTCTCGGCTGCACGAGTGTCCCCCCATCTGACTACCTATATGCACTTTCTTTACTTCTTTACTTTACATGCCTGATTATCTTCGGCAATCTATAGGCTTAATATACTTTTCTAGCAACCTAATTGTATGTTATTTAGGTATTAGGTATTATAAGAAGATTTAAGTCTCCCTAAATAAGCACTAAGCTCTTCTAAGAGAAGAAAAGGAAGGGACATGTAGTATGTCGACAGAAAAACGGGGAACCCATGCACGAAGGTGTTCCCACACAGGATCTGTATGTTATTTAAGAGATGCCAGAGTATATTAATAAACTTCATTATTATTACTTGGAGACTAGAGCAACACCGGTTCAAAAACTCTTAAAATAGTCTTGCTATTTGACCAGTTCAATCGGCTGATATTATATTAACACACAAAATATGCACATAGATACAAGCAACATAGTTCCCACCTAACATGCAACATAACCATTGATACTCGGGTAGCTAGCACATTCAACATCATCAACAACAAACATGTCCCTTCCTAAACATTGACATATTCCACATGAATGGTATGCAACACATCTGGAACCATCTCCACATGCCAACATTAACAGCATTCCGAAACACCCACATATCCATTGTGCAACACAACAGCCGACACACTCCGAAGCATCTTCATCATTCACCATGAACTGCCTGCTCCACAACACTGCGCTGTCCCAAGGAGTGCAGAGGTTGCTGTCAAGTTTATTGGTAGGAGAGCGACTTGACGTTTATTACAAAAAACCAAAGTGTAACTAAACTCAAACAGCACAAAATATGGAAATCACCCCAAACCTGAGGAGCATCACCCAACAAACTTGACCTCCATCACCCGAAACATGGCCTCCATCACCCGAAACATGGCCTCCATCACCCGAAACATGGCCTCCATCACCCAAAACATGGCCTCCATCACCCAAAACATGGCCTCCATCACCCGAAACATGGCCTCCATCACCCGAAACAAGACCTCCATCACCCGAAACATGGCCTGCACCACCCCAAACAAGACCTCCATCACCACACAAACATGAACCCCATCACCACACAAACATGAACCCCATCACCCCAAACATGACCGCCACCATCACAAATATACCACCATCACACCAAACATGACGCCCATTGCCCCACAAACATGTCCACCATCGCTTCACAAGCATGACCCCATCGCCCACAAACATGACCACCATCACCCACACATCCAGAGGTAGTAGAGCATCCGGACGACCCGCTGGAACTCGAGGGGGATCTCCACGTTGATGTCCTGGTAGAAGCAGGGAGTAATGGGGCACTGGGTGGGCAGGGGCGGCCAGTTGTTGGCCCGGGCGCCTGCAGGGAGGGGGGACGAGATACGGTACAGTTAGAAGGTATTAGCCTGGTGGTGCGTACACCCGTAATGAAACTAGAGCAGAATTATCGTTATTATTAAAGCTACGATAAGCCTCCATATTACTATTTAAAGCTACGATAAGCCTCCATATTACTATTTAAAGCTACGATAAGCCTCCATATTACTATTTAAAGCTACGATAAGCCTCCATATTTATTATAAAGCTACGATAAACCTTCATGTTATTATTAAAGCTACGATAAGCCTCAATATTATTATTAAAGCTACGATAAGCCTCAATATTATTAATTAAAGCTACGACAAGCCTCCATATTATTAAAGCTACGATAAGCCTCCATATTATTAAAGCTACGATAAACCTCCATATTCTAAAAAAAATGAGCTGTTTTTATAAAGGAAAAGGAATAGACATAAATGCCTTGGTGGTAAACACATGCTTGCGTGGAATAACTAGCAATCCTTAAGCTGTCTGTATATGTGAGGGAAAAATCATAATATTGAGTAGCTAGGATAAGCCTTAGTTGCCACTATTAAGGCGATTTCACAGAAAGATACCAAGGATGTTCAGTTCGGCGATAGAAAAAGCGGTACCCGTGCTCGAGGGTCTTCACGCAAAGCAGCAAGGGGCCTGGGAAAGAAGAGGAAGAACAGAACAAACATGATGGCACAGAAGTACTTCAGAGGAACGTCTAAACCTTCACTTTCTTTACTCTCACTTGTTATTCTATTGAGAACTTTCCCGCCGTAGCCAAAAGGAGCACGATACAACAGCAATTTGTTTATTTCTTACGCATTTCTTCTGTTATTTTTCTGTTCAGTGAGTGCCGTGTAAGCTCCAAGGAAGTACACTTGTACTATGGGGAGAAATTGCATATCTGTATCAACTATTCTGCTAAGAGGAACTTCAAGCGTTTTCAATGCTCAGATTTTTAACTTGACAACAGAAGTAGTGCATTCACCAGGCAGGACACAAAGACACACGACTAGGCGCCCTGGTACACGTTAGTGCTAACTTGCCAAGACCTGTGAAAGTTCTATAAAATAAAAGCTGGCCTTGCACCGCTGCTAAGAAATGTGAAAAATAAGCGCTAAGCCAGGTATACAACAGACTTTCACTGTTCAAGAGTCCGCATCAAGGATACTCAGATAGACCAGGACCAGTTAGTTATAGGCAGGAAGTTTAAGCCTCCGTTTCCGAGCAGAACGATATCACGGAGGAGAGAGAGAGCAACGGACATACAGTAGACCAGGACTATCTCTCCGTGAAACTCTGTAGCACACCTAATACTCGGACCACACTTCACATTCGCATTCACAACGCGTTGCCAGGGTGTACACCTCGCATATCGTTTATGCCACCGTATCTATGCTGCAGAGTTGAAATAAATTCCAGGACGGGTGAGCTACCCACTCTTGCTTCAAGTTGTGTGTCCGAATGCATATGCGGCCTCGGCATAAGGGTACAAAGGTCCGACATAGGCAATGCAAGGCCAACCAAAGGGCGCCCCAACTCACCGCCCATCTGTGCAGCGTTGCGTAGCTCCTCTTCTCTGCGCGCCAGCTCCTGTGCCTTGCGCTCCAGCTCCTCCTGCCGTCTCTGTCAGGGGTAGACAATTTGTTACGCACATTATATTATCATTAGTGGCCCGAGCCGTCATTATAAATGGCAGAAAATTAGTGGTTCAGAGCTACCCCCGTTGTTGAGAGCCCCCGCCAAGCCATGAAAGTTTCACCGGTTTGCTACGCGCTTGAATTTCTTCCTATCTTATTCCCAAAGACCGTGACAGGGAAGATATAAATATATCTATAAATAAATAAAAACAAGACGCGAATTATTATATAGTACTGACAGTGGGATGGGTTACTAGCGCCGCAAGTGTCACGCCCCCCTTGCGCCAACAACACAATAGCAAGATATTCACTCAGGCTCAGCGCAGTGCCAGGTAGGTATGAGTTCTCCAACACAATCATAAATACAGGGACCATCTATGGTCAAGGCACATCAACTTCACATTACTGCCATTACAATATGATAGCGCTGCACCATTATATACTTATCCGTCTTATTATGCACAGGCTGCGACTGCAATTATTATTAGAGCTACTGAATATTTTAAGCCTCCGTTTCCACAACAATGGCGAGCTAACAGAGGGAGAAGCAAGAGACATATAATGTGACGATAGAAATGGGGAACCCATTCACGAGGGTGTTCCCACACAGGATCGACGCGCATGGGAACAGCAAGTCAGGAAAGAAGAGGAAGAACAAAATAATGCATATGCAAGTAGGAGTATGAAAATGGAAGGAAGGAAAGTGGGCACGGAAGACAGGCGTCCCGAAGGCCTAGCTACTGGCTGAGGTGACCTACACGAGCCCCGTAACATAGGATGGGCGAACCTAACACACCTAAATTTATGGCCCATCCTATGGCCCCTGAGGGGAACTACTGCAATGGCATTGTAATAAATAGGCAGGTAATATTATAAGCATATCAGAAGAAAACAGAATAGGTTACAGATTGTGTGTGTGAATGAATATGTTGCATCAGCCTCCCTCGACTCACAGAACGTCGGTGTTTCCATAGAAGAAAAAGAAGGTACTTTTAGAATGTCGATAGAAACATGGACCCCGTGCACCAGGGTGTTCCAGTACAGGATCAACATGCATAGGTAGCTACAGCAAATCGGGAAAGAAGAGGAAGAATAACAAAGCATCGTCGGTAGGAGTAGAAAACTGAATGGAAGCAAAATGGTCAAGGAGGTAAGACATTCTGAAGAGCTAATACTGTGGCTAACGTTACCTATAGGCACATCCTGGAGTCGCTGCTTCCCATTACATAAGGCGGGCAACTATAACCAAACCATATGGCCAAAATAGTGCCTCTTGAGGAGACTTTTTCACATAGGCTACAACACGAATTCCCTTTCACGCTAGGAAGCTACTCACGAAATGTTCTTGGCAGCAACATTTACCAGAATGGAAGTTTTTCCGGGTGCACGAAGCATCGGGTATTTTTTAATAAATGGGCTCTCTGTGCAGGCAAAACCATGCAAGTAAAAGTGGAAAAATTTGACGCCTACAAACTTTTGTGTAATCAGAAGCAGGCGTGAGAACCTTTTCTGTAATCAAAAGGTGGCGTGAGAACCCTTTGTGTAATCAGAAGTAGGCGTGAGAACCCTTTGTGTAATCAGAAGTAGGCGTGAGAACCCTTTGTGTAATCAGAAGTAGGCGTGAGAACCTTTGCTGTAATCAAAAGGTGGCGTGAGAACCCTTTGTGTAATCAGAAGGTGGCGTGAGAACCTTCGGTGTTATCAGAAGGTAGCGTGAGAACCTTCGGTGTTATCAGAAGGTAGCGTAAGAACCTTTTGTGTAATGAAAAGGTGGCGTGAGAACCTCTGGTGTAATCAGAGCGTGGCGTGAGAACCTTTGGTGTAATCAGAGAGTGGCGTGAGAACCTTTGGTGTAATCAGAGAGTGGCGTGAGAACCTTTGGTGTAAACAGAAGGTGGCGTGGAAATATTTATGACAGCGGACGTGAGGTAACATTTTTCACACACTGGAGGGGTGGGAACATTTAGTCCAAATACTGTGGCGTGGGAAAATTTGGCGCAGAAGCGTAAAAAAATTTACTGCATAGCCGAGACATGGGAAAATTTGAGGAATAGCGGCGGCACGGGAAAACTTGGTGTCTAGCAGCAGCATGGGAAAATTTGGGTAATAGCGACGGCGCGCGAAAACTTGGTGTCTAGTTGCAG
>LQNS02277812.1:15796896-15811089 GCA_001587735.2 Parhyale hawaiensis | reverse complement strand
AATACTAAAAACTAGACATACGAAAACAATGTAAAATGCAACAAGATTGGCCAGAGTTTGATTAACGTTTTCATTCTATCTCTGATTACACAGTTCGATTACTTTACGCCCGTGTAGACGGTCTCTTCCATGGCCCTCCGTACGTACGTACGTACGTACGTACGTACGGGAGAAGGTATATAGAGTCCTCGTGGTATAGGTCGGCCACCTCAATTAGCGGCCCAGCTCCCGAAATAGACGAGGGAGTATTGAGGGCCTACCTAATATTAGAAAAAAAAAAATTCTTGTCAGCCGGAACTGCGGCAAATTGCAACATGTCCAACGGAGAAGGCACTTAGAACCCTCAAGCTTTTGGCACGCCAGCAGGGGCGGAATAAAAAATAATAATAGTAATAATAAAATAAATTTAAAAAATTAAACTAAAGAAGAAGAAATGTTGAAACATGATAGCGAAGCTGGATCTTTTTGACTCTTTAACTTCTCTCCAAGGATTTTGATGTTGTGAATCATGTCCTCTTACTCGAGACGCTCCAGTTTATTGGAGCTCTTGCTGGTTGAGATTAGAGATTTTCGGCTGGAAATACCATGCAGGGTGCAGCTGGGGCTGTATGAGGATCGCATCAATTTTTAAAGTGGTTTTCCCAGAGTTCGGTGTTGGGTCCAATACTATTTTGGGTTTGCGTTCAGTCATGTGCTGAGCAGCCTTCAGTGCCCTCACAAGGTCTTTGTTGATGATGTGAATACCAAGATGCTTGGGTTCAAGTCAAACTTCGCTTTAGAAATGGTGTCACAATGTAAACTTGAACTATTTAACATATTTCCATGTAATTGTAAAGTAAAATATGTGTGGCTAAATTAGCCTATTGTACCAAAATCTGTTCGTTAGCAACACTTCCCGAAATCAGCGACTATAGCCGCGTCTACACGATCCATCTTTGCCTCGAAGTTTGTGTTCGCGGAACGACTTTGAGTGACAAACACACGCGGCGAGCCTTCGAAGTTTGGTTTTTTGTTGGCCAACAGTGCTGGAAAACTTTGAGCACGAACACGCGGAGTTTGTCAAGCAAAAAATTCGCAAATTATATTTCGCTCTGTGAATCTATCTATCTGGCTTCATTATATTATTTAGTAATTAGAGCATCTTTTTTATTTAAGAAGCCCGCATAGCGATTTTGTTTATGTTTGATTCGAGCTTCTGTACAGCTGGGATCATTCGGTAAATATATGTTGCCAATTAGTAATAACTGTAGCATATTCGTCAAATTACGTGAGCTCCTTCTTTTTTGAGTATTAAAAGCTACAATGGAGCAAGATTAACGTTTTAATGGAAGAAACGAATGTGCACAATGTGAATTGCAATATTTAGAAAGTAAGAAATTGGTACATAAAAAAATCAAAAATTATTGTTCTATCACCATTGCCCCTTGCTATGGTGTAAAAATTGCAATAGCGACTGAGATGTTGAACAATTTTTTATACAGTTAAATTTAGCGCACGCTGAAACCGTGCCGCGGCTATGTACACGGATTAGTGGAGTTGCCTCTAGGCTGCTAGCGGCACCGAAACATTGTGACGTGGGCACAGGGCTTAACATATAAATGTAACATTAGCATGTATGTTTTCGGCTGGCTACCATCGTTGCAACCTATAGAGACAGGTTCCGTTGCACCGTTGACATTGCTGGTTGGAATAGTAATGATTTAAAGAAAAGTTTGGTCGGGAGAAACGGAGGAGTTGCAAACTTCAGTAGTAAATAGATAACAGAGACAATCTGCACTGCAAGTTGCTTGAATGGCTCGAAAGCTACGAATAAATTTATCCTAGACCCCATCTTGCTGAATTTGCTCCTCTGACAAGTTTTTTCTAGAGTCGGGCAGAACATTTGTTGGCTAAATGCCACTCCCGGTAACTTTTTCTTCTCGTCTGCATTAGCTATCATATGTCGCGGCATGCTGGATGTTCGGGTAATTTTGTTCATGAAGTCAGCGAAGATATCGCTAACGGTCATCAGCCCACTTCCTTTGTCGCGGGTACACACGAGCGCAAAAGTTACCCGGCTACATAATCCCGCATTCGATTACTTTGCCGCGAGTATGAGGCTTCGGCTTGCACATTGCTGTACCACTGAATATCTAAAATAGGAGTCACTTCACTAGTTTGGATGCTATGACAGGCAGCAATGGTCAAACTAGGAGTACACCTCCTACTTCTAGGACTATAGTCTCACCATTTTATCAAGGCAGTTCGGTCGTGGTCAACTTCCTCTATAGCGGTGCCAATTCTACGGGTATTTCTGAGATTTTTTTTTATATACAGGTAGACTGAGGTAGTGTGCGGGACTAAGATATGGGCCGGAAAAATCTCAAAATACCCCATAGAATTGGCAACGCTACAGATCAAGGAATTTGACCACGACCGAACTACCTTGATAAAATGGTCAGACTGTAAGTATACAGTATATTTGATTCAACAAAGTTAGCAAAACAGCTCCTCGGGCCAGCAACTCATGAATTCGTCAAAGTGAGACGGTTGGATGCAATACCAAGTACGTTCGATTTCCCATTCATTCCCCATAGGCAGAATAAAACATCAATTAATAAGCATTTCAGTATCATTCTCACACCACATACACAGCACATGTTCAAATATGCTGAATTTTAGTAGGTACCATTAATAGATTCAAAGCCGAAATCTATGCAGTTAAGATTAGAACGTAACTATTGGTCTATTTCCGCTATGGAAGTAGACTATATCAAAGTTCAAACAATGTATATACATATTTAGTGCAACAAAGTATAAACAAATACACATTTTAAACTACATATTCTTAATCTTATATAAAATATCTTCAATAAAGTCTAGCCAATATGTAATTGAATAATAGAGTACCTATAGATTTTTTATTCGCTTCCTATATATAAATAAATTGCATAGTTTGAACAATGCATGCTTCCTAAAACAGACTACCCTTATAACTTTAATATATGCAAACCAATAGTTAATAAAATATATATATATATATCTTTTTAGACAATATTAGGCACAAGAAAATGTATATGATGTGTATACATAAAATCTTACATACATACAAACAAACAAATTAGTAGGAATAAACAAGTTGCTATACAATATCATGGAACAATTCCAATGTATGTTTTTTATTAAGCATATATATATATGACATATCTGTAAGATTTTAAATTTAATGAGAATATATATTTACTGATTTCAAAGCAGTATTTATACAAAGCAGAACAGATTAGAAGGAAATAAACCACGTTTGATAAAGATAATTAAGGCTCCCTATGTTGGAACCAACTCTGCATTGCATGTAAGAATTATGATATTATCAATAGGATTATTGTTATACTATTATTATATTAAAGTCACCGTAATTAAGCACGAAACAGTTGTTCTATGGAAGGTGCAGGTAGAGACACATAGCAGGTCAAGAGAAGCATGGCAACGCGCCACGAGAGGGTTTCCACACCAGGGGCCGGATGCACAAACGCCTCGTAAAGTTACGGTAACGTAATCTGTACAGTTCCTAGAAGAAGTACCGATATAGCTGCTCAGATTTTGTCACTTTCTTATACTGAATCTTCATAAAGTTAGAATCAAAGTGGTTTGACTCTCCAACCTATGAGTACGTAAATAATCGACCGACTCGGATGCTAAATCGATGAGTAAAAATGTAAAACTTCAATAGTTACATGGTTGCATTCGTGCCTACAGCTGTACTGTTACGATGTTTGTACCCTTACAAGGCGTCTGAGCATCCGGCTCCAGATCAACGCGCATGGAAACGGCGAATCGAGAAAGGAGAGGAAGATCAAGAAGACGCAAAATCAGAAGGAGCGAAACTGAAGCAAGCAAAATGACACGAAACACAGTTGTCCCGAAGGCCTAAGCTAATGCAGGCACTCTACGGGGACCCCGGGCGCCCTGCTCCCCTTACATAGGATCAGCGAACCTAACTATAGGTCGGTCTACAAGTTAGTTTGTTTTTTCAACGCGCTCACTCCTCCACTAGGCCCAATGAGTTACTGTGCCGTCGAAATTGCCGAAGAGTGCGCTGTTTTCTAAGTATTACTTCACTCCAAATTCGAAGCGATATCCGTAACTTGCCCATGGAGTGACACTTGTCGAGGAAACTAATTAGACGGCTAACAGTTTAAGAACTTATTGCGTTGTATGCACGGTTGTGTTGACTACTGCGCTTCAAAGCATTCAATCGATTAGGTGAGTGAAACACGTTCAAATGACTGGCGTGTTTACAGACCTGAACCTAACCCTATGGCCCATTCTATAAGGGAAGGATAGTACTGTATGTGGTAAGCGCAAGAAGAGCTAAGGTTAGCAGTGATATCGGGTGCACGACCAACTGCATCGACAGGCTGCCAATGCTTGCTGGCCGCATTACCTCCGTAACAAACAATAGAAAATCTGTTCTGAAAAATGCATTAGAAGGGAGATTAGGCAGGGACTGAACCAGGGAGTTTGCTGCTATTATGCAACATGGTTACGTAAGTGCTGTTTACACGATGCAACCTTGTGGCGCAACACGGGTGTATTCCATGGCAATTTCGCCATGTTCATGGGATTTCACTCTTAACAACAGAATGTTTAACGATAGGTGACTGGTTTCTCCAATTCCCACTGGCGTGAAGTGGCTTCGAGAGAACATGTTAGTTTGCTAGTTAATAACGTTGAATAAGCCTCCCCAGAACGAAGACCATGGAAAGAAGGCTATATAGTTTTCTTTGTCAAGTCGATAACAATGCAGACGACATATAGTGGCGCTAGCAAAAATATCAACACATGCAAATAGAAACATCAACATATAGCGAAACTGCACTATCATATAAACACGGCTAGCCGCTTGCTCGGAAGCATGCCATTGCGGAGCAAGATTGAGCTTCTGGAAAGTTCAGTGGAAATCTACTACTGGAAATCAACGCCTGGAACTCATGTCAGCGGATGGAAGCCAGCGCACCTGCCTGAAGTTTCGGACAAGTCAAGCCTTGAAGGGTTAATTTCACTACCTAACCGAACACGCCCTTGATCTTGGAAAATATGTTCGGGACCATCCTGAAGATGACGTCGAAGCTCATAATCATAGAGATAACGATCTTTATTTATTAATCTTGTGTTCTAAATTATCGAATGATCTTTGGTGATAAGCCCAGAGATGGTCACGGAGTTGTAACCATGATGATCTGGAAATCAGTGATTTCAACTTGAAAGGTTACGGTCCGATAACTTTACCAAGCTAGAGAAGATAATCTTTATTTTGAATACGATTACGCATTGAGATAATTTTGATAACGACAACAATAAACATCACCTTAATGTTGTTGGCAACTTTAACCTTGATAATTATCTTCAGGATGATCTTTTCAAGTGTGATCTTGATGATCTTCAGCTCACACAAAGTGAGTTAAAATCACCAAAATTCAAGAGACGAATTAAACAGGCTATCTAATATATAGATAAAGAAGATTAAAGCAGACTATAAGGAAGCTATAGTGTGCAAATCTATCTAGGAAAAGTGCAGTAAGACAAAGGGAATAGAAAAATTAGCAGTCATTGTTGTCGAGTAGCTTGTAAGGGGGCGGAGCTCAAACCTGCAAAGGGGTGGAGCTTGAGCGCCAGCTTCTTTGACCGCATGGAGGAAATAGGTTAGGGCGTTTGATTCTGTAGTAGAGTACTGCATGCCTCAGTCCACGTTGCCACTGCGACTAAATATAAATAATAATAAAAAAAATCAGTTGGGTGTACGAATTTGTTCACTCACTTGCTGCAAATTTTATTCTTGATCTGTTTTCAGATGATCATTATTTTAGTAGGGGGTGCGAGAGCGTACGAAGTTTTCTAGGGGTGGTAGGTTCAGGAAAGGGTGGCAACCACTGTCTTAAATTGATTATTACCGGCCAAGACGCGTCTTGTCACTAGGGCTCTTGCGCTTGCACTTAAAACAGCTCTATACCGTGAAAGAAAATCTGAAGACCATTACTGTCTATTGGGTCTCGTGCTCCTGTTTTGCCATGTTGTGTCTAGTAGCTTATTCTTCAAGGTTAGATTTACGTGAAGGAAATGTCAACTGCCCTGTGTACACTTTCACTCTTACCTGCCGCTAGGGTTACGTTGGACTCTGCGAAGCCGAGTTCACAAGACAGCCTGTTGTCTCTTTTCGTGCTATTCAGCGTCCGAATGTATTACTCTGTCCATGTAAACCCAACTGCGAGTCTGCCAACAGATTTCTTAAAATGTTACCCATAACGTCTACTGGTTGTGTCAGTCGCATATCTCTTTAACTTTGGAACCAATTATAGCTCGGAATGATTCGCACTTGTCGACTGTTTAATTGAAAACAGATTCTGATGCTGAGTAGTATGTACGGGCACCCGCGTTCCTACTGCTCTCCACCTCACATAATGAGCGCCTCCCTATAGGCGGTGTGAGCAGACACAACGATGCTGTGATCTGCAGAACCACCCGAGCTTTCTTTGCTAAGTTTCCCAGATTTCTTTCCGATGGTTGACATAATCCTGCCAGCAATGGGTATTTTAGGAACGGGACCGACCTTGGCCTCGTGTTTCTGGGTGGCCCAAGTCCCGGAGAAGCTTTCGGAGGAATAAACAAGGGACCCCGAGGAAGAATGCCCGGCAGAGGAATGAGATCTTGCGTTACTAGGTCCAGAAGGCTTAACGTTAGTTCCCGATGGACTGGACGCTAGCGTGGGTAGCCCGTTTCTCCTTGGGACAGTGTCACCGTTACTGGAAACGGACTTTGAACGGGTAGTGGAGCCTCCGTTTGGTGTTGAGTTTTGACTTTTAACAAAGTTGGGATGAGAATGCCCGAGGCCACCGTTCTGACCACTGGAAAAGGGTACGTTGCCAATCTTTCTGAAAGGTATAGGTGCGGGTAGAGCCGATGACTGGACTGGACTCAGACTTCGCTTTGCAGAATGGAAATCCTTGCTTTGCGTATCTCGACTACTTCGAGTTGGTATAGTTGAATTAGTGGAGGTCAGAGCTGCTCTTCCAGCGAAGTTTGCAGACTTTCCGTTGGATGAAACCCCCTTTATGGTGTCCACCTGTCCAGTTAAACTGGTTGGTTTAACCAATCCAGAAGCGACGGTTGGCTTTGACTTTGCCGAAGTTGCCTGTGAGGCAGAGTTGACTGCGTTTGACTGACTTGGAATAGACTGTTTTGCTCCATTAAGAGCGGAAATACTAGAGGCAGATCTCACCTTGCCAGCACCAGCAGTTGTCGGGACGCCGATTCCAGAACTGACCTGCCGAACAGGCAAGGCGTTTTTGGGGGACGGAGGAATTTTTCGAACAGGAATTGGAGGTCCAATACTAGATTTGGTCAAAAACTTATTTTTGACCGGCGACGGTTTTGTTGGCAGAGATGCAGTCTTTGCTGAACTCACAGTAGTCGGGCTGGAAGTTTCTTCGTTTATCTGCCTTCCCGAATTACTAGCTGCCAAAAAAGTGGATCCCTGACCAGTCTCAAGGTACTGAACTGACCCAGTTTCGCTGGAAGCATCCAAAGATTCAGACAGCTCGTCCCTCACAGCAACTTGAACATTTGAGTTGAACCGAACGGATTTAGGTGATTTCTGGTAGACTTTCAACAGTTGTTCGTTTACAGCTTCTATGGTTTGATCTTCAGGAATGGAATCGTCTTCCTCATCCTCCTGACGCTGGAGATGGTCCATTGTAGCCATCATCAAGCTCGCAGCGAGTTTTTCTAGCGAGTAGAACTTAGCTCGCAAACTCTCAGAGGCAAACTCTTCTAATGTAAGCTGGTTTTCCGCAAGGGTAGTTCTAATTCTTCTCAGTTTTTGCTGAAGATCACTAGTGACAGTGTGCTCCTCAGGGGTACCCAACTGATCCAACGAGTTGTTGAGTTGCCCATCAGGAATTTTAGCTTCAGCAATTTGGCGTTCCTGAGTTTGTTCACTGGCATCTCTCTTGACCTGTTTGGAAGAACATAACGTTTTATTGTTTTCTTCAGCTTGGATATGCGAACATTCTGTCTCGCCATCGGTACAAGATACCCGACCTCCAGCTGTAAGGTGCACCTGACCAGGTCTACCGGTGAGTCCGTTGTGTAGTCCCAAGCCAACGGGACCGTCCGACGCTGCGTCTTCTGACCCGTCTGGTTCATCCCGGGGTATCCTGGATACATCGCAGTCTACAGGAACCTCTCCGTTGTCGCTTTCTTTTGCATCAGTGTGGGGAGATTGTACCAAACTACCCCTGTTTCTGTTGCGGGTGCATGGTGCGTACGTTTTTCGTGTCCTGTTGAAGAAAGAACTTGAACGACTAGCACTAGAGCCGTGGCTTGCATTAGAGCACTGGGATGCTAAGCTCAGCAACTCGTTGTTTAATTCCGAGTAGAGCGAAGAAGCTTTGCTTGACCCGATCGAGAAGTGGGCACTGTCCTCCAGAGAGTCCAAAGCCTCATCTGCAATCATCATCAAAGAATCGGGCTCAAACGATTGGTCAAGGCGCTCGAAGCGGTTTTTTAGGGACTCTCGACTGGAATCTGAGAACTCGAGGGCAGAATCATGATCACCCAAAATGAAAGAATTACCCACGAGCACGTGCCTATTTTCGGCAGCACACTCGGCGCCTGCATAAAATGGGTTTACCGCAGAAGACTCAGATTCTTCTTCGTCATTGGTAGTTCTGACCCCGAAGAAATCATCATCCACTATTTCTGAAGATGTTTTCTGGTGTTCGAATTGAGAATCTTGGGTTGTGGAGGAGGTTGTACAAACTGGTGGTAAAGAGTCATCGTTATGGTCAGGATTGGAACCCTGGTTTCCGTGTTTCAACTTTTCGCCTAAAATCTTAGGCCGACTTTGTTTATGAAACCCCGTTTTCTGTAGCGCTTCGTTAATGGAAGTTTTCTTTGCTTCACTTTTTGGTTTTGCCGTGACTTGGGACGCACTAGTTTTCGGTAGTGATAATTTGACTTTAAAACTTTCGTCAAGCAAACTCTCTACGGAAGACGACAGCTTAGGAATTCTACTTTCTGAAGCTTTCATTTTCTGACCATTTGAAGCACCTGTCGATTGGTTTCCGGATTTTTGCTCCGTAATATCCTGGGGAGACTCGAAGAATTTATTGACGTAAAGAGCCTGCTGAGGAACAGACGACGATCTGGCAAGCTTCGCCTTCGATACTTCAGCAGAGTCTTTCTGCACGGAAACGCCATCAGCGGCGGGACACTTTGACACCGCTCCACTTCCACTTGAGGATTTTGGAATCATTTTCGTGATGTGGGCGACATTCTGAATTTTGGAGGGCAGTTTGGAAGGAGGAAGATTGGTTGGTTTAGCAGCAAGGGCAGGCAACTTAGACGCCATCTGACTGCTGTGAGCTTTCACCAAAGGACCTTTGCTTACTAAGGACGTGGCTGGAGATACACCACCTTCGGAAACGCCAACACTGTGAAGTGATTCGGGGCTTAGTGACGGTTGATCTGCCTCCGAACTTCCAGAGAAGTCATTTCGTGGTGAAACTCGCCTACTTTTGGCAGTTTCTAGTTTGGCAGTGGCAGCAGAATCTTCATTAGAAACAGCTAGATTGATGCTCGAGATGTCCGCTAAAGTTGCAGAGCTACTCTCTAGGCTAGAGTTACAAGTATCCGAGTTTCTCAATTTGATGCTTTGTTCATCTAAGTTTTCTGAAACTGAGACACCAGTGATGGAATCTTTCGATGCTGAACCATTTGTCAGGCTGATTGCGGAATTAAAAGCATCCTCCGAATCCTCCTTTCCACTCATGGTGCTTTTGTCACCAGAGGAGGACTGTTGCGTTGAACAGCTCTCGTCCAAGTCAACATTTTTAGTTATCGCAGGTTCAATGATTTTCCCTATTTTCGAAACTTCATTGTCAACAGACAGCTTTTTCCCTTGGAAAGAAGTCTGGTCTGTTGCAAGATTGTCATACGGATTAGCTTCCTCTGCAGCGTCAACAATCTGTACAATTTCACTGGCGGTTTGGGAGAACGATGGAGGAGGTGAACTAGGCAGAGGAGGCGGAAGTCTTTCCTCAGTTGCCGGAGGGGTGAGTGGCGGAGACGGCGGGAGAGGCGAGGTGGGTGGAACCATCCCACTGGGTGGGACGGCAGTTACGCATAAAAAAGGATCGTCTTTCGTGTTGGAAGAAGTTTCATCTAGACATGTGACGTCGTCGGGCTCTGGGGGAGCCGAAGAAATTTTTCCACTCGGCGATTTTGGGCTTCCATTGTGCAGTGGCACCGGGTCGGTCCGACTGGGAGGAAGGCCCTCAGGATCCTGAAAATTTAAGAAACCTTTAGAACAACTGAGGGCGATATTGCAGTGACATAACAGCTAAAGTTGTATGTTCTTCTATTTCGTAATTTGATACACATTCGACTAGCCGGTGAAATTAGGATTTTGAGGTTTGATTTATCTGGAACTACAGACAGGTGGGTTGGTTTTGCCACTTGGAATTGTTTTATGTAAGAAGCTAACCGATTGCGGTAAACCGGCTGAAAGCTCCATTGCACGATGCAAGATGGAGTTCTTGATGTTTCAAGAGTAACCGATAAAGGATTAACGAATGAAAGTTGATGGAATGGGTCGATGGGGTCTGAATTTCTGGATACGACAATCCTAGAAATGTAATTTTGCTGACCAAACGAACGCGTCTTAGCACTGGTCAACTTGACCTAGACGATACCAGCCTTTAGGCGGGCAAACAAATTTAAATCACTGAAGTTGACTGGCAAAGCTACCTCTGCGAAACCAAATTTTGGCTTGGTTTTCATAACCAGGGCCACACTATGCATTTCAACGCCCAGTTTCATGCGAGGATGTCTAGCTACCATGTCATTCATGCTGCAGTATCTATTCTACCGACTTCAAATCATTGCATGATGTTACGGATGTGTAATGCTCTTCTGGCATAAGACTTACAATTTCACATGCCCAGTAAAAGTTAACTTTTGCATTAATAACAAACACTATTTAGGATGTGACCAAACGGTCCCTATACATGTAGATGCTAAAGCGTTACGAAACTCACGTGGTCACCATCCAGGCTGTCCCTTTCGACGACCTCATCGATATCGGCGTCACTGTAGGGGTCCCCCTCATAGGTGCTGTCCCCGCTGCTGGTGCTGCCCAGAGGAGGTCTAGGCGTCCCTACGTTCACATTTAGGTTTAGGGTATAGATCTGAGGCAGTTCTTCTCTCTCTTTCTGCAGTTTGGAGATCCGTTGCTGGGGCTGAGGGCGATCCTGGGAACGGGGACTACCCTTTGCGGGCGAAAGCTGTGCTCGGGGCAGAGGAGTGGGGCACAACTTTACGGCAGGTTCCAAACCACTGTCTTTTTGAGGATTAAGTTCTGAATTAACGCTAGTGTTGTGACTATTATTACTATTATTCTGAGTTACATTAGCAGAATCACCGCTGCTGTTTTTGCAAAGTGTATTTTTACCTTCGCTTACGTATGTCTTGGCATCGGCAGCGATCTGCTCTTTTGAATTGGCTAAACTGGGATTGATGTCTTCTGGTTTTTCTAATTTCTTCGTGTTGACATCCTCTTCAGTGGGCAGCGTATTATCGCTATTCTGAGAGGAAACTTCGCACTTCGGAAATGAATTTATTATCGATGACGACCCACTTTTTCTCTCATCACTACTTTCGTGGCGATCCGTTGTTGGAAGAAATGTATGCTTGCGAATGCCAGATTCATCTTGAGGACCAGTTCGGACACTATATTCAGCATCGTCCGTGGCAGAAACTGCAACTTCAGCATCATTATTGTTTGTTCCAAGTTCACTTACAACAGAATCATTTCCTTCCCCAGATCTGTTTCCTGAACCTGGGTCTTCCTGGATGGCGCCGCGGATGCTTCCGACTTTACCAGCGTCATCCAGTTGGGTGTCTTCCTCGAGTTCTTCAGGTTCGTCATCCACGATGGCAGCGAAAGTTTTGAGCTGGACAGCCATGGCTGCGATGCGGCTCTGGATGTTGATGAGCTGGTCGTAGAGCTCGTTGTCCACTGCCACCAGTGACGTCTGCAACACAAAATAGACATATAAGAATAGGAAAAAATTAAAAGAGATATATATATACATATAACAAGAAATTTTGTATTGTTATCATCCGTGAACGAAATAGAGCTAGTAATGTGTCTTTCAACCCGAAAACTGACAGAAAGAATCGGTATATTGTAAAAAAAACGCCAGAATTGCTGACTCAGGAATTTCAGCCCCCTCCTGTCGAGGCTGATGATCTGATAGAAACACGTAAGAAGTTTGAGGGTTACCCGACATAGCATAAGGATATATACTGTATAGGTATTCATCACACATGTCAACACCCGCACCAGCAGGACCGGGAAATGAATGCGTCCACACGCAGGATGCGCGGGATTGAGACCCGCCAGCAGGCAAGTTCCTGCGCTTGGGCCGCTGAGCCAACATAGATGCCCTAATACTACTACGGGGATACTGACCCTAACCATCAATGATGGTGGACGGGGGGGGAGGTGCGCGCAGGTAATCGAAATGAAGGGTTTCCGTCGCTGGCGCCATAGCTCTTGAGAATTTGTGATTGACTGCACCCGTGTACTGCCCTGGGGCCAATTGGCCTATATCTATAGCACGAACCAATGCTTTTCGGTGTCCCAGTGAGGGTGTACGGTCAAGTTAACTTTACTTATTAGCCTTTATCGGAGAGTTGACAAGAATCTGTATATGAATAACGCCATTGGAAGAGCCCGTTCGGGTTATATGATCGCTAAGATGTTAGCTGCTTGCAACATATGCTTGGAATATTTCATGTGAATCGATACTGTGCATACTCTTTTTATATTTTATATACGATAGTTCAAGCTTTCTCATTAATGTCAGGAGCGATCCAAAGGAGGAGGAAGGATCAAGGGAAATAGAACATGTTAAGTTAAATGAGGGATCCACGTTCGGAGAATCACCACGCATGTAGATGCCAAGTCGGTAGAGAAGAAGAAAACCAAGGTACAGATTATAGGAGAAGCAGGGTTGGGGAATCGGATAGGGTAAGTGGCCCAAAGGAGACGCACATGCAGTAGGAAGGAAGTGGCGCGGCGACCAGATGCTACGAGAAATGTTCAATACCTGCAAAAAAAGAGCTTAATGTGTCTCCTAAGCACCCACCAAAAACGATGTATGATTGCACATTCCTCACAACGGCCACCCGCCGCACAGCCCAATAGAGACGCAGGTGCGTCTCCATTGGGCCAGTGCGTCTCCTTTGGGCCCCTTACCCAAACTAATTCCGACTCCGACTCTGGGGTTCAGCCCGTTTCAAAATCTTTGGACTTCAAAGATGTTCAACTCTTATATACGCTCGCGATACTCTCGTCTTTTCAAACAATAAAATAACCTCATTTGCGCCAACTCTGACCCTAGCCCCCCCCCCCCCCCACACAAAAATATCTGACTCCTGCCAACTTCGACTTATGCCCCAATTATCTGACTCCGACTCCTGTCTCAAAATGTTCAATTTCTACCGACTCTTCCCAAGACCTCCTAAAGTACAAGCCTGGGTCTGCGCCTCGAAAATTGTCCGACTACGTACAGTTCCTGGAGAAAGTATGAGACGCAGCCTGTTTCTTTTTGGAATATTTTTTCGGACATATCTGAATAAAAAACATTTCAACAATATGAAGGTTACAAATTACGATATTTTAAAGTTTCTTTCTAGATAAATCTAAAACATACAGAGTAAGTGCCCAAAATATCATGTGCTTCTATTATATTTGGCCGAGGACTGTGCCGATCGGACCAGCTTCGTGACGTAGAGACCCAGGCCTGTACCTTAGGAGGCCTTGGTCTTGCCTCCTCCAACTATCCGACTCATGCCTCTTCCAACTGTCGGACTCATGCCCCCTCCAACTGTCCGACTCATGCCTCCTCCAACTGTCCGACTCATGCCCCCTCCAATTGTCCGACTCATGCCTCCTCCAACTGTCCGACTCATGCCCCCTCCAACTGTCTGACTCATGCCCCCTCCAACTGTCCGACTCATGCCTCCTTCAACTGTCCGACTCATGCCCCCTCCAACTGTCCGACTCATGCCCCCTCCAACTGTCCGACTCATGCCCCCTCCAACTGTCCGATTCATGCCCCCTCCAACTGTCCGACTCATGCCTCCTCC
>LQNS02277812.1:15767855-15783653 GCA_001587735.2 Parhyale hawaiensis | reverse complement strand
TGAGCTTCCGGTTTATGCCGGCCAATGCACTACCGGTTTAGCGGGGGTCAGGGGGGGCGCTAACCGGAGTGGGCGGGGCCTGGGAAACCGGAAGGGGCGGCGCGATGACCCGGCGGCGCGAGGGGAACCTACCCTCAAAAACGGGGATTTCGCTACCTTACCCACTACTCCCATTCCCAAAGAGACACGGGGACTTACACCCCGGCTCTCTATGAGCTATTGCCATTATGTTAGTAGGATATAGAGGACTGGGGAAACGAGAAGAAAAAAGAGGAGAAGAATCTCAGCGAAAGAGACGATCATGAATGCACGCAAGCTCGATCAATAGCCGCTGATATGCGGAGCTTAGAGATTTAAAACTGTGTAGTCGGAGCGGAAGAGAGAAGAAGATGGATTAAGGTGGCCTCGGAAGCTTTGGCCGTCAAGAGTTTGTGACTCGGCCAGGCGGCCGAGTTGGCAGGTGTAGGCGGAGAAAAAAAAAAAAAAGGTTGGTAGGCATACCTGGAGCATTATGCCGGGGCCACATATGCATTTACACGCTTTACTGGTTGCTAGGATGGGCAGCTCGTGAGTTGCTTTGATACACGTTTGAAATCGGTAGCATAGATACGGTAGCATAAACGACGTTCGAGTCTCGCAGCCTTGCATCAGGATGTGTATGCGTGCGAACGCCGATGTATCCCCGGCATTACAGTGTCAGCCTGTGACATGCGAGCAAGAGGATCTAGCCTGTTTACCCGACATGAGAGTTCTAGCGAAGTTCAGTTGGTTTGCTGAGTCAGCATTTCCGGGTTCAGATGCTGTTGCGGGGTACTGACCTAACCAGAATTGGGGTGGGGTGATTTACAGTTATCGAATGGGTCATCCGTATTTGATACCAAAGCTCTTACGAAGGTGTGGTCGACTGCAGTCATGCGCTGTTTTGGGTTAAAAGATATTCATCAGCAGCGTAGGGGTGTACGGTCAAGTTGATTTTGTTTTAGGTTAATAGAAAGGAACGGATATACGCAAGTAGATAGATGGTGGACAGTACTAGAGGTGGACCGAATGTCTGTTTTTTAACATTCACGAATGCGAATATTTTGCTTTGATTTTCGCAAATGCGAATGTCTACTCAAAGTTTCATTTCTCAAGCAATATGGCATATTAGTTGGATACTAGAGTCTGGAGAAGACTATTCGAATTCATTGTAACAGTTTAACCATAGAACATTGACTAGCTAATTAAAATCTATAAAATCTTCTTTATTTCCAGGATGCGAGACAAGGACTCACTCTTACATGCATCGCACTAACCTCTTTCCCCAACTACCATCCTTTGAAAGAGGATTATTTACTAGTAGATTGACTATATTCACTAGATTGCGTGCAAGCCATTAGCGTTGTTGCTAGTACAAGTATAAACTCAAAGTATGTAATAGTTAAATTCTATTATTGGCAGGGTGAACTTCAATATAACATTTTTTTCTGCTCTTTCACCGGTCAGGTTACTCCGTGTTTCATCGTACACTAGGCCGGCACCACTAAACTGACGCTCACTCGTAACACTAGTTGGCGGACAAACAAGATAAGACTTCGCTAACTGAGAAAGATTAGGATAAATGTTTACTAGAATCTTGCACCATTTTAGAGGATCTTCATCGGTGGACATGTTTAGATATTCGCATGTCTACATGCGAATGCGAAAATTGGAAACCATGTGAATATTCGCTAGGTGAATATTGGAAACCATGCGAATATTCGCTAAGGCGAATATTGGGAACCATGCGAATATTCGAGAAGGCGAATATTCGGTCCATCTCTATAGGCAGTACAGTAGATAGCAAGACAGGTAGACAGTTTCGTAAGTAGATAGGTAGTCAGGTATGTCAATGAGTAGAGAGACGAACACACAACGACCTATCTTGACTTGTCCAAAACTTAACCCTACAAAGGGAGACTCCTAGCGAGGAGTTATAACAGGAGAGGTGGGGTGTAATGTACCTCACTTTAATGATTTACTAATAAATTCATTATTTATTGGTATTTCGGATTAAAAATCAACAAGCATACTCTTCAGACATTCATACATGAGCTGAGATGTTATTAGAATCATCAATTCAGTGGTAAATTATAATAAAACACCATAAAATGAACTTTTCTAAGAGAACGCTAGAAAGCATACAATCATATACATTTTGTACGATACTAGTGGCAGTTTGCTCACCAATGCAGGCAGGGTGCATGCGTTGCGGGAACTGTGGGGTGCCTGCTGTATTGCAGGGACGGTACTGTCTACGTACGCAGAACCATCAATGTACTACGAGTGTACACAACAATATTCATACAATGAAGCAGTATACAATGGACTGCGACTGCACTGATGTAGCCTCATTTAGCTAAGGTAGCCATATTTATTATAAATAATGAGCATAAAGCGGCGTTGTCCATCAGTAATTATAATCCTGGGATGAAGTTACATGCAGATACACAGTATATACCGAAGTTGAAAGGTACGGGGCTGCCGGCCGTACGAACGCAGGGTGCGGTGCACTATAGCGCAGGTCTCCCTTTATAGGGACCATTTATCATAAAATCTATGGTATTTTCACTTCTGCATGGTTTTTGAACCTAAATTTTTTCACAAAACATGAAAAATGCCATTTTATGAAAAGTCACAAGTTTCCAGCAACTCAACTGAAATTTGAAAACAATAAATATGCAAATTTCTGCAGGGTGAGGTGCAATACACCTCAGGTATCCCTATGTAGGGTTAAGGCAGGAGCTTTGGATTTGCCACTGTGAATCGTGTCACAAGTGTTGGAACCTACGAGATGGTTTTGGGAGCAAGATTTGAGTGTATACCTGAAATTTAAAGGTTAACCGATTGACAGTCAACGCGTGCAAAGAAGCCAGAGCGCCTGCTTTAAGTTTTGAACAATTAAGTCAAGCCTTTAAGAATAATTCGGTGCCCAGGTTATCGAAGAAGCTCCATGATAGGTCAGACTATAACTATAACTAACTAAAATACAAGAACGCATAGTAGATCCGCATACAGGGCAGTGCTTGTAACATTGTTCTATTGAAATAAAAATGTTCTTGTAATAAGAAATAATTTACTGGAACCAGAAACAGAAACAAGTGTTCCAGGTTCGAGCTCGCAGTAGGTACCGGTCCTGAACCAGAGGATACACAAGCAAATAAATAAGCTAAGAACATAAATAATATTTAATGATATCCCGGATGTAGAAACGATAACAAGTGTTCCCGGTTCGAGATCTCAGAACTGGTCCAGAGTCGCCGGCTCAAAAACTAAATAAATAGATAGAGAAAAAACCCGCGGGACTAGGACTACGGGCAAAACAACGGAGGTGTCCTCGCGTCGCAGGAGCACGTGACATATCACGTACTGTGTGACAGTTAGGAGGGGGCGGGGGGAGTGCCCCCTGTCAGCCGATACGGAAAAGTTAGTCACTTGAGGAGCACTCAAGTAGGAGTCCATACCAGAATACAGGAAGTTCTTTCATGAACAATATGCGATATGATAGAAGCTGCCATTACTAAAGAATAGAGTACACGTGCCGTTCAAAATGATGGCGAGGAATTTGTGATGCAACTTCTTCAGTAATGCTACTTCCGCTACTAATGTGTTTGGGAAAGATGAATTCCAACTGCCAACTCCAAGTGTCAAAAGAGATGAGTGTTTTCGACTTAAATTCATGTCAGCAGTACAATCTTTCCTTCCCTTAGGTGGCAAGTAAAAGGAAGTTATTATTAGCAAACGGTAAAGAATTACTGAATTTAAATTTAAATCGCGTATCCTTGATACGCAATAACATACTGTAATTGACTCGCTCGAAATTTCTTCGCGCAAACGATAAGTTGTTTCGATAAAGTAAGAATGCAAGCTGAAGAAAAAAATGGTCGTAACGAAATTCCCGAGTGCTTCCCTCACCTTCGTAGTTCCGCAGCAGCCTGTTAAATAGCTATCCCTTTGCTTCGTTGATGACCAAGTCAGTATGCGCATTTTGATCCCGGAATAAATAAAGTTTTGCTGTGGACCGAAAGTAAAAGTCAGGATCAGCGAGAAATAGCTAAGAGAAGCTGTAAGTAACTTCATTGCTTGGATTTAAACGTCGGCAGAGCCGACGTTAAACATCCACTGTCACATGGAACCTGGTTTAATTTTCGCTTACCGGTTCCTATCAAAAAGGAAGCAAGATCAACACAATCTCCCTCGTGCCCTTTTTATTTGCGTATCTCTTTTCTTCAGAGTGTGCCACAAAAGATACGAATACATATATATTATAGAGTACTCTGAGAGCCCATACCTCCGCCAAACACTGCAACGCTAGGAAAAATGCAAATTAGCTCTGAAAGTATGATTTTCTCTTTATTATTAGAAAAAATTGATGATTTGTGTATGGCAACATTCTAACAATTAACACAAATTTCCATGAAGATGCGTTCATAACTTTTTGAGTTATGTTGCTGACAAATAGTAGTCAAACACACATAGAGATACATGATAATCTCCAAATTTGATAACTTACGTAGGTACTTCAGCATTTCAAACAATTCCTGTGAATTTCATAAAGATCAGTTCATCACTTTTTGAGTTACAATGCTAACAATTATAAAATCTAATGTTGAGACAAACAAACAGATCGTTATAAAAATTTGATCATTTACTTTTCGTACTATACCGAACAACTCATGTAGACTAGCTACATAAAAATCCGTCCACAACTTTTTGAGTTATGGTACTAAGAAAATTGAGGCAGACAAACACACAAACAAAACGATTTGATAGATCTTCACCAAAAGTTAATCATATGTTTCTTCTTACATGCAAATTTCGTAAAGATCCGTCCTTAACTTATTGAGTTATCCCAATGACAGCCAGACTAACAAACAAACTCGACAAAAACAAAGCATCCTTGACGGAGGTAAAAAGAGGTAAAGAAGCACACATTGGAGTTTATTATACAGTGTTTTGACAAGCTATTTAACAGGAAAATATTTTTGGTATGTACCTTTAGGTATGTAGGATACAATTAAGATATACAGTTTGCTTCGTCGAATTTCAAAGTTTGACATGCTTTCTCTTGAAGGTGATGCGTGAAGAATCAAAAACTTGGCAGTTGAAATCATATGAATTAGCTAATGATTTGAAAACTAGTGCAGGTACCTCGCCGGCAGCAGTCGGTCAACGAACGTTAAGAGCTATGGCGCCATCGACGGAGGGCTCTTATATAAATACATCTTAATAAAATAAAACGCTTCGTGCATTGATTTGTTTACTCATTAATTTCGTATCCGCTCTTAAGGAAATAGGCAAAAAATAGGCCAGGTTGCAGATTTTGTTATTAAGCTACATTTTCATAGAGATCGATGACCAGGTTGCAGAAGATGGCAAAAGTATGGTCCTTTTCCCTTTATCAGAATGCACTTCTTGGTTGACACACTTCTTGAAATCAGAACATTATACTGTATACGTAGCTTCTGGAGTCCGATTCTATATATTTTTTTCTCTTAGTTAGCGACGGATAAATTCGGGAGATGATCAACGGAGCACTCACGACGGGTAGTAGACAATTATTTTTTCTAGCTTAGGCTACTGTCTTTCTCTGAGAGAGCGGATTTCGCTTCAGAGACCAAAATTTCAGCACTTCAGTGAAGCAGATACTTGAGTATGGAAGACAGTATCATGGATACGGTGCACTCACATTGCATATAGGCTGACTGGAGTTGCACTCAAGTTCTGTAGTGCTTTACTGAAGATTGGCTCAAATAAGAAAAATTGGCTCAAATTAAAAGAAGATAAAGCTCAATACGGTTTTCGCTCAATATATGGCACTCTTGGGAACGCCGAGGTTGTGTAGTTTACCTCCGATAGTGAGATCAGTGGACGATCTTTGCTGCGATATCATCCAAATGTGCTCCATCCGCACTAGCACGGGTAAACAAGCACTTTCTATCTCTGGAGCTTATGTTTAGAATGATCTTCCAGCTCAAATTCATGACGCGACTGAATTCAATCAGTTTACCAAGATGATGCTGTGGCATTTTGAGAAGTCCCAATAACAGTGCTGTGGCAAAAACTGGCTCGATAAAAATTGACAGTCTCTCAATAGTAGCGAACATTTAGTTTTGTATCTCCTTTCAATTTGAAAATTATGGAAATGTATTGCTGGATTTCCTTTAGCAGCGTTTTGGGCTTCCCGGTGTTGCAAGATGCTTCATTTGGGTTGTATTACCCGTCCGTGGGAGCTCAGGCGTGAAGTTTTAGTAATAATAATAATTACGTGTTAGAAATACCTACTTTGCCGAAGTTTAATTACAGATACGCACCGTTTTTTCTAATGCTAGTATTTCTATTCTAGTATAAAAAAATTTTCACATATCTACACTAAAAGAAAATTACTGAACCAGCATTTTCTTTGAGCAAAATTAGGTAAATCGTACTTGTATGACTTCTTTAATAACGGGTGGACACTGGCTGTCCACTGGTGTAAATCTACAAACCTGTTGTCAATTTTCTCTCTATGTTAGCCTTAATACTGAATACCTGAGGGTGCTGCGCCCTTAATATGCTGGGTAGAGCACGCAGGTGAGAGAATAAATGAATTTTCATTCTTTCCTTCTGTTTCCATGCGCATTGATACAGTGTGGAAACACCCTCGTGCATGGGTTTCAGCTTCCTTATGACGTACCTACCGCATACCCTTGCCTATTGCTGTCTTTTAACACCTCTGCAGTTGTTATAATACCTAATACAGCGTGTATTCGCATATTTATTATATTTTTACCTCCACCGGGAAAGTTATGTTTAGTCTCAAGTTTGTTTGTTAGTGTGTCTGTCGATCAGAAACAGATCTGAAAAAGTTATGGGCGGGCTTTTTTCGAAATTTACAGGAACTGTTACAGATGTCAAAAGGAGCAGATGATTGAATTTTCGTAACGATCCGTCGGTCGGTTTGTTTGTCTGTCTTTTAGCACTGCTTTGTTTGGCGCAAGTCCGTCATTATTATGCTCTTATTATAATTTTTTTTTTTTGTACCTATTCCGTATCCAGTCATCTAGCTGTATTAGGCAATTAATTCAACCCTGGATTATACAGAACGCCTACGGTACCTACCCAAGGTAGGCTACAGCTACGAATTTTACCCCTGAGGCGGTCTATCCCTTCGGCGTGCTGCTCCACATATTTGCATACCTATTAAGTATCCAGTCTCCTTGGGATAAGACAGGCAGAAATTCGATCCTCAGCTCTGTAGAACGCCAAGTGTATCCAAGGTATACAGCCGGCATTGTTTCCCTGAGGCGAACTGTGATTTTGGACTGCTAATCTAATCATTTATGTACCTATGTTGTATACAGTCTCTTGTATAAGATAGGCAGAAATTGTACCCTCAGTTCCGTAGAGCGCCGAAGGTACCCAAGGCATACAGCTCGCACTGTACCCCCGAAGCGATCCATCAAGCCCAGCCCCACCATCACTTAGGAAGCCCAACAGCAGTCCCCAGAAGCGATCATGGATGGAGAACAGGCGAGGCAAAAAATAACAACAACATCACGTGACCTTCCAGCCGCCAGCCAATGGGGACGGCGCCCGCAGCTGTTCGGGGAGGAGGCCTTGACGTGCTTGCAAGTACTGATCGAGTTGGACGCACGGGCAACTTTTGGCCGTAGTACGGACACGGAGTGTCTCCGAGAGCGTTCCAGTTGCTCCACTTAAACGTAATATGGGCACAAAGTATCTCCGAGAGCGTTCAAGTTGCCCCACTTTGGCGTAATATGGGCACAAAGTATCTCCGAGAGCGTTTCAGTAGACCTACTCGGGCGTAATACGGATACGGAGTGTCTTAAAAGCGTTCCAGTAGTTCCACTAGGCCGTAATACGGATGTGAAGTGTCTCAAAAGCGTTCTAGTAGCCTCATTCGGCCGTAACACGGATACGGAGTATCTTTCAGAGCGTTCCAGTTGCCCCACGCGTGGCCGTAATACGGACATCGAAGGTCTCCGAGAGCGTTAAACTTTCCAGATAATCGTAATCTGGAATTTGATAACATTTTAAATCGAATAAGTAGTTTGAGATTCCTTAATCGCAGCAACTGACTATCCATAGAGGAAATTGAAGGGACATGCAGCATGTTTACAAAGACATGGAACCCATGCATGAGGGTGCTCCCACGCAGTATCAACACAGATGGGAACTGCAAGAACAGTACACAAAGGGATAAGCATGAGCATGAAAATGAAGAAACAAAAAAATAAGCGAGCACAAAAGAAAGACGTCCCAAACGTCAAGCTAAGGCTTAGGCCGAGTTCACACGTCAATCATATCAACGCGTTCGCTTATCCAGTCGCCCGAATGTGTGCTCTAGAAACAGTAGAAAAGTGCACTGTTTTCTCAGTTTTATTTTCCTCCAAATTCGTAAAGACATCTGTGACTTACCTAGTGATACTTGCAGAGGTGTGACGGATAACGTTTTAAGAACGTTTTGTAACGTTACGCAGAGTTGCGCTGACAACGACACAACAACGCATTAAGGCCACCGCCCCATTGGCGAGAAAAGCGACGTGCAACGCGACAAATTTGTTGCACGACAAAATGTAACGGAGGGTACAGCAGCCTGCTGCCCCCACCGCCGCAACTGCGATGCCTCGCGACACCCGTGTATTGTTGCAACACGACTTCCGTAAAAATCGCATTGCGTCGCTTGTTGCTTTCAGTGGAACCCCGGCCTTAGACGAGTGGACGCGCTGGGACGAACGACGTGTGGATTTTTTCGCCCTTAGGTATAACCTTTGGGGTCCCCGGGGGGCGCTGCTCCCCTTAACCTAGGATGCGCGGGCGTAACTAGATCGTCTATAGCCCATCCTATGCCTCCTGGAGATCTATACTACGAATTATGAATTTGTCTATTGAAATGATTTAGCTGTCTACTTTGTGACACCGATGATGGTAGGCTTGCCTTGACGTCTATCGGCGTCTCATTCAAATTTGTATAATGATAACGATGTCTTGAGCAGGGATGTTGAACAATATTGAAAAGTTTTTTGAAAGGTATTGAAAAAAGGGGTATTGAACGGGAATGAAGAAGCAGTATTTAAGGGTATTCAATAAACGGTACTGAACAACCAGTTTTGAACCGTATATTGAGTGGCAGTGAACAAATCGTATTAAGCGGTAGTGAGTAAGCGGTATTGAACAAACGGTACCTACTAAACCTTATTGAACAAACGAAGCTAAACGGCATTGAACGAACACTACTGAAAAACCAGTATTAAACGATAGTGCACAAACGGTACAAAACGGTAGTGAACAAACGGTATTAAATTACCCTGAACAAACTGTATTAAACGGTAGGGAACAAATAGTACTAACCAATAAACGGTATCAAACAGGCAGCATTGAGCGGCGTAGAGCTTCCGCACTGAACGTCATTGAACAAAAGGTATTGAACAAACAGTATTCAAGAAATGGTATTGAACAAACTGTGTTGAACAAACGGCATTAAATGGTAGCTCTTTTAGAATCAAGATAATAAAGCTATTCATTATTTGATCAGGGCGCGGGGCCGAAATACTAAAAGCACAGCGTCCCGACGTGTTTCGTCTCTGCGGTGGTAGGAAAAATCTACCGAATCCCAGCTCTGAGTCTCAATACTAACTGACGAGAGAGAATCTGCAGTTAACAGGCCGATTAACATTACCGGCCAGTGCCCTCATGATATTGTGGTCATGCTGCACTTAACACAATTTTCGACAAAGTTAAACGCGGGTTTAACAAAGTTTTCCCCGTAGAAACGTGAACAAATATACATATATTTTTCAGAATTAGAAACACCGTGTTCATTACAGAATAAACTTGAGGTAAATACTGTTGAATCGTGGAAGATATGTTTGCAAGATTTTCAGAGTCAGACAGATGTGCAATGTGCAGTATGGATTATACAAACCTACTGTAATATTTACCGAAGCAAAAGAGCGCTTGTCCCCTTATTGGAACGTCTCAGAAAGCGATGGAGTCATCGTTGGTGAACTGATTGAATTCAGTTGCAACGGTATTGAACGGTACAGAACAAACGGTATTGAACAAAGCCTTCACGACATCCCCCATAATACGTACTCGTACACGTATCCTTCGGAGTCACACGTGCATTCAGCGGTGCGGGCGCGCGCACGAACGCACGCACACGTAATCGTATCAAGGCTGAGCGGAGAGGCAGGAATGTGATCTGTGACCCCGCGGTGAATGTCAGGGTGTGCGCGGTGGGGGAGAGGTGCGTGCAATGCGCTTTGTGCATCTGCTCCCTCCAGCCTATGGCATTATTGTCTAAATACTTAAATATATAGATAATAAAAATATGTATATTATTTAATTGTATGTATACGAATCATAATGAACGCCAACGTGTGTTGGGATGCCCTAATAGATACAGTGAATATAAATTGAGACATATGTTTAGAATAGATATAAATTTACATACATATATAATGCTCTCTCTATGGATGTATAAATTTATGCATGTGTGGGTAAGCATAGTTTTACAATTATGCCTTTCTTTATATTTTTATCATACACTTACATGCGTTTATTTATGCATTTTTTAAATTAAAAGGTTTAATCTGGAAAAAAGTAACTGCATATATATATTAAACATGTTTATTAGGGCTCCCAGCCACAAGTGTATATATTAATTTCTATGCTTGTTTTTTTAATGATAATCGATAGTCGAAAACTAGGCCAGGTTGGAAATGCTGGCGAAACTGAAGAAGCCTCAACGGTGCATGGACTTTTTGCTTTGCGCAATTTCAAATTGACGCCTTGACGACGTCACTGGAGTACATTTAAGCAGCATCATGAATACATGATTTTCATTTTCTTCCCACACAAAAGCTTGACCAACAAATTAATTTTATTGATGATTTGCTCTGAGTTTACAAAGCATAAGCGAGTAGGAGATCAGCGAAGGAAATGAACAAGATTTCTCTTTTTAAGAACCACCATAAAAAGTAATGAAAACGAGGATTTCGTTGAATTTGTTCTCTTTCGCCATCATATTAGGACGACGCAGGCCACTATTTGATAAAAAAAAAAAGATAACTAGCAGCGTGTCTAGGATACGAACGCCACAGAACTCCAAGACAAATGCCACAAGATTGGTGTTCTCACTATTAGTCATGTGGGAAATTATCTTGTACCGAACAGAATTTTTTTAGGATTTTCATTACTTTTTCTGGGTTTCCTATACCATTCTCTGTAGCTATGATACCATTGTGATTAAATCGCTACCACTTCCTGAAGTTCTTTTTTTACCTTATTGGATACGGATGACAATGAACCAATATACACATGCCACAAGATTCAATTACTCCCTATTGGCAGTCAGCAAAATTTCCTTGTTTTCCGCATGGATAAAGTGTGGCTACTGTATTTCTTAGAGCAAATGACACTTATGTTATTTTCTTATACTGGACCTAGCCGTGTAAAAATGACGACAAAGAATTTGCACGGACGCCCCTTCACGGCAGCTGCTCGTGGTGGTGATGCTGCTGTGGTGGACACGTTGCACCTGCCTACTTGATCTTCCTATTGAAATATCAAAAGGGGCGAGTGCGTTTAGTTTAGATTAGATAGGCGGCAGTAGACGAACCAATTAACACGTCCATTTCCAAAGAGACACCGGAACTCACGCCCCGGCCCTCTATGAGCTATTGCCATTGTGTTAGTAGGATATAGAGGACTGGAGAACGTCAGGAGAAAAAAATGGAAGACGAAAGAAAAAAAGAAAGAATTCATGGAACCCATGCATGAGGGTGTTCACACAACGTATTAATGCTTGTGGAACAAGAAACCGGGAAGGAAGAGAAAAACAGAGCACAAAGTGATGGGAACAAAAGAAAGAAAAGTGGGCACGAAAGAAAGACGTCCAGAAGGCCTAATATATAAATATAAATATATAATATAATAATATAATATAATAATAATATATAATATAATAATATAATATAATAATAATATATAATAATATAAATATATAAATCTATCACATTGGCTGAAACTATACGTTAGTGTATTCTGAATTGTATTCACGATGCAAAGGTTGGGGATTTAATACTTGGTCGCAATGTAACCCATACTGGAACTTTTTTTTTAAATTTCCGTAATAAGTAAAGGGTCCTACGAAAATTAGCAAAATTTAGGATGCAACGCATTAATTCCGGAAGAGAATGTCCGAATATGAAGAACGGCGAACACTGGTTTTATAACACGGTATTGGTCCGGCTGGACACATAAACCTACTACATATACTACGTAGGTATACTACAAATACACATATACCACTCCGTATCCGGATGCGCACACACACATATATCGTATTAATGCACTGGCTACAGGGGTTGAGCATCAGGGGCAAATGACCACTTTCCGCTACATGAATTTTGGTTGGGGCGAGTTATACACAAGTTTTTCCACCTAACGGGACAAACTTGTAAAGAATGCCCACCCTAAACTCCTTTAAGGGGTGCATTTGCCCCTAATGCCCCCAATCTATCTCCAGATCTACCAGTACGTTAATGTGAATATGTGTCACAGTCAAACACATATGGTTGCAAAGACCAAAGAAGAACGTTCCTCTAGTTAAATTACTCGATGAAACCGTAGGGGATGATTGTCATTCGCGATGGAAGTGAGAAACGTTATATTCCCGTAAATATAGCTGTATCTGTCTATATTTGTATATATTTCTGTAGAAGCAAAAATGAATCTCTCTGTGGTTTTACTGAGAGTTATTCTGGGAACAAATAGACTGCTCTGGTCGTCCAAGTGGAGCGGCCGCTTGGGCTCCGTACAGTAGTCTACTTGGGACTTTTGCGTTGCGTGTGGGTTTGTTAAGCTTCAGCCGGATGCAGACGATAGTCTTTTGTTCTGTGTTTAAACTTCACCGCGTTCAAATGCGTTGTTGTGTCTGAGAAAACAACAAAAAGGACGCTACTTTTGAAGACTGCATTGGCTAAAAATTTGAAGACACAAGTGCACTAGTGATATGTACTTGCTGAGGCAGCGGATACGACGGTAAACATTTTATCGAAACTTTTACTAAACACACTGTAGTCTTTGCAAGAGAAGTACGAAATACTCGAACGCGGTGAAGTGAAAACACAGGACGAAAGGCTATCGTCTGCAGCAGGCTTTATGGAGTTTCCTTCGTTCTTACGTCGCCAGTCTCGTGTATCCTAATAGTAATCCAAATATAATAACGGACATCTACGATCAATATTCCGTTACGGTTTCTTAGTAAAATAACACGACAACGTGTTTACTAGTTCACTTATGACTTCAGCCATCTATATATAATAAAAAAAACACTCTTGTTTAGTAGTCCATTACAAGTATCAGCTCTTCCCACGCAACTCTAGACCCTCGCCGTGTCTCACCCAAGAGAGGTGGAACACAGAAGTTTACAAGGTGTTCAGGGCATCTGCCCCCCAGCACGCCACATTTCCTGGGTCAAGTGTCACCGAGCTCGAGGAAGGAGAGCGTCGGGTCGCCGAAGATGACGGCGCTGTTCCGTTCTGCTTAGATAAATCTGGTCATACGAGCAATGGTTTTGCTGTTTTGAAGACAGTGCGTGTATGTCTCTCCTTGCCGCCCATCAGTTGTGTCTGTTCGGGGCGAAGTGCCTCTAAGACCTTCACTGTGAAACTCGTGCTATACTGCGGGCTGTTATTTTTTCAGCGGAAACAGTAGTTGACGGTGAATTTTGTCAAGTTTTCTTCTGGGAGATATTATAGAATTGGTGTTGGTCAGACGTGATTCAATGCCACTTTTGATAAAGCTATAGGTATTAGACTGGGGTTGGCTTTAATAAAGGTAAGGAGCTTTATATCATTATTATTTATCGAAGAACAATTGATATTGACATGGACAATGGATGCATAAATGTTGTCTTCAAACAGAGAAACGGCAAAATAGATAATCACAAAAAATGGTCAATTACATCTAAGAACATTCCTAACGTTTCCTGCAAATTTCACGAAAATGCTTTTATACCTTTTTGAATTACCTATGCTACCAGGAAAAACAAGGTAGACGATCAAACGAACAAACAAATGGCTGAATGGATCATCAAAAGTGAATCATCTGTTCCTCCGAATTAACATGCTTAACAATCTTTGTGAATCTCATAAAGACCGTCCATATTTTTTTTGATTTATCTAAATGACAGATAAATATACATGAAGACAAGTGCCGACGAAATCATTACCTCTTTGGCGGAGGTAATTAGAGAGCTCATGCCAAAATAATAAGCACACGTTCAGCTCTGAACTCTCAACCTAAGTACTTTCGATGGGCATCTTGGCTGCCGCGTTTTACCGTTGTGCGGGACCGCGCGTACACGATTACCATCACTTACCATCACCGAGAATGTCCAGGGTTCAGACTCGTGCTACCGGCACGATGCGCTTGCTGAACGTCTGCTCATCAAGTCATATGTAACAGCAGAAATTTTATCGAGTTGCCATTACAAATTGCTACTATTTACATACGTAACTGCTGTATGTAGCTTTACTGGAGCAGATGTACCGACTCTCAGAGGCGTCAACTTGAATATAACGTGTCAAAAAGGCGGGGTCGGAATGGCAAGAGACGTTACCAGAAAAACAAGAGAAGTTACCAGTGTAACAAGAGACGTTACAAGAATAGCAATCTACCTTAAAGAGAATAGCAAGCTACGTTAAAAAGGATAGCAAGAGACGTTACAACTAAAACAAAAGACGTGACAAGAAAAACTAAAGGCATTACCAGAATAACGAAAGACGTTAATAGAATACTAAGACACGTTCTTAGTATAATAACGTGAGGCGTTACCAATATAACAAGAAGAGTAAGTAACGCTATAGAAATAAGAGAAGGCAGGGGGGAGAAAGGCAGACACGCTAAGCATCACGTTACGTTACGCTCACTGCTCCCGACACCGTAACGCTCGTGAGCCACGCACCGTAACGGTCCCACGGACAGCTGTGTAGACGCACGCACGGGCTACTGGTGCTCCGTCTCAGGGGGGTAATTCTGAACCGACGGGTGCAGTAACCAGCCTTGTGACTGACATGATTGGAAATCAAGGCTTAGCCTTAAGGATTCTACATGAAAGTGGAAGGAAAAAGTTAGTTTGTAGAGTAGGTAGCTACTACTTAAAAGTGAGATAAAAAATGAGTTTACCGAATTCTATGCGAAAGTTTAACGAAAAATTTACTTTCTAGAATTCAAGGTGAAGTGGAATGAAAAATTTAGTTTTCAGAATTCTACGTGAAGTGGTATGAAAAAGTTAATTTCCAAAATTCTACGTGGAGTGGAATGAAAAATTTAGTTTCAAGAATTCTACGTGGAGTGGAATGAAAAATTTAGTTTCAAGAATTTTACGTGAAGTGGAATGAAAAATTCAATTTTGAGAATTCTACGAGGCAGTGGAATGAAAAAATTAGTTTTTAGAACTCTACGTGAAGTGGAATGAAAAATTTAATTTCCAGAATTATACGAGAAAGTGGAAAAAAATTCAGTTTCCAGAATCTACAAGAAAGTGGAATGACAATTTAGCGTTCAGAATATTACGTGAGAGTGGAATAAAAAATTAAACCCATAATTCAACGTCATAGTGAATTCAAAAAGTTAGTTCAGACCCACTATTGATGCAATGTACATTTCTCCAGATACCCCATAAGCACTTATCTCTTGCTCATTTTTTCTGTAATTCCATATGCGCAATTCACCACGTATTTTATTAGTGTAGCTTACCGTTTATTG
>LQNS02277812.1:15745299-15759398 GCA_001587735.2 Parhyale hawaiensis | reverse complement strand
AATTTAAGGGGAATAGAGCCGAGAGAATTTAAAGGGAGTCGGAGCAGGTAGAATTTAAGGGGAGTAGTAGCCGATAGAATTTAAAGGGAGTTGGAGCAGGTAGAATTTAAAGTCAGTCGGAGTCGGTAAAAAGGAGTCGGAGTCTGTAGAATTTAAAGGGCATTAGAGCAGGTAGGATTTGGGAAGTCGAATTTGGCATTAGTTGGAGTCGGAAGTTAGTGCTCGTCTTCGATCTCTGAGGAGGAACTGTTGCACTAATCACGTATGGCTCGGTGAGTTTCTTCAGACTTTTGACCTTCAGCTGAGCAAGTGACGTAAAATGACAAAGAGCTAATACTTTGTTTTAGTCTAACCTACGTTAAGTGTTTACTATTGCTAGTGAGTAGTTAATCCAACTACAGCCAGACGTAATGCTAGTTATTTATAGTTTATGCCTTCATTATCAATTTCACTTTTCAAATGATGGAAATTCTGTAAGACGATACTGAAAATACAAATGCGCCATTGCCAATGCAAAATATTGGTACCGGTAGGTATACTTGCTTTAGCTTCATACTGGCGTATATTGTAAACTGCGAGTACCTACTAGTACGAAGCCCGGCTAACAGTCTTCTTGTATGGTAATTAATTACAAACTAGTGTACCTGGCCGTCAAAAATGACGTCAATGAATTTGAAATTACTAACGTAGGATGGACTTTGCTTACAACTTGAAGGAGAGCACGAGCTTAGTATTATACACAGGCCTAAATTCTGTAGAACGTACAATGCAAACCTTCCTTCCCTTATGTGATACGCAGAACAAAAATCCTTTCAAGTCCGCAGTCGAGCATGATTCTTACTATAAAATGAACTCGGTATCCAAGATACTCGATATAATATATGTAAGAAATTTTTAATGAACCATAAAACCATTTCATCAATGGAAATCAAATTAGATAAAAGGTATTGGCTGCCAAGAAATTCTTGAGTTCCTTCCCAGCCTGCGGTACGCTGTAGCATATCTGCAGAATATCTCATCCTTTACTCCGTCGATCAAGTATACCGAACTCAATTTACGCTTGAGCGTGAACTCACAGCAGCTGCAGTTTGGATGTGAGAAACCTCATATGAGAGTACAAATTACGATGGGTTAGAGTGCTAAGATAAGCTGTATTATCTTCATTTATGGTTTTCATCGTTGGTAAAGCAAGTAGTTCATCCAAATATAAGATTAGCTACCATATGCACCTGCGTTTGCCATCGTTTACAACCTGGTCTATTTTCCGTCCATAAGTTTTCTAACGAAGCGTGAAAGAATTACCACAGTTTCCAACCTAGCCTAATTCGAAGCGTGACAGAAAATAAACAGTTAAATCAACAGATCAATACACATTGTGTTTATTACATTGTAGATAATAAATTGAAGAACATGGTGCTAATGATGCAAGACGTAATTGCAAACATCGCTGATAGCTACTTTTTTTTGCGCCATGGAAACGTATTGGGGAAAAGTTCTTGCTAATGCGGAAATATTGATTCCCAACAGTCCACGGTTTGGCAACATAAGGATGGTAATAATGCAGTACGGTATAAGTTAACCCAAAATGCATAAGCACGACCACGAGCACAAACAGCTATGCAGGGTTGCCAATTTAGAGGTAAAGTCGCAAGATCAAGAGACTTGGGACATCGATTCGCAAGAAAATTTTTACCAGTATTTTCTAAAGATATTGCATTTACCACTGTGCGTGTAATTCAATAGGGAATTAGAGCTAAAGTGCTATGGAGAGATAATTTAATAGCAATAAAATTGACCTTAATTATTGAATTTTGCCCCATTTTGCATACGAATACGAGAAAAATTATAGTTTTGCGGTATTTTTCGATTTCTGGTGGTGTCAGCTCAATTAGCGCCATTTGCCAAGTACCATTTGCCAACACTGTAGTTATGTTGTGTATAGAAAAACTATTGCACACTTTTTGTCGAACAGGTTCACTGCTATTAAAACGTAGTCCTATAATATAAATAAATTAGGGCAACAAGAAGAAGAAATGAGCATCCGTGACTTCAAATAAGAAAATAACAAAAATTACTCACCATTTCCTTCTTCAGGAAGATGAGCTTGTTGGTGAGGCCGTCCCTGGAGTCCTCTATTTCCTCAACCAATTTCCTTTTTTTCAACCACTCCGCCCTGAAGGCCGAGGCTGCGCTACCTGATCTGGCAACACTGGGGTCCTGAGAACCAATCGCAAGGTTTTTCCTTTGCAGCACAGAACTTTTGGATCCGATACAATCACCAGCATCTTGCCTAAAAGAAACACTTTTGGGTTGCGAAATATCACTTTTCACTGACTCTTCTTTACTATTTCGGTTACCCTCAAGAGAATTGGATCTGACAACTCCAGCATCTGTTTTCAAACCAACAGTTTTAGCTCGTGAAGTATCTCTAAGCACTAGCTCTTCTTTACCATCACGATTATTTACATCTTGTTTACAATCCTCCGGTTTTCCAATGCCACTGTTCCTCGATATTTCTGTATAACACTTGACTTGATCACCGATAGAAGTTGTACACTCCTGGTTTGTGTCACGCTGGTCCGTATTATCAATATAGTTCTGGGACATTAATGTCAGACTCTCACTATTATTAGCATAATTACCTTCTTTCGCGCGGAAATCGTCAACGCGGATGTCAGCATAATTGCCTCCACTGGTGTTACAGGCGGCAACACTCTGCATATCTTTCTTAGCTGAAGCTGTAATTAGATTGTGATAGCAGTTGGCACACTCAGATTTGAGGTTGGAGCTCGACGAGTTGTTGTTTTCACATCTACGCTCAATGTCTTTGCTAGAAGGTAGTGGTGTTTCTGCATTGTGAGATGCGGTGCTAGCACCATCGTAGTTATTTGTGCTAGGACTATCCCACAATATTCTTGTTTTAGAAAGCCTAGTGCGGAAGAAATGTTGGCATGCTACCGGGTCCATGTGCTTGTCCAAAATAACTTCACCGAAGATGTCGGCCTGCGAGGTGACCACCTCCCTGTGGTTACAAGAAGGTTGGGTACTAGAACGAGATCGAGGGGATTCTGTCTTTGGAACCATGGAGTCAGAAGTGCTACAATGCTGACTGAGTGCTGGAAGAGAAGGATTGTCTTTCCGTGTCCGCTGATGGCTACATCCACAAGGACTATTTTGATTACAATGCCCCGAAGAAGCAACAGGCTTTGAACTAAGGTTGGCGCACGCAGACTGGGGATGGGTACAGTGCCCAGTTCCGCTGCATGAACGAGAGGAAGAATCATGGCACTTTGTTGTACTGGGATTGTGTTGTAAAGGATTGGCGGATGTATCATAACCAACTTCGGCCACATTGCTTGGAGTTCCAGCGTGGTTAGCGGAAGCAGATCTGCTTCTATCGTAGAACATGTCAGCCGGAAGCGTGATTTGTATTTGGGGTGCAGATCCACTTCCTTGGCCGGCCGGAGCGCTACCGATGAGATTGATGTTAATGGAATCAGATTTTACATTGGGTGGGTATTGCGCCGGAGTCTTTTGATGGAAAGAAGCAGGTACCAAATCGCCTACCGATGATGGCTGATAGTTGACTAAACTGTCTGAGTTATTGGCATGGTTTTGATGTTGGCAGCAAGAGCATCCCAGTTGACAAGTTCCTCTTGCAGAACATGCGGGATTAGGGGCAGAAGACACGTTCGATCCAGACATTAAGGCTTGCATTTGATTCCCTTGACATTGAACAGTCGTTTCTTGATACAAGATCTCTTCGATTGAAGCTCTATTTTCTTCAAGAGGAGGTATAAGAATGGCACTTTGATTGTCCAATTCTTCTTCGAAAAATATCGGGTCCACCCCTCGTATTTTTCTATTGCCCCGTAGGTGACTGGCACTTCGCATGAGTGCTGTGTTGTGAGGGAGTCTTGCTTCTCGGCTGGTTATCAAATCAGGCATGTAAGACCGATGATAGGTATCGATTCCTATCTCCCTTCCAATATTACTTGGGTCCGACGAAGCCGAAAATTGAGGGCAAGGATGGGAATTTTCCTGGATAGGAATCGAAGAAATTCCACTAGAATTAGGCGAATTGGGAATAGCTGAATTTTCAGAATTTGGAAACTCTGGGTCGCTGCCGTTACAAAGCTGTCGGCTGAGCCCGTCTCCGGGGGCAGTCGAAGAATTGGTCCAGGAATCGGAAGCGTTGGAGGAACAAGTGCGTTGACTCACAGTGCTAGTCAAACTATGGAGATTTTCCGCCGATCTCAAACTTCTCTCGACGGTGTTTTGACTGCTCACTGAAGCGCCACCGAGGGCGCTGGAAGGGGAATACAGATTCATTCTGCGATTGAGACTCGACGTGGAATTGCTCCGTAGACTTCCGCAATTGGAGCTGCTACTGCTGCTGCTGTATCCACTCGAAGCACTCAAGCAAGACATGGTGTCATAGACGTTGTTAGAGGTTAAACTAGTCGGATGACTAATCATTCCCGAAACCTGCTGAACACCGAAATCTGGAGGTATTTTACTTGTAGAACCACAGTGAGAAACAGTTCCAGGTTCTTGCGTCAAACAATTTTCGTCTGATTGCAATTTAGCTCTTTCGTTGTAATCACCTGAAGCATGAGGAAGCCCGTTGCTTTGACTGAGGGCGTTCAGATTTCGCTTTTCTTCTTCGATAGTGTGTAACTGCAGTTGTTCCTCTTGTATTTTCTTCAGTATTTGTTCTTGCTCGAGTTGTTCTTGCTGCTGTCGATGAAAGTTCTCAAGATACTGAAGAACGTGGGGATTAGAAATAGGTCTTTGTTTCTGCCTCCCAACACTGCCACTGGGATCCGCTTTCCGTAGTTTGACGTCGCTCGTATCATACACTTCAGAATCATCTTTGGCATGACCGTTCACTTCCGATTGCCGTAATATTCCTCTGCTACTTGAGTTCGAGACAAAACATTCAAATTCACCGTAACTGAACGTGCCCCCAACGTCATTGTCTAATAAGCACAAGTCGGATTCGGATTTTCTTTTGAGTCTCTGCCATAACGTACCGCCTATGCTGCCGGATAAGTTAGATTTAGAACTAGAAGAAGACTGACTGGATGCAACGGCCGTCGTTAAGGCGAGAGACTTTGAACTTCTAATTGAAGCACTATCACAACTAAGAGGAACAGACTGTAAATGCTTGAGGGGATGTCTCTGCAAGTCTTCAATGCCCGATTCAGAATCAAATTTTAGCGATAGAGAAGATCCACTGTTTCGTTTGAGTGCCCTTAGTTTCTTTTGTTCAATGAGTGACAAGCCTTTTCGAGGGCCTGGACTATCGGAAGGCTTTTCGTTCTGAACAAAAAGTTTACCGCTGGATGAGTCTAAAAAATTTAAAGGCACATTGTTGGGGAATGAAAGTTTGGGATCGAGAAGCAGTTTTTCGTTGTCGGCGCGGAGTTGGAGTTTGGCGCCGGAAGGTAGGTAGTCCCCTTGGGAACGGTCGGTGGGCAACCTAAGTTGCATTTCGGCCGCGTAATGGACCCCCGAAGAGGAGGCCGGCGTCTGCTGTATCTTGTATTGGCCGCTCTTCATGTTTGCCTGATGGAATGAAACATACATGAGTGTTTTAACGTACCCATCTTGAAAAAATGATATGTTATGCAAATAATGGGAAATCAACAAGCACATCAATAACAAGAGAGCACTCTGAGAGTGCATACTTCCGCCAAACAAGACAATGTGAGCAAAAAAATTAAATAAGTTCTGAAACTAGGATTTCTATTTTAACATCGCCAGAATTTGACTATTTGTACTGCGTGGCATTTCTAAGTGCTTTTGTAAGTTTCTGAAAGATCTGTCTTTAACTTTTTGAGCTATATTCTGACCAACACTAAGACAAACATAAAGTAAAGTACAGACGAGTCGACTATCACCAAGAATTGGTTAGTTGTGTCTCTCAACATTTCTAACGATCCCAGTTAGCTTCATGAGGTTTTTTGATAACGTTTTCAGTTATCTTATTGATACATGTAAACAAACAGATACAAACAGACAAACAAACTAACAGATCATCACAAAAATTTAGTTAATTGCTCTCTGTAACATTCCAGCAATTCTTGCAAATTTTAATGAAGATCCGTTCATAACTTTGAGTTATGTCACAGACAAAGGCAGACACACACAAAATGGTTGACCGGATCTTCACCAAAAGCTTATCATCTGTTTCTCCAAACATACCCAAGAATTCAGGTAAAAAAAATTCATGAAGATCCGTCAATAAATTGATCAGTTATCTTGGCAACAGGCGAACAAACTCCGTTAATAACATAACTTCCTTGGTGGAGGTAGTAGCAATAATAATAGTGACCGGAATCGGGTAATCGTCTTGAAATTTCCATAGGAAGCAGGCAGACGATACACATACACACACCCATAAATTTCCCAGTACTATTATAGTAGACGATCTGCCTCCATAGTGCGATTATGGTACCTAGTCGATTGTTCAAAATTTATAAGACAACTACATTATCGAAAGCAGCCAATTTCATTATATTACAATTGAAAACAATAAAAAATGTGTCCTAACACCTAATCTAGGTTAGGTTGTTAGGTTAGATGTTAGGACATATTTTTAACGTTTTAAATGGTAATATAAATAAATTGACTGCAATAATTAGTAGGCCTTCTACCGTGGGTGGAATGCCTGCTATATAATAGCACTAATTTCCCGACGGACCGACTAAGATTACAACAAACATTTAATTGGAATGAGATGCGGCGATGTTGCTCATTTAAACCCTGCTCATGCATACAAGCCGGCAGGGAGAGAAGGGGACATTAGTGCCTCATTGACATGTAAAGCTGGTGCCGTTAAATGGACGGACGTGGCTGGACACGATGCGGAAAATTCTCACTACACAATTGAAATTACCAAAATGAGACGAAAATTATTGTTAGAGAAAGTTTTATCAGATTTATTATCTTTTTCTTAATGGACACGCGTGGCAGTAGGTAGATCGGACGAAAAATTCTCAAGAATATATTAAGGGCAGTACTACCTATACCTATCGTAATACTAACCTTGGCGGAGAAAGTTTTATCTGTTTATACATCTTAAAAGCATTTATTTTCAGGTAGGCTTGAAGCGTTTCTTACAAAAGTACCTACTTATAACCGGTTTACCGGAACTGAGGACACGGTTATACATTGGTACTTAATGCGGGAAATATATTCCTTGAGTTGTCTTGAGGGGCTATGGACAAGGTCCAGGAGATATTCAGCCCCTCCTCTCAGCTGCCAAGAACCACAGCGAATTAGCTAAGATGAGAACAGAGGTGACAATTATGATCAAAATCTCTTCTCCTCTCATAGATTTTAAGTGATCCAGTTTCCACGACTTGATTGTAGTTGGGTAGGAACGTGGTACCACACAGGTCACTTTGGTCGGCACGGGGCAAATTTCCCCTGTCATTTTTCCAATATGCTAAAATTGGGCTAAAATCCTCTTGAATTGAATTAATATTCTAATATAGTACTGTGAGAGCATTAAATACTGAAAACCTCCCCCGGAGAGAAATAAACGTGCTACCGTTATCATTACAGCAGTACTCTTCAGATAGCTACAACCGGGATAAGAACTTCTTACCATGCAGACACTGTCGGCATTTACAATTTGAGAGAACCTGCTGGACAAATTATCCCCTGTTTACGGTATTACAAAGTCAATTCAAGCAAAATAGACATGCTGCGCTCTTGTTATAATTTCAACAGTTCACTAAACAAGAGAAGCAGGCAGGTGCAAGGTAATGACGTCACTAGTGAAGCAGGCAGGTGCAGGGTAATGACGTCACTGCCCGTCTCCCGCGATGACATCACTACAGTACCGAACCGAACTGAACTAAGGCCTTCTAGAACACACTCTCTGTTTAGGCACTTAAGGGGGCCTTGACTGAACACTGTTAGTAACACTGTTAGTTTAAGAGCTTGTACGCACGCTCGTCAAAAGAACGAGCTCCGTTACCTCCGTATCCAAATGCGTTGATTTGTCCATTTAAGCAACAAAACACTGCAAAGAATTTTGATTTATAATTCGCTCCAAGTTTGAAGAGATGTCTTTAACTTGCCCAACTAAACGGCATTTGCAGAGCAAACTGAAGTGACGGCTAACATTTTTACACCTGTTGCGGTAAACGCAAAGCTGTGTTTGCTAGTGCTCAACAAACGTTCGGACGCTTAGTGGAGGAATTTCGTTCTTTTAATTAGCATTTGCACCAGCCATAAGGCTCCGTACCCAGTGCAGAGGCTATCTAACACAGGAAGAAATTACATACGTCCAAATCGTATGTCAATAAGGATGTGAAATTTATACACGAAGGTGTCCTCACGCAGGATCAATGCGCTTGGAATCGAATTGGAAAAAAGGAAGAAAGTCACAGAGAAAGTAGACCCTATTAATTGATTTCGACGTCACACAGGATTTTTTGGTCACGTAACAGCAATCTCGTTTTTGCGCATCAAAATGCACTTTTTTGACCCACTTTGTGGATCAATAGACGCGAAACCCATTGATATAATAAACTTGAAGTAATTTTCCCTACTGCCGCTGTAGACATCATATATATATATCTTGTGTTTTATACCATTCTATGTTTTCTCGTGCTTTTGATTTGATCTTGGGTAGCTTTGACGCCATAGCACAAGCTCCACCTACGAGCGACCAACAGCCAATTAGGATCGCTAACGCGCGTAGTGGAGTAGTGACGCCACAGCCCAAGCCCCGCCCCAGCAACAGGCTTAGATGAGCGCTTATGCCAATACTCACCGATTGACTTGCAGTGCGATTCCTCAGCAGAGGAGGGACTTGGATGTTAACCTGAAAAATTTCTAAATCATGAACACCAAAATTCACTTATGGCCATCATTTTACCGGCCCTTAATAATTCTGTTTAGTTCACTTCATCTGTAGACACAAGAAAAATGGGCCGTTGTGAAAAATCTCATTCAATCACTTAAGCATAAGACTGAAAAAATTTCTTCTTAGCTCACTGCTTTTTCATCTCCATAGCTGTACTCCGAGGACGTAGACCTTCGTCAGGCAAAGCAAAAGCTTCAAGTCAGAATACTAGGTAAACTGATAGACAAAGGGAAGGATCGTCAGCAAAATTTAATACTCTGTTCTAAGTGACATTTCTAACCGTATACCTATATGAAATATATTAGTAGTATAGTCTATACAGTAGGGTGGAGCATTTTTTAACTTTTTTGGTTTTCCTTAGAGATTAGTTTGGAAAAGTTGCCAAATGGGGAGAAAAGGCCCAAAGACCTTTTAAAGTTGGAAAAAAGTACTCTTGTGGGCGAATTTTTTTTATCATTTTTGTATATACACTAAGCAGTAACTATACACCAGAGAAACAACCAGGTATAGTTTTAAGCAGCCAGTGAAAGGCTAAGTGGGCAAAATGGGTGGGTGGAGGAGGCCGAGCTTCATATCTGCTCTTATTCGAGACCCGGCCCCTTCATCCCTTTGTTCTATCCACTTAGCGTTGCGCTGACTGCCTAAAACTTTGCCTGCCTGTTTCTCTGGTGTATAGCAACTGTTTAGTGTACAATTTTTTTTTTCGCCCACAAGAGCATTTTATTTCAACTCCAATGGTCTTAGGACAGTAGAAGATATCCTTCTAGGAAAAAATGCTTTAAACACAATTTTTTTTCCCCATTTGGCAACTTTTCCGAACTAGCCACTAAGGAAAACAAAAAAAGTTGAAAAACTCTCAAACCATAATATACAGTATACAGCATAGGCACATTCAATAAGATTTAATTCGACACACTGAAATTGTGGCCAACCTAAGCTATATATATATATATGTCTTCGATGCCTAGGTACACAATCATGGACTGCAAGGAGGGTTAGTAGATAATGGGAACAGTGTACAGTAAGTACTGGCCAGGGATTTTATTTTATTTTTTTTTTGTTCTTTGATGAATGCTTCCTTTCCACCAATCACAGGCTCCCAGAAATTCGTGCACCCAAGCAGTGAGTCAGCATTGTCGGAACGTTCGGCTTCCGATTTCAGTAGCCGTTGTTGCCTCCTTTACGAAACCTCACTGCTGGACTGCACCTTAGATATGTACCTCACGGTCTATTTACATAGGGACTTATGCCACGGTGTCCCAAACTCCAAGGAATCTTTTTTTTGATCAACATCGGAACCTCGAAAACAATTCCAAGTCTTACATGGGATGCAAGGGCCAATGTTCAGCCTAGGATTCCTATCTCAAGGAAGTGGAACAAGTATATTTTACGGAATTTCCCGAGCACTGTCTTTGGTTCCCGAAAAATACCGTGAAATTAAACCACAATACGAGACGCAGGGCTTGCACCGAGTACTATAAATTTCTCGGGAATTAAAAACAGTGCCGGGAACACATGGTGTAATACTATTCCCGATTCCCGGGAAAGGAACTCAAGTTCCCACAGAAGGTCGCGTTATCACTATTCCTATCTTTCTTCCCTGCATGCATGCGATGCAATGCGTTCTAACATGTTAATGTTTCTTTCCTTCCTCCTTCCTTGTAAACAATAGGAAAGTACGTAGCTCGTTGTATTCTAATTCACTGTAAATTTTTAGGTATAGCTATCTGAAAAACATGATGCTAATGACACTTCCTAAGTCAACTGCGTAAACAGAGCTGCCGGATAATTATAAACTCGTGCCCATTTTAGAACTTTCGTTGCTGCTAGCAGCCTAAAGGCAACTCAACCAATACCTTTCCGTTGCCGCAGCACGGATTCAGCTTGCGCAAAATTTCCCTGTATTTGAAATTATAGAATATATATCTCGGTCATAATAGCAATTTTTACACCAAAGGAACCATTGCCCTTAATAAAGAGTCGCTAAAATCTACAAAGGTTGATATCTTAGGAATTAATGCACGATGTTTTTCGTAGATGGCATGCTGAAGTCACGGCCGCAACTAAGCAGTTGGATTAGTTGAGTTGGCTTTAGGCTGCTAGCGCCAATAGAAGTTGTTAGGGGGCACCGGACTCAACATTTCAGTAACTTTTTCAGCCGGCGCGCAGTTCCGTTCGCCAGGACTCAATAAGTCGTTCGAACAATCTGTGAAGAAAATACAGCGTAGAGAAAACCTGTTGTTAGTTTTGCCGCTACGGTTATGTCCTTTTAATAAACAACGTGAAAATACTCTGCATTCTGAGTTTCTCTTCACTCCAAAATTGCAGAGACATCCTAAACTTAACTGGCGATACTTGCAACAAACACTGTTTAGATTAGACAGCCGGTAGTCTTGTCGACAGAGCAACAGCAGCAGTTGGGACTCACGCTAAGACATTAGAGGCAAAAAATGATATAGTTTCTTATAACAAAATCAATCTTCCGATATCTGAGGCGAAATGCCAGGTGTTTAATTTCAAAGTATCAAAAAATCGATTAGATAAGACGGCTAAAAAAAAACCGCAGCTGTATAATGTATCCATACGAAGCATTCGCATGTTTTGCGCCAGAGGACCAGAGACTGGCAGGTCTCAAGGAATATATTTATAAACCAGCAACACAAATTTGTCATTGCTATGCAGAAACCACGCCATACAATTGCAGGCGCAACTTTATGCGAGCACGGCAACCCAATACCTATTTGATATCGGTAGCATAGATACGGTTACCATGAGCGACGAGCAAGTTGCTTTTCTTGACATTACGTTGTGAGTGCGAATGAATAGTGTCGCACTTGAACAAGTCCTTACACTATGAAGTATAGTCCTACTCCCTAAAATGGAGACTTCAGTCGGCCCCACATAATCGTACTGCTGCCAGCACCCGCAGTACGTTTCAAAGGGACGAAACCAAAGTTCCTGTCTCCAGGTCCGAACAAGTTACGTCAAGTGGGTTTGGCTTAGATCGATTTTGATGACCCAATCGAACGTGTCCTATGTTCAGTTAAGCTATGCTCATACGGCTCGACTTGTTCGATACTTCCGACAAGCACTTTGACTTCGCTATTTTGAATAGTGTTGCTAGCGTTAGAGGCAACCCGATTAAGCTTGACACAGCAGAGAACTCCACTATGTATATAGGGGAAAATTGAGATTTCGCAAGTCTCTCAGGGAAATGAATAAGATAAATGCCAAATAATTGAAACCACCAAATCGAAGCCGGGGCACCTGTCTGCAGATTCGGACAAGTTAAGCCTGAAAGGCATAATTTCGCTGACGAATCGAAATTGCCCATTAACGTACCAATAAATGATACGTCGGCCCCTAGTCCCCACGTTGACGGTAATGATACATAACGTGTCCTGGGGCATGTGAACTTCTCACTGTAATAGTGACTGAGTTATTAATAATGTTAAGAATAGTATTTTAACATAAAATTCGGAATGATTCTATGCTTAAAGCCGGTTCACAGAACCATCTTACGAGAGCGTTCTCTCAGTTGACCGTCCGAATAACCTATAGTTTTTGTAAAACTGATTGCTTACAATAAGATTTGTTAAAACGATAAGCTTCAGGTCAGTTAGCCCAAGCAAGTGTCACCGATGCCATTCTAAACTAGAGCACTCTAAGAGAGCATACCTCCGCCAGGCGATTCAACGGCAGCAAAAACTTCAAATCGGCTCTGAAACAATAATTTTCTTTGTATCAACTCCAAAATCTGATCATTTGTGCCTTTTGATAGTAATAACAGCTTGTGCAATTTTCTTGAAGATCCGTTCATAACTTTTTGATTTATACTGCTAACAAACGTTATGATAAACAGGAGTCAAACTTACAAACGAACTAACCGATCTGCACCAAAATTCAATCATTTATGTGTTTCAACAGTACTAACAACGCCTATAAATTTCATAATGATCCATTTACCTTTTTTTAGTAATTGTGCTAACAAGCATACACTTAAAAACAGTGACAATTCCAAAACCCAATTCCAAAACCCAATCACCAAAACTCTTCTTGGTAACAGCCAGACCAACAGACAGACAAACCCGACGAAAACATAACCTCCTTGGCGGAGGTAATTAGGAGTATATTACAACTCGAGAAGTTGATCATTTTTATTCTGCCTTTGAACTGTTTTGGTACGGTACCGATGGAATCCTCAGATACCCAGACCTATTAACCGTTTCGGTCATGACGGTATCTTCGGTTACCTTTGGGTAGCTGTATATACCTCGGGATAGAACAAACACACAAACAAACACATTTATTTCTCATGAGGATTCTGTGTCCACCAAATGATCGAACAGTGCAATTCGCCCTGTGAGGTATTCATTCTTAATAGTTCTAACGGGACAAGATAGAACTATCATTAGATGTGTTGAGCTCCATAAAGGGTTAATTGGACTCGAGGAAAACGTATTGGCAGGATCAGCTGAACAACAAAGAAAATAACAAACAAACATAACAAACGTATTTATTTTTCAAAGCACGTTCAAAATACCATCGTGAACTGTCCTTCACAGGCACGTATTTGAACTAGAACGATCTAGCTAGAGCGCCATTTTCAGCAATTCATTACACTTTAAGCCATGTTTTCGTGTGAGATGTCAAACATATATTTATTACTCACAGAGTTGCACCATTACACATATTAAACAGGGAAAATAAACAAGTTCAAACACAAGCACAGTTACATGCAGTGTAGTCACCCCGTCACTTTTAGAGCGCGAAGCACTCATCTAAATAGGGCATATAACGACAAAAAGCAAGCCTCTTTCTCTCAGCGCTAGATAAAGAAAGGCACTACAGGATCTTGAGCTGCCCCAACTCTCACTTTCTTGGAGCAATTTGACAACACACCCACTCACAACCACGGTCTGCGACCGACTGACCAGGCTTGCCGAACGCATTTTGATGAAAGTACCAGATTTGGCAATACAAAAGTACCAGATTTTAACGAAAACGTACCAGATTTCTGTTTCTTACATATTGCTATTAAAAAGGTGGAAACTATGAAAATAATAAAAAAACTTCATTCAAAGGGTATGAGATGATTGAATACTAACCAATATTCTTGTATAAGCTTGACACTAAGCTCGCTACTAGGCACATAAGAGGTACAATTGACATCACGAAGAAGACTTTTGAAGTAGAGGAGGGTATTTATTGT
>LQNS02277812.1:15537739-15559623 GCA_001587735.2 Parhyale hawaiensis | reverse complement strand
GAATATGTTATCTGCCCAATAAGTTTACTACTACTTTTTGATGGGCGTGTTCTCTGTACTGTTTCTGTATAATGTATGATTTTTAGCCTCTGGCATAATGTATGAGAGAGCAATAAAGGTATAAAGGTGTAAATCAAATCAACTGAAACGGACGGACTGGGTAAAAAGCAAGAGGGGTGTGCACCAGGGATGTGTGCTGTCACCAACTCTGTTCAGCCTATATACCGAGGAATTGGCTGCTAGGTTGAGGAGGAGCGGACTGGGAGTGAATGTTGGTGCTGACCAGCGACTGTGTTTGCTTTTGTATGCCGATGATGCAGTGCTTCTGAGTGAAAGTGGAGAAGATTTGCAACAGATGCTTGATACTGTGAGTCCATGGTTATGGTAGGGATTTCCATGATAAATTTAATGCTGAGAATAGCAAAGCATTACGTAGTAGTAAACTCAGCAGTAGATGATGTAAATAGGGTATGGCAGCTTGGGGGTTAGGACATAGGGCGAATGAGAGACTACGGGGTATATGGGTGGGTGAGCTTTGGTGTGACAGAACTAAACATGAGAAAGTAAGCAAACCTAATAAATGGTTGGGGCGACTGTGTAGTGCTGCCCACTTAAGGGCTTGCAAGTATGAAATTCTGAGAGAGATCTGGAAAGTGGTGGCTGTACCAAGTGTGATGTATGGAATGGGTGTTGTGCCATGGGATGAGGGTGAAATCAGCAAGCTAGAAGTGATACAAACAAAGGTTGCTAGGGCATGCAGCTCTCAGTGCGCCAAGGTCAACAGCAACAGAGGCACTCAGAGGGGATATGGGATGGAGCACATTTAAGGAACACATGATAAAGGGTATACTGCGCTATAAAGTACGACTAGAACGTATGGATAGTGTGCTAGGAAGGTGTACCTGTGGAATGTCCGCAAGAGCAAATGGAAAAAAGTGTGTAGACGTACAGTTGACGCTTGTGGCCTGCACGTTAGGTGGGTACATCAGGTACCTGGACTAGCTAGAGATGAATGGCGAGTGCTTGTGGCAGTAGGGGAAGGTCTGGATTGTTGTGTGCTGCAGTGGAGGAAAGAAATTGATACGCGAGTGCAGACATACGGACTAGATCAATTGCGTGGAAGTATGGAAGAAAGGTCGACTCTAGTATAGTACAGGAATAAAGAATATCCTAAGTATGAATGTTGGTATGATGAAGTAGAGGTGGCGACCTACTGTTCCAAGCACGGTCTCAGGCACTCAGTGTGAATACTCAAACCTATCGGTGGAATGAAATAGGAAGTCGAGTGTGCCAAATGTGTGACTGGGGTGAGGATGAAAGTGTAGAACATTTATTCTTGGAGTGTGCAGCATATTCACAGGAACGAGGGGTGAATGGGTGATGATGCAAGTGGTCCTGGAAGAGTGGGGTGCACAAGAAGGTGTGATGTACGAGAGAACGGGCCTGGAATGGTTGACTCGAATGCTTGGATGTGATGGAGCGGCAAGTGTTAGGATGATTGAGTGTGTCAAGGAGTACCTAGCAAGGGTGTGGGGTAAGAGAGAGGTGGTTATTAGGGGTAGATGATTTTAACACTGATTAAGGTGTTCCTAACTTACTTGGGCTCTACTTTGAGACCTAACATGGTTTAGGTATGAGTAGTCTTGTTTGTTGTTTAGGGATTAATAGGAATATATAGCTGGCGTTTATGCCTCCCTGATCTGGCTGTCCTGCACTGGGGGTGCCTCGGCCTGGGGAGATGCAGAGTTGAGTTGCAGTGTCTTGTATAGTCGAATGAGCCGAGCAACTTTTGCCCCCGAGTGTTTGCTGTTACCGGCCACCCTGTGGTGGCAAAACATGTATTATTTAGAGCTATGCAGGTATATACATCCAAAGATATGATGTTGCGGATTTGTCCATGCCCTATTGCACATCGCTCTGGAAATGGAACTTGGGTTACGGTAACCTTTTTTCAGGATGACGTAGCCTAGATCTGGCATGATTGCGACTCACCCCTGATACCCAGCTTTGTTAGAGCTAAACTGATAGTGTTTTCAGCATTGACAATATTTTTGTATTCATATCACGTATATACAGGGGGAGGTAGTCAGGTAGGCATGTTGGAACGTGGGGCAAGTGGGAACATTGCCCGTTGAGCAAACGAAATATAGTTTGGTTTAAATCCCACAAAGGTTTTACATTATCAGCTGGACAAAAATTCATTTTACAACTACACAGATTGAATTTACAACTGCACAAAATAGGTACAACTGCATGTCAGAGCAAACCCTGCGACGAAGTCACGCGGTCAGCCGTTCATCACTTACGGCTAGCCACCGTTGCCTTGCACTGAGTGACAACAGATGATTTATCGGAGTCTTCTTTTGTTCCGTTACTCACTTTTGTAACTCACCTTCGCAGCCTTCCGCAGCCAAGGCCACCCCAATGTAGGGAGCACCAGACCAAGGAGGCGAGCACAGCCCCACGCGCCAGCACAAGGAAACACACACAACGAGCCCCCTAAGAACTCAGCTGGTAGGTGCGCGGTTGGCTACCAGGAAAATCATCAGGAAAACCATAGAAAAGCAAAACGAACAATGATCAGCACTAGCTACATATAATCATACAAGACATCGCTCAAATGATGAGCTAGTTTCCTCGTAAACACCACCCAAAGAGCTGGCCGGCACAACATCCTCCGGCACTGCATTCCACTGCCTAACACATCTCGAGGGAAATGACCTACACCCCATATCCGTGCCGAAATATGGACGCACCAACTTCAATGAGTGGCCCCTGGTTACTCCATCCCCAGCCCTTAAAAACANACTGCATTCCACTGCCTAACACATCTCGAGGGAAATGACCTACACCCCATATCCGTGCCGAAATATGGACGCACCAACTTCAATGAGTGGCCCCTGGTTACTCCATCCCCAGCCCTTAAAAACAGCACCGACATGTCAGCAGTACCTCCCATTACCCGAAAGAACCTTCCAACACTTGATCAAGTCCGCTCGCAGCAACCTGCCCATAACCGAAAAAAGGTTCACCCTCTCAAGTCTGTCACCATAACTTAGATCCCTACATCTCTCGACACACTTGGTCCATTTTCGCTGAACCGACTCCAACAGCCTCAGCAAGATAGGCCTCACATGTGCAACGTAAAGTGCAAGCATGAAATCAGGACTGTTACACACAGTGGATCTTAACAAGTTGTTCACAACAGCAGATGCTTTAGTAACTGCCTGTCGACTAAGGCCGGCTGCACACTAACAACTTTCGTTGTCGCTCGCAGCCCAGACGCAACTTAGCTTATCCGACTGCGCAGCCGTGGCCGTGACTTCAGCATGACGTCAATGAACATCGTGCTGTAATTCTTAAAATACCAATCATTGTGAACACCAACCGCTCATAATTAAGAGCGATCGTTGAAAGTTCAACATTGCCACTCACTAGGGTGTAGAAATTGCAGAAGCGACTGAAATATTTGAAAATTTTTGAAGCAGCTAAATTTTGTGCAAGCTGAAGCCGTGCCGTAGCTACGTACACGGATAAGTTGAGTTGCCTCTAAGCTCCTAGCGGCAACGAAAGTTGTTAGTGTGCAGCCGGCCTAATGTGGGCATGAAACTTCAAGTCCGAATCAACAACAACTCCCAAGTCCCGGTGAGAATTAACACCTCTCAACACGGATTCCCCAAGGAGATAGGGACATGCTGCATACTCTACCAAATTGTATCCGCGGTAGAACCTCATCACGGCACACTTTTCAGGATTCAACACTAAATTCCATGACTTGGCAACCCCAAGAAGAACATCTAGATCTCTCTGCAAAATGTGGCCTCCATCAACGGAGCCGCTGGGATAAGACACATACAGTTTAAAATCATCACCAAACACCTTGACTGAGCAAAACAACAAGGACACCAGAGGAGCAACATAAATTAAGAATAACATAGGTCCCAAACCGAGCCCTGAGGAACACCACTAACCACCGGTCGATCACCACTACAATAGCCATCGATACACACCCGAAATGTACGACCAGTCAAAAATGAAACAATCCAGGACAGGAGAACACCACCCACTCCAAGATCAGCCAACTTCCCAAGCAACACGGAATGGCAGACCCGGTCGAATGCCTTCGAGAAATCCAGAAAAAACAACATTAGCAGTCTCACGATTCTCCCAACCACACACAACGTCTGCGCAGGTAAGCAGCAACTGATCTTCCGTAGACCTCCCACAACGAAACTCAAATTGATGAGCCGAAAGAAGGTTGCCATGTTCCAAATACTTCAAAAGGTGCTTCACGATCAGCCGCTGCAATGTCTTACAACAGACGGAGGTCAGGCTCACCGGGCGGCGCTATCGTCTCTCACGACGATTTGTGAGCGTGTTTGTGTACGTACATCGTGTGCGCGTGAGCGACGTTCAAGTTGGTGCGCCGCGCTGCTCTCTATATTGCTGATTAAATTGGGTTAGGTTAGGTAAGGTTAGGTAACGTTAGATAACCTTAGGTAACGTTAGGTAAAGTTAGGTAAGGTTAGAAAGATTAGATTGGGTTAGGTTGGGTTATGTTAAGTTAGGTTGGGTTAGGTTAGGTTAGAAGTTAGATAAGGAGGTTAGGGTAGGTTAGGTTAGGTTAGGCTAGGTTAGGTTTGCCTAGGTAGTGTTTATTTTAGTGGTGGCGCGCGCAGGAAAGCTTACGTGAACGCAAAATCGTCGTGAGATACGATAGTGCCACTGGGCGGGAATTCAGGCAATCATACCGGGACTTTGCTTTGTGTTGTGAAGAGGGACAACAAGAGACTGCATCCAAGCACCCGGTAGCTCACCAGATGATACGGACATAACAAAGATACAGTACAGTGGGTAGGCTAGAGCCCCAGCACATGACCGCAACAATTTCGGATGAATGCCATCAGGCCCCATTGCTGTGGACACATCAACTGCTTGCAATAGAGAGCACACATCATCGACCGTAAAATTGACATCCTCAATGGTACCATTAAAACGCCGTCCCACAACAGGATGGTCAGGATCCTTTTCCTCATACACAGAACTGGACTAAGTAAAATAGTCCATACAATATCTCCTACTCAAGCACTGAAACACTAACGTTTAAAAACTACTAATTTCGGATATTGTTTGTGCTTGTTAGAACTAATGAGTTACCGTTTTAAAGCGTGGCACAAAAAAAGTGCTCAGTCAATGCAGGTGGTACTATGGCTTTTACTAAACTGAAGTTAGCATTGGTGCGTTGCCATTATTTCTTATAGGTAATATCAATATTTGGGCAGGTGTTAAACACCAGTGATTGACCTACGATACGGCTTTTAAGAGCCGTACGTATACGAGCGACATATTTACTGTACTAGACGAAAGTGTCGGAACACCAAGTTTGCTCATTGCAGCGGCAATGTTCTAGGGTAAAGTTTTTAGAAGTCGCAACTAAAAGAAATCGCGAATATTATTCAATCAATTTTACTGCTTCTTTACACGCCGTTTTTTTTTTACAAAATTTTGAGATGGAAGTTGTCTTCAGCTATCATCGTTGTAACCTAGAGACAAATGCATTTTCAAATGCCATTTTTATACGTTTGACATTACAATTACGTAATGTTTTAAGAAAAACAGAGGCTCTACATACCCTGGTAGTCAGCAGATAATAGGGAAAATTGGACTAGAAGTTGCTTCGAATTACCCCAAAGCTACGAAAAAATTCGCCAAGACGCATCCTGCTTAACTGGCTCTTAAGGCAACTTCTTCGCCGAGTCTGGTGGAGCATTTGTAGGCGAAATGCAACTATCTTCAATTTTTGCTTCTCGTCTGCATTGGGCATAAGATGACAAACCCCGCAGTATACAGAGACAGTAACTTAGAGCTGTAGTCTCAAAATACAAGCCATAGGGGCTCACCGGCGGACTCCAGTAGCAGCTGTTCTGCTAACGCTGCCGCTCCAAAGACAGCCACGCACTCATCGCCTGCCCCCGACATACGGCGCTGGAGGCGACTCACATGAATTCTCAATGGAACTTTCATACATCCTACATGACCTATTGCGTCAAACTTGAAAAAAAAACCGTTACTAATGGTCACAACCTTATATTCTATTCAGTCAAGAGGGTCTTCTACTTAGCTTGGAATAATAAATACTGGTGATAATTGGCATCCTTCTCGAGCAGTCATGGGACGGTTCTAGAACAGAGCAATTTCGTGGCGGGGGAGGGGGAGTTGAGGTACGGCCCTGGTGCAGAGGTTTGGGATCACACTTTCCACGGTACAGTACCAAATATGGCTGCGAGGTATTTTATCTATATGTTGGGCGCGACCGGTCGATTTGCGCGATCGATCGATCGCGCTGCGCAAACGATCGATCGTTCAGACACCGAACCTAGCCTAATAAATAAATGCACATGTTAATTATATATAGTTAAAACAAATAAAATATGATGCAACATACTCAGAAATAGGGGGAGAGTTGAAGAAAAACATTGATCGTCCGCGCAAAACAATCGATCGATGGGTGCGCCATTCGATTAATACCTACAACATCCACCGTTTGCGCAGCGCGATCGATCGATTGTCCAAATCCATCGTTCGCATGTAACATATATACCGTTAGATACTTGTGCTTCGCTCAAAGAAGTCAGGGACTTTGGATTTCACTCCGAAACCATAAACAAATTTTGACAAATCTGCTTATCCGGAATTTATTTAGGAAAGGTCTTTCATCTATAATTAATGGAGCTTTGATTGTTTAAGGTATTTTAATGTATGATACTTGGTTGCCAACTTGCCACAGCTTTCAGTAGTTGGCATCGCTTCTCGGTCTTTTGGCTAGATTAAAGTGTAGCATCTGTTCTTATCAGCAATTTCTCTGTACGATCGAAGCAAGCTGTTATTTGCTACTTACTTTTCTTTATCCTTGCTCTTGTGTGAGAACGAGCTGCTTAATGCCTTCCGTGTCTGTACGTGAAGACTGAGTGTACCCATTTATTATGCTTGTGCGTGACCACCTAGTTTATGTGGCTGTGCCTAAACACTAGTCTGAACTTTGGTTACTTTGTACTTGTAATGTATTTATGAACTCATAGTGTTCTTAATAAAAGTGTTTTTTATTATTATACTTAATATCTGATACGATCACCATGTGGGATCAACGAACGATAATAACCTGATTTTTGCATCATACCGAAGTGCCAGGAGCTTGCTCCACCTTTGCCGCGGATCGGCCCAGTACGTGTCGCGCCACCTCCGGGATCGGTCCACGAAAACCACAAGGCTAATTAAACATATATCACCAGAGAGCACTCTGAGAGCGCATACCTCCGCCACGCGAGGCAACGGTAACAGAAAATTCAAATTGGGTATGAAGCCATGATTTTTTTCGTATCAACGCCAAAATCCAATCATTGGTGCTGTTCAACAGTATTAACAATTCCTGTAGTTTTCACGAAGATCCGTTCTTAACTTGTTGAGTTATGGTGCTAACAAACAAGGTGACTAACACAAGTCAAACACGCAAACAGACCAACCGATCATCACCAAAATTTAATCATTTTGTCTTTTAACATTAGTATCAACTCTTACAAATTTCATAAAGATCCATTAATTATTTTTGAGTTATTGTGCTAACAAGCATAAAATTGAAAAAAACTACGAAGGAACGAACGAACGACCAAATGGTTCATTACAAAAATGCGGTCATTACACTTCTTGATATACCTAAGAACGCATATAAATTTCATAAAAACCCGTCAATAACTTTTTGAGTTATGGCATCGATTAAAATAGGCAGACAGACAAAGAGACAGATGAGCGGATTTTCACCAAAAGTTAATCATCTGTTCCAGTTAACATGCCTAACAATACCGGTAAATTTCGTAAAGATCCGTTCATAACTTTTTGAGTAATCTTGGTGACAGACAAACAGGAAGACAGAATAACAAACTGCTAAACGCGACGAAAACATAACCTCCTTGGCGGATGTAATTATGAACTTGGATGAAAAAATCACAGCAAAACGTCGTATAAGAAAATTAAACGGTACGCCACAAATGTGTCTATACCAGGCTGGTGTAGACCAAATATAGATAGGTACATTTATTTTCACTCAATCAATTCAGATAAGCTCTCATTTACAACGGGTATTCAAACAGACAGATGGTTACCATCTTCCGGTCCTACATTGACAATGCCGTAGGCAACAGACAAGAACCAATCTGTGAGAAAACATCCGAGTTAAATTCCAACTTGTTCTGCAGATGGGAATAAGTCTAATATTCTCCTCAATGTACTAAAAGTAGCATTAAGTTCGGATAAGTTGGTGTTTGGCATGATTTCAGTAACTGGCACCGGATCTGTTGTTAGGGCACACGGTAAAATTAACGCATCAGTGCACAAGGTATTCTTAGAGAACCATGTTTTGCCTCATTCATAGTCTCGAGTTGACAATTACAGCTGTAGTTATGCAAGATAACGCCTCGTGTAACTTGGCAAAAATCCGTCAAGACACAGTTTCAGGGGAGAATGTTACAGTGAAGGAGTGGCCTGCTCAGAGCCCGGACATGAATCCAATTGAGAACGTACCGAAGTTACTAAATGGAAGAGTTATGAAAAAGAACCCTAACAATACCAACTAGAGCACTCAGAGAGCGCATACCTCCGCCAAGCGAGGCAACGGTAACAAAAAGTTCAAATTAGCTCTGAAACCATAATTTTTTTGTATAAACTCCAAAATCTGACCATTTGTACCTTTTGATAGTAATAACAGCTTGTGCAATTTTCTTGAAGATCAGTACATAACTTTTTGAGTTATGCTGCTAACAAAAGTTATGACAAACATGAATCAAACACGCAAACGAACGAACCGATCTGCACTAAAATTTGATCATTCATGTCTTTTAATGATGCTAACAACCCCTTTGAATTTCATAAAGATCCAATAAATATTTTTTGAGTTATTGTGCTACAAGGCATAAATTTAAAAACAGGGACAAACGAACGAACGAATCATTACAAAAATTTGGTCATTTACTCTTTGTTATGTACCTAACAACTCATGTTAATTTCATCAAAATCCATCCATTACTTTTTGAGTTATGGTAATGAGAAAAATGAAGGAGACAAACAAACAAACAAACGGATGGACATATCTTCACCAAAAGTTAATCATCTGTTTCTCCTAACAGACCCAACAATCCCTCTAAATTTCATTCAAATCGGTTCGTAACCTTTTGCGTTATCTTGGTGACAGACAGACAAATAGTCAGACAGACAGACAGAGAAACACGACGAAAACATAACCTCCTTGGCGGAGGTAATGAATTATGGAATAATTTAAAAGAAGAATGGAAGAAAATATCCGCTGAGGGGATGCAAGATTCCAATTTGCTCGTGTAGCAACAGATGTCAAGCTGTTGACCTATATACTGTACATACCAAGAACTAAAGAACGTGTTCTATTTGGATATGATGTAACTGTTATAGTTTGATCATTTCATTATACTCTTTGATTTGTCCAACCTTAACTAAATTATCAATCTTGTCATAATGTATTGGTTAGGAATTAATTGACTCAGTGAGCTTTCATTTTTCATTCCTGATGAAGTCTAGTAGATAGAGTTAGATAGGTTCAAATTTAGGCTCTCTCTGTGCTCTATAAAACAAGTTACGTATCTTTTCCTTGCTTCATAAGCATCGTTCTGATCTTTATGCTTGTTACTGTGTGTGAAATAATCAAGTATGACGTCATCACGAGAGGTAATTTTTTCTTGGTACAGAAAAAAGTGACAATTTACAAAAAGTTCTACGTTACTTTACCTGGCCAATCACAGGCATTAAAGCTGCTTGAATATTTGACTTTTTGAAATCATTGTAACGAGGAATGTTCACTTGTGATCCGTTCTAAACTAAGGCGGCTTTTTGTGGCCACGCTCATGATCAGACTCCCCGTGATCATGATCATCGTGATCGCTGAGAAGTACAAGATCGGCCAACGATTTTGTAAACAAACCAGAGACTCCATCTCAATTTTCGATAAATATATTTTATTGTTTTTTTTTCGGGAAATGGCAGGGAATGGATTTCTTATGATCCTTTATTTATTTTGAAAAGAATGTATAACTGAACTAGCAGTATTTAAAGCATTTTGAACATAATCAAAACAAAAAACAAATAAAACAAACATCATTTATGATCTCGTATACAGGGTACAGTGGATACACCTATCGAGGTTTTCTTTTTGCCTTAATTCTAGAATTTTGAAGATCCAGTTTTGTGAAGAGCAGGAGAAGCAGTCCGTGCTGAGAGTCAATTTAGGATCCCTCATCGCATGGCCTATCGGTGCTGGCATAAAACTAAGGAAACTACAATTCTGAAAGTCAATATTACAAACAATCATTATAACATTATTCAGTTTATCCATAAATATAAGAAAACCTCACGACCTTGCATTTCAAACTTTAAAATTTTACTTGTCTAACGGCTGGAATCACTATTTGATCACGCATGATTAGCCTGTGGAGGATATCACACTGCCATAAATTCTCACTACTGATCACGGTTGATTGTTGTCAGAATCACCGTCAATCACGTCAAAAAGTGGTCACAAAAACGAACCGATCATGCGAAATCAGGCAGAATGATCCGCAAAGTTGTCACAAAAAGTAAAGTGTTAGGAATTAATGCACAGTCTCAACGCTCAACACAAAAATTTAAATATTGCTAAGTAAAGCTGAAAAAATACTATACATTTTTTAAAAATTGCACAGTATAGTGATGTTTCTTATTTCCTATGCAAATTCAATAGTCTATCATTGAAAAAACAGTGAAACTTTATCAATTTATTTTGAGAATATTAAGTAACTGAACCAATAACAAATATCTGTAAAACTGCTTGACAATCGGTCAAATACACGTTATCTTCGGTGGGCGTGTTAGATTTGGCAAAATGGCAGTGAAACCTCGGAAGCAAGGAGCGTAACATTCTTTGCTTCCCGGTGAAACCCAACCTTTGAGCCTCAACTAATCAGAATCTTCAGACAAGTTTCCTGACTTCGACTTATTTGATCCAAGTTTCAGTTAGTTTAATTTACCTGGGACACTTCCATGAACTTGGTGTCATTCCGTGAAATGGATATTTCAGTCGACATAACCACGCTGCTTCCTGCACCTACGAAATGATTCAAGGCGACGAAGCTAAATTTCCTTTTAAATTTTTGGAGGAGTCAAAGCAAGTGGGCTTAACTTGGATCAACTTAGAGACGACCCAATTTAGCATCGACACTTTCTCCGAATGTGTTTGAGATATTAATTAATAATTTAGTTATCCAAATTTTCATGAAATTTCAAAATTTGTTTCATCTAAGTCGAATAAATTGTGCATACTGAATGTTGGAACTTAAATTCATACGCGTGTTTAGAATTTTTGAACGTTTAGAAAAAGTCTTGGATATAAAAAGTCATAATCTAGTTTTTGAATGGTTTATAGAAATGATTATGTATGTTTGGGACGGATCATAATTGAACAACGTGACCTTAACCAGGTTTCATAGTGTGAATTTTTTAAGCAGTTGAGAGACTGCAACTAAACGCTTAATAAGACGGTACCACACCCGCGCCAGATAATAGTCCTTTCGATAGAAAGTCTTGTGTTATAATTATTATTAAAACTTCACACCCAGGCCCCACGGACAGGTAGCATGACACAAACGAAGCGCTTTGCAACACCGGGAAGCCCGAAACGCTGCTAAAGGAAATCCAGCAAAAAGCCATTTACAGCTGACTTAAACTCCTCCAGGCCAACACGATTGAAAGCCGATGCCGGCAATGAGTTCCAAACCTTAACAGACCAGGGTATGAAGCACCGACCGAAGTGATTAGTTCTGCGCCTAACATTCTCCATCGTGAAGGAGTGTGCACCACACCAAAATAACCTTGGCGGAGGTAATTAACGAAGGGAGGACGGAGTGATGATTTTTTTTTTTTCATCTTATTGTCTTCCATTTTAAGGGGCAGATTTCATTTTAGCACAAAATCTGAGATGAAGTGAACGCTTGCTTGGTATCATAGATACGGGGCGGGTAAGATATTTAAATTCACCGAGCCTTAGCTTCTTGCTAATTTTTTTCCGCATGTGAGCTATGCTGGGAAACGATTATACTTCTTATATGAATTGAAAGAGAGCACTCTTTTATTACCTCCGCCAAGGAGGTTGTGCTTTCGTTAGGATTTTTCTGTCTGTCTCTCTGTGTGTCTATCACCAAGATAACTCAAAAAATTATGGACGGATTTTGACGAAATTTACAGGGTTTGTTAGGATGTTAGGAGGAACAGATGATTAACTTATAGTGAAGATCCGTCTATCCGTTTGTTTGTTTGTTTGCTTGTTTGGCCGCCTCATTTTCTCAATGCGATAACTCAAAAGTTATGGATGGATTTTTATGAAATTCACATGAGTTGTTAGGTATATATGTTGTGCGCGTTTGGTGGATTTNGAAGGTCAGAACAAGAAAATGTGCTTACAGTCTCCAAAACAGGATAGAAAAATCAGCTAATTCGCTGATAAATGTGGTCTGCGATGGCCCTTGCTACAGACTGTCAAATATGTATAGCCGATGGTAGCGCATACTCTTACCAAACAGAGGTCAAACAATGAGCCTGAATGCTGTGTAACGTGTACTAAGGCTATCAAGCGCTCTCTGTATTTAATTTAAGTCTAGTGATAAGCTATGTTTAATATAACTATTGTACCATTCCTGTCAGTACCTAATAAAGTTGATTGATTGATTGATTTATTGCGGTTTAATTTACCTGGGACACTTCCATGAACTTGGTGTCATTCCGTGAAATGAATATTTCAGTCGGCATAACCACGCTGCTTCCTGCACCTACAAAAGACTCAAGGCGACAAAGCTGAATTTCCTTTTAAATTTTCGGAGGAGTCAAAGCAAGTGGGCTTAACTTGGATCAACTTAGAGACGACCCAGTTTAGCATCGAGATTTGATTTTCTCCGGATGCGTATGAGATATTTACTAATAATTTAGTTATCCATTTACAATTGGTAATTCCCCCATTTTCTTCATTTAACCGGAATAAATTGTGCATGCTGGATGTTGTAACCTAGATTTATATGTGTGCTAATAATTTTCAAACGTTTGGGAAGAGTTTCGGATACAAAAAAGTCATAGTCGAGTTTTTAAAGAGTTGATAGAAATAATGATGTATGTTTGGGACGGATAATAATTGAACATAGTCTTGTTAACCAGGTTTCATAGTGTGAAATTTTGAAGCAGTTAAAAGACTGCAATTAAGCGCTTGTTATCGCGGTAACATACCCGCACCAGACATTAGTCCTTTCGGCAGAAAGTCTTTTGTTGATCATTATTAAAACTTCACACCCAGTCCCCACGGACAGGTAGCATGACACAAACGAAGCGCTTTGCAACACCGGGAAGCCCGAAACGCTGCTAGAGGAAATCCAGCAAAAAGCCATTTACAGCTGACTTAAACTCCTCCAAGCCAACACGATTGAAAGCCGATGCCGGCAATGAGTTCCAAACCTTAACAGACCAGGGTATGAAGCACCGACCGAAGTTATTAGTTCTGCGCCTAACATTCTCCATCGTGAAAGAGTGTGCACCACACCATAAGTTAATCATCTGTTCCTCCTACCATGCATAACAATCCCTGTAATTTTCATCCAAATCGGTTCATAACTTTTTGAGTTATCTTGGTGACAGACAAACAAACACGACGAAAACATAACCTCCTTGGCGGAGGTAATTAACGAAGGCGATGATTTTCTTTCATCGTTCATCTTATTGTCTTCCATTTGACGAAGCAGATTTCATTTTAGCACAAAATCTTAGATGAAGTGAACGCTTGTTTGGTATCATGGATACGGGGCGGGTAATATATTTAAATTCACCGAGCCTTGGCTTCTTGCTAATGCAAGATTTTTTCCGCATATGAGCTATGCTGGGAAACGATTATACTTCTTATATGAATTGAAAGAGATCACTTATCTCTTATTACCTCCGCCAAGGAGGTTATGTTTTCGTCAGGATTTTTCTGTCTGTTTATCACCAAGATAACTGAAAAAATTATGGACGGATTTTGACGAAATTTACTGGGTTTGTTAGGTTGTTACGAGGAACAGATGATTAACTTTTAGTGAAGATCCGTCTATTCGTTTGTTTGCTTGTTTGGCCGCCTCATTTTCTCAATGCCATAACTCAGAAGTTATGGATGGATTTTTATGAAATTCACATGAGTTGTTAGGTATATATAACGACGATAAATGATCAAATTTTTGTAATGATCTGTTGGTTCGTTCGTTTGTCGCTGTTTTCAAATTAAACTTTTGAAGCTTAATTTGTCCAGAACTTCGGTCAGGTGCCCCGGCTCCGACTTGCTATTTCAAGTTTCAGTCGTTGACTGTTGCCTGCGAGCCTTGCACTCACAGGCTCACTCCGGAAAATGGAGACTCCAGCCAGCTCAACATAACCAATTTTGTAATGTCTATGAGTACTTAATAAAGGTTATTATTATTATTATTATAATCTAATCGGGCTGCCTGTAGCACCAGCAACACGATTCAGGGCGATGAACCCAGTTTCCGTCTGTACTTCTGGACAAGCCAAGTTAATTAAAGGCACCGTGTCGCAGAAGTCTTGAAATTTTTAATTGGTTCTTTTTTCCCCTAAGCAGTAGCTGTATATTAGACGGATATGCAGGCGAGGTTTTAAGTAGCCAGTGCAACCCTAAGTGGGTAGTAGGGAGGGGGAGGCTGGGCGCGGGGTGGGCCTTTTTTGAAAACTCAATGTTTTTACGTGAAAAGTTTTTTCTATTACGGACCGATCTCCATGAAACTTGGTAGAGACATGTAAAGTCGAAAAAGAAGGTGGGTTTGACTCCTGCACTTTTTTCCATTTTCCTCACAAAAAAACGTGTTTTAATGACTCGTTTTGAATAACTCGGCTATGATGAATCTGTTGCAGTTATATGATTTCATTAAACGTTGGATTTGCCCAATTTACCTGAAATGTCAATCATGCCGTAATTTAATGGTTAGACATCAATTTAATCAATAGGTTCAGAGTTTGAGGTTTCCTCTGTAAAAAACTTAAGCATGTTTTCTTTGCATCACATAAGCGTCGTTCTGATCCTTATATTCGTTACTGAAGGTAAAGGAATCAAGCATGACGTCATCATGAGACGTGAAGCTTTCGTGACGTACAGAAGAAAGAAACACTCTACAGTAAGCAGCACGGAATTCCTTAAAATCTGTGTTTTTTTCAACTGAATGAAACTATTAACGTTGGAAAGAACAATAATTTCCAATTACATTGTTAGACGACATACTGGGAGTTGTTTTACGGGTATATATCCCTTCCTTTAACACAGTGGCTCTCAAACTGGGGACCATGGCCCCTGGGGAGCTATACAGCAGAATGTAGTATGCCATACTCTGGTAGAATTAATATAAATAAAATGGAACTATTACAACTAAATGATATTCAAAAGTGGGTTTTATATGGACCTAATGAACGTAGAGCTGAAGACATTTAAGGTACCGTAGTCATCGGCTATGTTTTTGGGGGTCGTGGACAAGGTCACAAGGATAATGTATGAAGAGTGGGTAACGACCACAAAAAGTTTGGGAACCACTACTCTAACATAACGTTAACGGCTTAGCGTTGGCATCTTTTCCTTTGTTTCGCAAGCTCACATTCCATTTCGTCACCAACCCCAATTAGGCTATTAATCACTCTATTATTAAATGCCTTTTCAAAATAGCGATATATAGCGTCCCCCCAACTTTAGGACTGTGTTTATGCCCCTGCATCAGTACTATATAATAATTCACGTCGTGTTTTTATTTATTTATAACTATATTTATATCTTTCCTGTCACACTCTATGGGAATAAGATAGGAGAAAATTCATGTGCCAAAGACGGTATCTTGGATACGAAGGTCGCACTGGGGCGCTCCAGCTGAGGGACCTGAGCCTGCCTGCTTGACCGTGTCTGGACATGTTCATTGTTAAATGGTACTACGTGTGATGTCACTTCACTACGCCTCATAATATATACTGGCTGGACCCGTGAAACTTTCACGGCTTTGCAAGGTCTTTCAGACAGACTCGAGAAACGTTCATATTATAGCATGGTAACACCACACTTATTCTTCAACACTGGGACTCAATGTGTGATATATTAACTCCATCCTCTTGGTTGATAATAATATCCATAATTCCCTGCAGTGGAGTAGCCAGGGGACGATCGTGGGGGACACACTCCCTAATTAAAAAATGACACGCACCCTTCACTGGAAATGAAGCCTTGAAAAAATTATGTACTGCTTAGGGGCTAACTTTTGTGTCTCGCAGCCCCCATCTTGAAGTTTGCTAGCACTCCTATTACTCACATGGTAATTTTCAAGGTCTCAACCCGTTTATACAGAAGAGCCCAGGGGCATAAAAATTATTAAAAATACCTTTCCCAGCTGCACAGTACTGCTGACCTCCGCGTATCATTGGACCTGTGGAATAGTTACATAAGCTAGCAGCACTCGTGAAGCGTTCACGGTCTGGCTTAAGGTACTTCGGATAGATTAGTGAAACCTTCGCATTGTACCATGGCAATTCCCCATCAACTTCACAAACAACACCGAGATTCGATGGATGATATCTTATACGACCAGCCATATTACTGACAATAATTACTGAAGCTGCCCCGTAGGATACATTTATAAGTTGCTCTGTATAACTGGGCCCCTTGCAATTCATTTGGCAGTAAACGAAGATACAGGTTCCAAAAGATTTATTCTTAAAAATTCCGGGCTTGTTAACAATTAAAATGACTGGCCTATTGCCGAGAGATTAGTCACCAGCCGTACGTATCACAGATAGGCCAACTTCCCGAATTCTTGTATCTATTTGTGTTGAAGAGCGTGACACAAAAGGTAGGTACTAGGGTATTAATATATAGACCCAATTTTTTAGGCAGAATGCTGGATTTTCATTTAAGAAGTCTTCTAAACAGTAACAAGCACAGGAGAGAGCGGGGATTTTCCTGAAATGCTAATTTTCTGCAGTCATTTATAATGACGGCTCGGGCAACTATATATATAAACACGACGTGAATTATTATACAGTACTGATTTAACGATGTGGCTTTCTCTTCAATGATTTCACGGGCACTGGGCAGTGGACAAGTATTTCATCTAGCTCACTGTCTTTCTCTGAGAGTGAATATTTCGCTTCAGAGGCCGAAATTTGAACACTTCAGTGAAGCAGAGAGTTAAGTATGGACGACGGTATTATGGATACGGAGCACTAACATTGCATATAAGCTGACTAGAGAGTCATCCAAGTGTATTGCAATAAACGAAGACGTGCTATCAATGGAGAGATGAAGCGCCTATGGGGCACAGTGAGATGAAAGACTTCAAGCAGAAGGTTTAAAGAAGGAAAATAGCGAATAAGCGTAAGAGGGAAAATGTGAAAACGGCAAGTCAAAGAAGAGGTCAAACATATCGATTACTGCGGGAATTTTTTCACGCACGGGTCCACTAGTGTGATAATATTAAGCTTACCAAATGCTATGGTAATATAATAAGCAATTAACACCTTTCTTCGGGGAGAAATATATGTACTTTACCTCAAAAAGCTGTAATATTAACAGGAAGCATACCTTTTCCCCTTGGGAGGCACTTCGTACGGTAGAATAATTGAGGGGCGGGACTCACTTTATAGCGGACTGCGACTGCGGACAATTATCGAGAGACGCTGTGCGGCAAGCGAAACATGTTTGCTGAACAATATATCGGTCGCAAATGTCAATTACAATACATGTAAGGATAAATGGATCTGCTAAGACATCCCTCTGTGTGAAGAGCACTGCACGATAAGTTGTACTGGCTGAACTCAAGCCGCGGACAATTTGTGGGAGACGCAATAAGGCCAACTTTAGGTACTTATTGCTCAACATTTTTAATATAAATGCCAATGTAATACTTTTCCATGATATTCAGTAGAGAGTGCGTAACGACGTGCCTTAATTAAGCAGTCCTCTCGCCCATTAACAGCCACAGGAGCTGCTCCAAAATTCCTAACATTAATACATATCATTTTAACGTCGTAAGATAAATTTAGCTTCCGTGCTAAAAATCAAGAATTAACTCATGAAACAAGCACAAAATCAAGAAAAAATCAAACAAATGATAATAAAACTAGATTTACTCTTTTTTAAAAAATATAAAACAATTTACGTCGTAAATTTTTGTTCTAAATAAAACATAGTTTGAAAAAATTGCGAATATTGCTACATAAATATTCAGTATTTAGTAAGTAACTATTTTAATAATAAAAATCTGTGGATCTATGTCAAAATGCGACACTAAATACTCGGGTCATCTATAACACGATCATTTGGGCAGCAAACTAAGCCATTGTTCTTTGAAGCTCAATTTGTCGGAAACTTCGGGAAGGTGCCCTGGCTTCGACTCGCTGACTGAAGTTTCATTCATGACAGAACAACATAAGGAAATCAACCCAGATTTCAGCAACTTTTTTTATTTGTGAAGCGATTGTTCTGATATTTGCACAGAATATTTGCTTATGAAAAAGAAACACAATTTGCTCGTAAAACTATTTTGATTGAGGTCTTAGTTTTTAAGATAATCTGGTATATATATATATTTAGGTACACATATATTATTTGAAATTTCAAAGGAATAGAAGACAATGAGTTTTCATGCTAGAAAAAAAAATAACACTTTTAGAATCCTCGAAATATTCCAACAAAATCACATGGCCGGATTTTCTATTTCGTTTTCTTTTGATATGCAATTTTTATCGCTAACTTAAATTTAATAAAAATAAAAAAAAAAAAATTATGCTCTCTGTGATAAAACATGAGGAAAAAACAAAAAATCCAGCTGTGTAGTTTTCTTAGGAATGTTTTAAGGGTTCCAAAACTGCATTTGCTTTTGTTTTAGCACTGAAACTTATTGACTTCTATTCATTTTTATGTTTGGAAAAATTACATTTTAAACGATTTTCATATATTCCCCATTATCTCAAAAAGTAAGGCTTAAATAAAAGAAATTGTTGGAACAAAATGTGTTTCTTTTGTACAAATACATATATTGTGCAAATTTCAGGACAATCGGTCCAAAATTGATTATTGACCCATCATGCCCCGTTTTGGAAGCATGGTGGGGGCCCCTTTATTTTTCTTTGGGGGGGGGGTACAAAGTCCGCAACGCCGTAATAATTTGAGACACACTATCCCACAGCCTAAGGACTCTTCTTCGCAATAAATAAAAATTCATAATTTTGATCAAAATCGCTGGGTTGATCCCCTCGTTGTTCAGCCATGATGGTTCCATTCGAGACCTGCTAGCCTTCCATGCGTAAAATGGAGATTCCAGTCTACTCAACACACTGTCATCAGGCTGTTTCTAGCGCCTGTAACACGGTACAGATCGATGGAGCCAGTTTGTGTCTGTATTTCTGGACAAGTTAAGTCAAGTGGGCTTGGCTTTGGTCGACTTTTTCATGACTTCCTCGAACTTGTTTAAATCGTGACGAGTGTCAGGACAAACTTTCACCATAAGTGTATGGGATATCTATTGTTAGTTTAGTTATCAAATCAGAAATTAAGTGTTGATTCGATGGGGATATTTTACGGAATAAACTGTTGAAGTTACTGGAAAAAACCTCAATTTTAAAAATATTTGAATATTTTTCGATCATATCAGGTTAATTCATAAAAAAAATTAACTTTGATGTTATAACTGTTTACAAAAAAAATCTTCATGCTTGCCCCGAGTCAAAATTGCATAAATTTATTTCTGAGATGATATTTCGAAGCAAGATCCTTAGTGAAGGAGTTACCCTTGTCTCAATAGGGTAACGGTTATTATTATGCTAATCGTCTTTTGGCAAAAAAAATATTCTTCAAGTTTTACTGCGAAAATTTTTGCTGTAATTAGCTTTTGTTCCTCGCTATTATGTGATATACTTAGCAATATTCACTTTAATAATTATGCTTTTAGGAACAAAAACTGTGCTTTAGGTATTCGGCTATATTCTACGAAGGTGAAAACAATGTTTCTACCTACTGCTTCAAATGTTTTTATTTAACAAATATATAATAAAAAATGTACAGAAAAATCAATAAATTAGAAGGTAAGCCCGTTATAACTGCTAAAATGCTCTGCATTTCACCACAGTAGTTACCATAGCCTACACCATTTGAGGATCTTCAGGAGACGCTTGTCGACAAGTCGATGTTAGTGAAATAGTTCTTTCGGCAAACCCTGCGTTACTTCACCTACCTGAAAAATTTTATGTTTCATCTTGATTTATAATTCTTTTAAGAAGATGTCAATGATTATGGTTTAAAGTGTTGTACTTAATTTGCTTAACTTAAAGGTACATATTCTAATATACATAATTCAGTAATTTATAGAAGTACACGTATTATTGTTATTTCACACGATAACTAAAAAAAAAAAAAAAAACATGCGCAAGTTTTGACATGACATTTAAAAAAACTAATAAGTGAAAGATAAAATAGCCTAATTGTAAACATTGTTTTGTGGGTTCTCTCAGAACATTCCAGGGCGGCAAAGCCTGCGGAAGAGTGCATGGACATCATCCTGCTGTCTTAGGCTACCATCTACGTGGGGTTTTCGTGCCCACCGTGAAAATCATGAAGATGCAGCTGATAAATCTGAGGACTGACTAAGGGGATGATTTTTCAGCTGCATCCTCATGAGTTTCAAGGTGGGCACGAAAACCCCACGTAGATGTTAGCCTAAGACAGTATGATGATGTCCATGCACTCATTCGCAGTCTTTGCCGCCCTGGAATGTTCTGAGAGAACCCACAAAACAATGTTTACAATTAGGCTATTTTATCTTTCACTTATTAGTTTTTTTTAAAGTCATGTCAAAACTTGCGCATGTTTTTTGTAATTATCATGAGAAATAACAATAATACTTGTACTTATATAAATTTCTGAATTATGTACATTAGAATATGTACCTTTTAAGTTAAGTAAATTAAGTACAACACTTTAAACCATAATCATTGGTATCTTCTTAAAAGAATTATAAATCAAGATGAAGTATAAATTTTCCAGTTAGGTGAAGTAACGCAGGGTTTGCCAAGGAACTATTTCACCAACATCGACTTGTCGACAAGCGTCTCCTGAAGATCCTCAAAACGGTGTAAGCTATAGTAACTACTGTGGTGCAATGAAGAGCATTCTAGCAGTTATAACGGGCTTACCTTCTAATTTATTGCTTTTTCTGTACATTTTTTATTATATATTTGTTAAATGAAAACGTTCCAAACAGTAGAAACCTTTTTTCAGCTTTGTAGAATCAAGCTGAATACCTAGAAGCACAGTCTTTTCCCTCAAAGCATAATTATTGAAGTGAATATTGCTACGTATATCACCTAATGGCCAGGAACCAAAGCTAATTACAGCCAATATTTTTGCAGTAAATATTGAAGAACATTTTTTTATTGCCAAAATACGATTTGCATCATAATAACCGTTAAGGCCCGTTTACACTGCGCGACACTTCTGCCGTGAGCCGCCTCATATGAGGCGGCGGCTCTCTGTAGAGGCTCATATGAGGCTGTTTCAGAGTGTTGCAGTGTGATTCGCTCTGAGTGAATCGGTGAGGCCGCAACATCACGGAGCACACATCTGGCAGCATGGACTCCGACGGCCAGGACGGCACGGCAGTGCCAAGGAGGCAAGGAGCTTCAATGGGTATTAGAACCTCCTTGGGCAGTGCCACAGTACAGTAAAGGAAGTATGGAAAATCTGTTAATTTCGGGCGGAACCGTGGCGTCACAATCTAGGCACG